>CALYLW010000455.1:0-467465 GCA_944989445.1 Ampullaceana balthica | reverse complement strand
ACAGGTATAAACATCATCATACCATACCATTCGCCTTTTTAAATCTATACTAATGTAAATAGAGGTTAGATTTTTAAAAACCACGTTTTTATAAGTGTACTAAAAAGAAGAAAATAATTTAAAACTAATAAGTTCAAGTACTTTCATATAGTATGACTAAAAACGTTGGGTGGGCGCTTATGAGGTTTTACATATGCAGTTCACTCATTCTCTCACTTATAGATATTTTTTTTGCCTTCTTAATTATAATCTTTAATTTTTATACCAAACACCCACCCCACGTTTTTAGTCATATTATTATTATATGAAAGTACTTGAAAGGGCTATATTAAAGTGAAAAATAACTAATTCTCCTATTTTGCGAGTAGGCAGAAGCATGAAACTTTGGGAAGTTCTTGAGTACACTTCCGCGATGTTAAAAGGCAAAAAAATATTTAAATTATCAAATACTGGGGGTCGGGAGCCCAAATGAAGTTTTTCCTAAAATGAGCTATATAAAAACTGAAAACCCCACATTCTCATATTTCCCGTGTAGGTAGTAGCATGAAACTCTGAGTAGTTGATAAGTACACTTCCGCGATGGTTACAGGTGAAAAAAATATTTCAATTAACACTTACTGGGGGCCGGGGGCCCCAAAAGAATGTTTTTATAATATTAAAAACCGACTCATCACGAATTCTCCAACTTCCTCTGTAGGTAGAAGCATGAAACTTTGGGAAGTTGTTGAGTACCCTCTCGCAATGCAAATGGGCGTAAAAGAATTTTAAAATTCACTCTCAAGGGGGCCGGGGGCCCAAAAGCGTTTTTTTCCCTTATACTGAAAATCGCCTTATTCACCACTTTCCCGTATTGGTAGAAACATGAAACTTTGGGAATTTGTTCAGACCACTCCCTCGATGGTAGCATGCAAAAAAAATATTTAAATTATCACTCACTGGGAGCCGGGGGCCCAAATGTACTTTTTCTTATATAAAAACTGACTCAAATCTAATTCTCTGATTTCCCGTGTAGGTAAAAGCATGAAACTTTTGGAAATTATTGAGTACAAACCCGCGATGGTAACAGGCCAACAAATATTTAAATTTTCACTCACTGGGGGCTGGGGGCCGGGGCCACAATTTTTTCTTATATAAAAATTTAATCATCAACAGATTCTCCATTTTCCTGTGTAGTTAGAAGCATGAAATTTTGGGAAGTTGTTGAGTACACTCCGGGATGGTAACAGGCAAAAAAAATTTTTTAATTATCACACACTGGGGGCCCAAGACACAAAAGTAATATTTTAACTTATATGAGCTAAATTACAAATAAAAAAACTTTGGATACTGTGTAAATGTATTTTTACAAAACTTGGAAGATAAAAACTTGATGGCCTGTATTAAAATTCGTTAGGGCGGCATTAAAATTATATTTTTTCAATATTTTGTAGCCGAGGGTCCCTAATCTCTTTTTTGTAAACGTTTAAGACATTTTAACCATTCGATTTCACTCAATTTAAAAAAAAATGTTTACTAACAAATATATTCATCATAATCCAAATTGAAATAAGCTGTTGTTTTGAACTATACATATTACACAGATAGGGCCCCCGGCCCTTTATTTTATTTTTTTGAAAAGACGTATTAATTGTAAATGTATTTTATTCATCCCACGGCCATTAAACTTTAGGAAGTTTTTGGGTACATTCCAGCGAAGGTTTCTGGCATTAAAAGTAAAAGTTTTAAAAACACCACTTATTCCGGGCTGGGGGCCCGTATGCATATTTTAACATTAGTTATATAAAAAGTAATTTAAAATGTGGCTACTGGGTAAATGGATGAATTATGGCCAAATTTGATTTTAAAAAATAAAATAAAATAAAATTCTATAGGGTAATGAACTTCTAACGTCTGTTTCCTTCGGGGCGGGACCCAAAATAATTTTTTTAAATCATTTAAAGATTGTTACCTTTAGATTTTAAATAATTTAAATAAATATAGACACATATCTCTATCATGACCTAGATTGAAATCCTCAGACCTTATGAGATATGCACATCCTGCATCCATTTTTGCACGGGGGCCCGTAATGTCATTTAAGTACCCATTTTATTTTACACGACCTTGACAAATATCAATCATGATCCAGACTGAAATCTATTGGTGTTTTGAATTGGTGTGAAACGAGTTTTCAACGCTTACTAAAATCCTAACTTCCTCAGCGGAGTGCGGGTATTTTGCTAGTATATAGATAAACTAAAAAGTTCAATAATTTAAGAACGGTAAATTCGATCGATCTGAAATTTTGATACAATGCATTGTCATCCAAGATCTATCTGTGGTAAAATTTTGAGATCTCTAGGACCATCAGAAGTGGTTTAATTTTACGTTGGAAGATTTGAAAAATTGTGGACAGACAAACAAATCCAAAGGAACGAAAGCGAGTTAATTAAATGTGGTTAATAAAAAAGAAAACCCCTAACTCACTTACCGACTTACTGATTCATTCATCACTAATTCTCCTACTTTCCGTGTAGGTAGAAACATGAACCTTTCGGAAGTTGTTGAGTAGCCTCTCGCGACAATAATTGTCGTAAAAGAATTTTAAAATTCACACTCATGGGCCCGGGGGCCCAAAAAACTCCCCCCCCCCTAATATGGGCTATATAAAAATTAAGAATCAATCATTCTCCTATTTCCCGAGAAGGTAGAAGCATGAAACGTTGGGAAGTTGTTGAGTACAAACCTGCAATGGTAACAGGCGAAAAAGAATTTTGAAATTCGTACTCATGGGGGCCGGCGGCCCAAAAACTTTTTTCCCGCTAATATGAGCTATATAAAAATTAAGAATCAATCATTCTCCTATTTCCCGAGAAAGGTAGAAGTATGAAACTTTGAGTAGTTGTTAAGCAACATTCCCGCGATGGTAAAAGGTAAAAAAAAATATATATAAATTATCACTTACTGGGAGGGCCGTGAGAACCCAAATGTAGTTTTTTTTCCCTTTATATTTAAAACTGACTCATCAATAATTCTCTAACTTCCCGTGAAGGTAGAAGCATGAAACTTTGGGAACTTGCTGAGTACACTCTTATGACGATAATTGGCGAAAAAGAATTTATAATTTCAACTCTTGGGTGGCCGGGGACTCAAATCAGTTTTTTTTTATAATTTGGGCTATATGAATCTGAATCAAGACTAATTCCTCATCTTCCCGTTAGTAGCATGAAACTTTGGAAAGTTGTTGAGTACCCTCCGGCGATGGTAAGAGGTGTAAAAAATTATAAAATTATCACTAACTGAGGGGGCCGGGGGCCCAAATGTAGTTTTTTTTCCTAATATGAGCTATATAAAACAGACTCATCATTAAATATCCAATTTCCGTGTACGTAGGAGCATGAAACTTTGGGAAGTTGTTGAGTACCCTCCCGCAATGGTAACAAACCAGAACAAAATTTAAATTATCACCTCGATAGGATTACTTGAAATGATTTTTTACTTTTCTTTTTTGTTTTTCTGCGGGACCACGACAGACAGACAGACAAGACGGTGAAGTTAATATATTAGTATATCCATCATGATCCAGATTGAAATAAATTGGTGTTTTTAATTTGTGTTACGTCATGGGTTCTCAACGGTAACTGAAATCCTAATTTCCTCAGCAAATCGAGGGTATTTTGCTAGTCCCTTATAAATGCCTTATATCAGGGGTAGGGAAACAATGGCTCGCGAGCCAGATGTGGCTCTATTAATGGCTGCATCTGGCTCTCAGAAAAATGTTCAATTATTTTTTAAAAAAAATGTTTATTCAGACTCATTGATCTACATATTAATTGCATAGGGGGCCATCCATATATTACGTACGCACGGAGGGGGAGGGGGGTCTTAAATTAACGGCATTTTGCGTATGGATGCGTACAAGAGGGGGGGTCTCAACTGAACGCGTAAACAAATTTAACTTGCATAATACTAAGCCTAGTAACGTACACCGCTTTGGCTGCAAACGGCATTCGAGACCGAGTCAAGACTGATTATGTTTTATAATTCAATGCAAACGAAATTCTGAACTTTAATTACTTGGAAGTTATTAACATTTGATTCAGACCAAACGTTTACACATCAGTAAAATATATCCGTCGGATTTATATTTACTTTTCTTGAAATTAGATGAAGTTTCTTTTTCGCCCACCGGTGCCTTAGCCGTTATAAGCACACAACGGGACGGCGATTTCACTATTTTTATTGTTATTCTTCATCAGTTTTGTTATGTAATGTTCAAGACAATAAAATTTGAAAGTTCTATTGTATGTCTTCAATAATTTTAACATGAAAAATACGATAACGCAAAAAACTATAAAAGGGCCGTCCATGAATTACGTCAAGCGATTTTGGCCGATTTTTACCCTTCCCCTTCGTCACACTTAGACACCCCCTCCAGTATTACGTAACAAATGGGCCGTCCACAAATGACGTCACGCACCTAGGGGGAAAAGGGGGGGTTACAGATTTGTAACGATATGTGACGTGGGGGAGGGGGTGTTTGAAAAATATGGCGCCACATCAAAACCTGTAACTTTAAAGAAAAGTTGCATTTAAATATTTGATTGTTTACAATTTATTTAATGCCGGTTAACATGGGCTTCACGCGTGTTACGATATTTGAGTGCATCCTTACACTAAATACATACTTAAACTTAAATGACAAAAAAGTGATTTGAAACATGCTAATTTTCAAATTAATTATTTTTTTTTGGAGGGAAGGGTCTTTTTTGTGACGTAAAATAGGAAAAGTGTGTGGGGGGGGGGTCTAACTTTTTGTGACTATGTGTGACGAGGGGGGAATGAAAATCGGACATAATCGCGTGACGTCATTAATGGACGGCCCCAAAGCTTTGACAAAGCCGTATTTTCGAATTGAAAATTAGCATGTTGCTAATCACTTTTTTCGTCATTTAAGTTTAAGTATGTATTTAGTGTAAGGTTGCACTCTAATATCGTAACACGTGTGGATCCATTGAAAACGTCATTAAATAAATTGCAAGCAATCAAATATTTTAGTGCGCATTTTGATGTGACGTCACATTTCTTAAACAAACCTCTCCGCCTCGTAACAAATGCGTGACCCCTCCACCGCCCCCAATTTTAGACGTGTGACGTCATTTATGGAAGACTTTAAGGAGTAAACCAATATATTTTGACTCTGGCTTAAAATTTATTTTTTCCACACAAAAAAAGGGGGGGGGGATGGTGGGCGTGAGCGAATTTGTACGTACGCATGGGGGGGAGGGGGTCCCGCAAATGTACGGCATGCAACTGGGGGAGGGGGGTAAAAAAATTCGAATTTTGTGCGTACGTAATATATGGATGGCCCTTAGACAAAAAAATAGCATAACAATGTTCTTAAAAAGAATTCAGAGACATAATTATTGTACCTTAAGTCTTAAGTGTTGAAATTACACAAGATGCACATATTTACTTCAATTTTTAGTTTTAAACATAATGTATGGCTCTCACAGAATACTTTTCAAAATATGTGGTGTTTATGGCTCTCTCAGACAAAAAGTTTCCCGACCCCTGCCTTATATTAACTTCGAAATCTAGTCGTCATCTCTCTCTCTCTCTCTCTCTCTCTGTCTGTCGTTCGCGGGCGGGCGGAAAAACAAAAGTAACCCCGTAAAAACAAAGGTTTTGACTATAAAGCCCTTATGTATGAGACAGAACTTAAAGTATTGATTATGTTCCAAAGCGACCCTTTCATAGATGAAAATGATATTGATTTATAATTTTTGAGTGCGATCGGTAAAAAGGCCTGACACTAATTTAACCGCAACGCGAATCTCAAATTTCAAATTTATTTTTTCAAATCCGCTTGACCTCAAACAAAAAATAAAATAATATTGTATGTATGTATGTATGTATGTATGTATGTATGTATGTATGTATGTATGTGTGTGTGTATGTGTGTGTGTGTGTGTGTGTGTGTGTGTGTGTGTGTGTGTGTGTGTGTGTGTGTGTGTGTGTGTGTGTGTGTGTGCGTGCGCGCTACTAATTTTAGAAAGCAGCGCACCAAATTACTGCACCAATGCATCAAAAGGTGTGAAAATTAAAAATGCGGTGTAAAAAAATATTATAGACGTCATTGTTTTAGCTCATATTTTAATTTTGGGAAAGGGAACAATGTAAAAAGAGGATTTGATGATGCTTAATTATAAAATAAAATTTAAAAAACCCTATTATAAAACACTTTGTGTACATTTCAGAAATTTTAATATTTCGTATTTATCAAACAATGACAAGTTTGTTGGGCTTTTGAAAAGGTAGGCGCCCTAAAAAAAAGTGCATTTTTAAAAAAAAATAGATTTCAGGGTAATACACTAGTAGTTATCTAATATATAAAGCTCAGTTGGTGTTTGTATGTTTGTCTGTTTCACTTTTCGTTCGAAGTTCGGCAATCACGGAGAAACCAAATGACGGACGGGGACCAAATTTGGCAGGACGGTTCCTTTTAAGCTGCTGATGGTTACGGTATAGTTTTTGTAATTGTCCCTTGTGCCTAAAAACCGTAAATTAAACAATTAGAAAATGCAGAGACAAAGAATGATAAATTTAACCTCATTTCCATGTTGAACAACTTTACGCGGAAGTTCAAAGCGAGTTATTTTTGGTGCAATTGTTTTTTTCCCAAAACTTTATTTCAGCGGTGTGCTTTGAAAAATATTTTATTGTCTAATTAAGGTGTGCACATTTTCGTGCATGCATCTTATATTTAGCTGTGTTATAATATATTATTATAATATTTACATTTGGTTTGGCTTTTACATAAGCTTTATACACTTACACAATTAAAACTTTGGTTAAGTAGATTAAACTAAATAAAGTAGGGCTGTTATCGATTAATTTAAATTTAATCCTTAACTTTTGAAAAATTATCGATTAATTAATCAATAATTTCGATTAAAGCCAAAAATTGAAATTTATGACGTCATCAAACGGAACATTTCAAGGGTAGTAACAAAAACAGGTAATTTACTTTTTTATTTATTTTATTGAGTTATTTCCCCTGTTTCCCAGCGCTAATGCCGTCAGCCATTTTTAGCTTAAGTCTGCCGGTCCACATAGATTAATAAAATAAATTTTAATATTACGCGGGAGATGTTTGTACGTAAAAAAATAAATAAATTATTATTAATTATTAATAACTAATTATTTACTAATAAAATTTTTAAAAAATATAAATATTTTCTTTAATTTTAATCGAATTTTTATCGATTGAAATAATTTTAATCGATAAATTTTTTTAATGATTAATCAAGAGATTAATCGATAATTTCCGCAGCCCTAAAATAAAGTAAACCTTAAAACGCTTAATTAATATGTATTGTGAATTGAACATGTTAATGTTATGTTCATTCCTTTGTAGTCGAAATACCATAGGTCATTATAAAAGACCAAACTCAGTACATATAAACCTGATAAGCCATTTGATATGCTAAATCGAATCGAACTCCTTCGTGTCCGTGGTACCAAAACTTTTTTTCCCCTTAAAATCGCATATCTCTGTTTCACATATGATTTTAACTAATAGATAATTCTGATAAATAACTTTGCAAATAAAATTGTAATAACCAGCAACTAATACTGAGAAAAAGGGTCAGCACACTGCCGCTACAAAGTGCGGGTATATTTCTTGTAATAAATAACCTGTAAACACAAAGTTTTTGACTATAAATCCCAACGCGCACCGCTCAAAATAAAGTCTTGGAAAAAATACTGAACCAAATATAACTCGCTTTGAACGTCCGCGTAAATTTGTTCAATATGTAAATGAGATTTAATTTTTATCTCCGCTAGTGATTGGTTGTAGGAATCTGTAGAAGTTTGAGGGACCGATCGCTATCGAGGACTGGACAGAACGGACAGAAAATTGCCTTTTATTATTATAATATATAGATGTCTATCTTCTGGTTAAAAAGAAAAAAAAAGAAAAGAAAAACAAATGCACATATTATAACTCCAGATGACATCACACCAGTAAGTTCTGTCATGCCCTTGGCGATAACAAGACAAGAATAATGGCAGCCCCCTTCACCCTCCCCCGCCCCCCCCCCATTTCCAAGGGACCTGGACCTCAAAACTCTGACCGATATTCGCCACGTAAACCCGTCGTGCAAACGGTATCATTCGGGGATTCAATATACACTATAAATATCCCAGTGTATAATAGGGGGTCAGTCGTAAAAGGGGGAGGGTTGGTAGGAGGAGGGGGTGGAGCCGAGGAAATCAGTTTGTGGAGAGTATAAGGACCACGGAGTCGAAATTGGAAAAAAGAGTGTTGGACTAGAGCAGGGGTCTCCAAACGTTTCTGTTGAGGGCCGCATTAACTGTCAAACAGCAGTTTGTGGGCCGACTACACACAGTTTTGTGGTAAACTACACGTAAAAATAGTATCTTTTTTTTTAATTTTTAAAGGTCCCCAGGGGCCGGATGAGAAGGCCTCGCGGGCCGCATCTGGCCCGCGGGCCGTAGTTTGGAGACCCCTGGACTAGAGGAACATTTTCGATACTATCAGAATCGGTCAAAATATCTGGACGATTTGGTGGATAAGTCTGTGATTTCTTCTTTTTACACTTTCTGAAAGTGGACATTTTGACGTTTGAAACATTTTTGTTTATTACTGCAAGCCACGATATCAGTTCTCTCGAATCACAATAGGAAAAAATTAACAGTGCTTTTTTTTCCCCCGCGTAGCGCACCAGGACGGCGTTCCGGCACCTTTTTTCCACATACATTACTTATTTTTATTACTGTCTCGAATGCTTTTTCACGTTACGTTCCGGTACCTTATTTCATGCATTCTGGTACATTTTGTTTTAAAAGAAAAAAAGCACTGAAAATAAATATTTCATAAATTACTTATAACATTGCACAATAAATACAAATTGCATAGCGCAGTAAATTACAAACTGCTAATAGTATTAGTTATCTGTAATTTACTGTGCTATGTATATTACATAGCATGCAAAAACACACATTACACTGCACAGTATATATATACAATCATACATTACATAGCGCAGTACGATAAAAAGTATAAAGCAAACCAAAACAAATATTACATAGCATAGTACATTTATTACATTTAGATACGTAAACCAAGGTGCTGTCCGGTGTCACCTAAATTTGTCAAATTAACAAAATATTTCACTCAAGGGCGTATTTAGGATAAATGGTTAGGGTTAGTACTTAGGACTTAGGGTTAGTGTTCGTGGTTAGGGTTAGTACTTAGGCTTAGTGTTAGTTGTTAGGGTTAGTACTTAGGGTTAGTGTTAGTTGTTAGGGTTAGTACTTAGGGTTAGTGTTAGTTGTTAGGGTTAGTACTTAGGGTTAGTGTTAGTTGTTAGGGTTAGTACTTAGGGTTAGTGTTAGTTGTTAGGGTTAGTACTTATGGTTAGTGTTAGGGTTAGTGTTAGTTGTTAGGGTTAGTACTTAGGGTTAGTGTTAGTTGTTAGGGTTAGTACTTAGGGTTAGTGTTAGGGTTAGTGTTAGTTGTTAGGGTTAGTACTTAGGGTTAGTGTTAGTTGTTAGGGTTAGTACTTAGGGTTAGTGTTAGGGTTAGTGTTAGTTGTTAGGGTTAGTACTTATGGTTAGTGTTAGTTGTTAGGGTTAGTGGTTGTGGTTAGGGTTAGTGGTTAGGTCACGAATGTAGCACAGCTCCCTCTGTTATTTTCATTTTTTTGTTTAACCGCAGAGTTTTCATGATTTCATGTGTGCCATACACTAGTATTTACATTATTATTTAAATTATTTTCATTTATTTATTGTTGATGTAATTTGTCTTTTCTTTCTTCACATCTAGTCATTATGTGACATCAATCAAGGGTCTTAACATCTTTACCGATTATCGTATCTTATCTGTTACAGACGCTCCTTCTTTACAGAAGATTATAACGGTTCTTGTAGCGCGCACCATGATGACTTGTCAAACTTCTTAGTAAGGTTCAATCAAATTTTGTTGAACAGAAAATTATTTATTTTTATATGTCTTGGGCCTCAAGGAAAATTGTGAGGGAACTCAACATATTTACTAACCTTCCCAAATGTTTGTTTGTAGGGTATGTAGGGCAGTGGTCCCCAACCTGTGGTCCACTGACCACTAGTGGTCCTCGGAGATGTGCCTGGTGGTCCGCGAGCAAAGGAACATTAAACTATTTACATTGTTTTTACTGTGGTGTATTTCTCTAGGGATGGTGCGTCTTTCCATACACAAGATGGAAAAGCTTGTTACCCGTTTTGGCGGCACCACGTCCAAAGAACATCAATGACACATTAGCGCAGATCTTTGTCGGCCCTCTTATCACGGCGCTTTTATGTCGGCGCTTTTTTGTAGTGTGCGATTTTGATGTGTCACCGATTTATTCTTTTCTAATAATGAGTAAGATGGTTGTGAAATAAATGATTGAATAGAATACAAATATTTTCTTTTCTTTTCTGAATAGGCGGGAAAAAGTCAGTTTTACCCTTGAAAAGGAGAAGGGTCCAGCTCACTGTAAGATTTTCACCATGGCGTGTGACGTAAATGGAAAAACCCTCCGGGCTGATGGGCCAAATAAAAGAGCCGCTGTTGCGAAAGCTGCAGAGGCAGCATTGAAGGATATTTTCAATATCTATAACGACCCAGGTATGTTATACAAATTTTAATTATATATTTGTCATACAAATTTTTACGTTTCTATCCTGATAACTTAACTTAAATATATATTACAGTTAGCAAGACTCATAGTCACCCAGATTCATCCATTCCTTAAGGGAATGGATGAACCAATGATATGATCAGTATGGTTCATTTTAATGTTAACTTATTGGGACTTAAATATTTCTGCTGTTAGACTTGTTACATTTCTTAGACTTTTTACCTTTGTTAGACTTGTTACTTTTCTTGGACTTGTTACATTAGTTAGACTTGTTTCATTTGTTAGACTCGTTACATTTGTTAGACTTGTTACATTTGTTAGACTTGATACATTTGTTAGACTTGTTAAATTTGTAAGACTTGTTACATTTGTTAGAATTGTTACATTTGTTAGACTTGTTACATTTGTTAGACTTGTAACATTTCTTGGACTTGTTACATTTCTTAGAATTGTTAAATTTCTTAGAATTGTTACATTTCTTGGACGTGTTACATTTCTTAGACTTGTTACATTTGTTAGAATTTTTACATTTGTTAGACTTGTTACATTTCGTAGACGTGTTACATTTGTTAGACTTGTTACATTTCTTAGACTTGTTACATTTGTTAGACTTGTTACGTTACATTTCTTAGACTTTGTTAGAATTGTTACATTTCTTGGACTTGTTACATTTCTTAGACTTGTTACATTTCTTAGATATATTACAGTTAGCAAGACTCATAGTCACCCAGATTATGAACTAACAAGTGTTATAACGTATGAAATTGGTCAAGTATCAGAAATGTCCAGTATAACATTATGTCGAATAGTGACAGTAAGCCAGACTTACGACACCAAACTAGCAACATCTAGCCAGTGCCAGTAGTTTTGCCGTTGTGTTGGTGTAGATAATGCACCAATGTTGTGGTGCCAGTAAATGTGTTGGTGTAGATAATGCACCAATGTTGTGGTGCCAGTAAATGTGTTGGTGTAGATAATGCACCAATGTTGTGGTGCCAGTAAATGTGTTGGTGTAGATAATGCACCAATGTTGTGGTGCCAGTAAATGTGCGGTGGCAGGGACTGAAGTAATAAGGAGTTAGATCTGTGGATTTATCACTTTGATTAGAGGTTGATCAACTTTTCCCCCCATGTTCTTTTTGAAATTGAAGTAAAATAGAGGATAAATTAAAAAAAACTAATGCATGACAATGACTTGTCATTTGAGAGTCTTGCTGTAACGTTTGCTTTGAAGCAATTACATTTTAAGTAAAAATAATTGTTGTCATTTTCAGGTGCAAAAGACATTGGCTTTAAGAGGGCTAAAAGTGAAGCAGAGAGGGAGACTAACCCACCTAAGAAAGTCCACTACAAAGGCAAGAAGTTTGACTAATGTTTAAAATGTTAATTTTCTGCTTATTGTATTTTTATCTTATATTATATTTTTTTAAATATTTATGTATTAAATATATGACTCCCAGCCCTCTTGTGTGTTAATATAATTGATTCTTTTTACTTGAGAGATTTATCTCTAGAAATTTGTTGTGATTGTGCAGTATCAGCCAGTGAGCTTTGCAATCAAAAGGGAGCTAATTTTAGGTTGTGAATACATGTACCAAGTAATTGATGACAGTTCTTTCTCTTAATCTATAAACTCTCTCTTGCCTTATCACCTCATTGAAAACGTAATGTTCTGTACATTAGGATGTATATCTATTGTACATTAGGATGTATATCTATTGTACATTTGGATGTATATCTATTGTACATTAGGATGTATATCTATTGTACATTAGGATGTATATCTATTGTACATTAGGATGTATATCTATTGTACATTAGGATGTATATCTATTGTACATTAGGATGTATATCTATTGTACATTAGGATGTATATCTATTGTACATTAGGATGTATATCTATTGTACATTAGGATGTATATCTATTGTACATTAGGATGTATATCTATTGTACATTAGGATGTATATCTATTGTACATTAGGATGTATATCTATTGTACATTAGGATGTATATCTATTGTACATTAGGATGTATATCTATTGTACATTAGGATGTATATCTATTGTACATTAGGATGTATATCTATTGTAAATTAGGATGTATATCTATTGTACATTAGGATGTATATCTATTGTACATTAGGATGTATATCTATTGTACATTAGGATGTATATCTATTGTACATTAGGATGTATATCTATTGTACATTAGGATGTATATCTATTGTACATTAGGATGTATATCTATTGTACATTAGGATGTATATCTATTGTACATTAGGATGTATATCTATTGTACATTAGGATGTATATCTATTGTACATTAGGATGTATATCTATTGTACATTAGGATGTATATCTATTGTACATTAGGATGTATATCTAAATGTTTGGCTCACTGAAACTAGCTCAATAATTTTACTCACTTTCTTTACCTGAGTTAAGGTGTACATGACATCTTTACAGTACATGACATCTTTACAGTACATGACATCTTTACAGTACATGACATCTTTACAGTACATGACATCTTTACAGTACATGACATCTTTACAGTACATGACATCTTTACAGTACATGACATCTTTACAGTACATGACATCTTTACAGTACATGACATCTTTACAGTACATGACATCTTTACAGTACATGACATCTTTACAGTACATGACATCTTTACAGTACATGACATCTTTACAGTACATGACATCTTTACAGTACATGACATCTTTACAGTACATGACATCTTTACAGTACATGACATCTTTACAGTACATGACATCTTTACAGTACATGACATCTTTACAGTACATGACATCTTTACAGTACATGACATCTTTACAGTACATGACATCTTTACAGTACATGACATCTTTACAGTACATGACATCTTTACAGTACATGACATCTTTACAGTACATGACATCTTTACAGTACATGACATCTTTACAGTACATGACATCTTTACAGTACATGACATCTTTACAGTACATGACATCTTTACAGTACATGACATCTTTACAGTACATGACATCTTTACAGTACATGACATCTTTACAGTACATGACATCTTTACAGTACATGACATCTTTACAGTACATGACATCTTTACAGTACATGACATCTTTACAGTACATGACATCTTTACAGTACATGACATCTTTACAGTACATGACATCTTTACAGTACATGACATCTTTACAGTACATGACATCTTTACAGTACATGACATCTTTACAGTACATGACATCTTTACAGTACATGACATCTTTACAGTACATGACATCTTTACAGTACATGACATCTTTACAGTACATGACATCTTTACAGTACATGACATCTTTACAGTACATGACATCTTTACAGTACATGACATCTTTACAGTACATGACATCTTTACAGTAGAGTAAAGACAAATATGCATGTACCACATTTTGACATCTTTACAGTAGAGTAAAGACAAATATGCCTGTACCACATTTTGACATCTTTACAGTACAGTAAAGACAAATATGCATGTACCACATTTTGACATCTTTACAGTAGAGTAAAGACAAATATGCATGTACCACATTTTGACATCTTTACAGTAGAGTAAAGACAAATATGCATGTACCACATTTTGACATCTTTACAGTACAGTAAAGACAAATATGCATGTACCACATTTTGACATCTTTACGGTACAGTAAAGATAAATATGCATGTACCACATGTTGCTATAGACTGAAAGATGCACCTTCATTTTTTAGCATTTTTACAAAAGAAAGTACACTTTAATTTTGAACATTAATTTTGATGATAATAGGCACATGAATTTTGGAGGCAAAGAAAAATGTATTTCTTACAGACTGTAAACTGTAATCATGTAGAGAAACATTTGAGTGTTCACACAGAGCTAAGACACATGTTCTTAATTTTTTAAAAATTGATCAAAGTAAACTAAATGAAATTTAAATATGCCTGGTAATTTAAAGATGTCAAACATTTCTTCTTTGTAACCTAAAAGCTATGAGAGAATATCTGGAGGTAATTGATTCCTTTTTGAGACAATATTTGATTATTTTGTTAATAAGCATACCAAAGAACATATGTATTATATATTATAACATGTGTTAGTATTACATAGAATGCATTATTAATTGTTATCTGATTGTTGTTCTTAAAATAAATCAGATTGCAATGTATTGATGTGCCAGTATTTCTCTTGATTTCTGTCTTCTGCTTAAATTTAATGTTCAGAATGCAAGTTTTAATTTTTAAAACTCTTTCTTATGTGTAGGCATAGACCTGGATTATAATGAAAATAATTTTATTTATAAAATTATTTTCAGCTCTAAAAACTACTTCCAAAACTCAGTGGTGTTGTTTATACTGAATTGTTAGGTGTTATTTCGTCAATAGTTTGGTGTCATTGCTAATTGGTTGACAAGATTGTCAATAGTTTGGTGTCATTGCTAATTGGTTGACAAGATTGTCAATAGTTTGGTGTCATTGCTAATTGGTTGACAAGATTGTCAATAGTTTGGTGTCATTGCTAATTGGTTGACAAGATTGTCAATAGTTTGGTGTCATTGCTAATTGGTTGACAAGATTGTCAATAGTTTGGTGTCATTGCTAATTGGTTGACAAGATTGTCAATAGTTTGGTGTCATTGCTAATTGGTTGACAAGATTGTCAATAGTTTGGTGTCATTGCTAATTGGTTGACAAGATTGTCAATAGTTTGGTGTCATTGCTAATTGGTTGACAAGATTGTCAATAGTTTGGTGTCATTGCTAATTGGTTGACAAGATTGTCAATAGTTTGGTGTCATTGCTAATTGGTTGACAAGATTGTCAACAGTTTGGTGTCATTGCTAATTGGTTGACAAGATTGTCAATAGTTTGGTGTCATTGCTAATTGGTTTACAAGATTGTCAATAGTTTGGTGTCATTGCTAATTGGTTGACAAGATTGTCAATAGTTTGGTGTCATTGCTAATTGGTTTACAAGATTGTCAAAACTGACCCCATCTTCCATCAATAACTGACCCCATCTTCCATTAATAACTGACCCCATCTTCCATCAATAATTGACCCCATCTTCCATCAATAAATATGAATGGCTGGAAGATTATACCAATTTATAAACAATATATTGCCTGCTCCAGTAAATCTTTCACAATAATCAGAAGTCAAATAGGTGAACCATGAGAACAGTTGAAGTATAATTTATAAATGAGTATCCCCATAATGAATGATAAAAGTGGCTGCAGGTATTTTGACTACATTGCAAAGCTTATAATTATAATTAAAAATATTAAAATCCAATGTTGTAATTTTGAATATATTTTCCAGCACGGACACTAATATCTCACAATGGTGTCCTCATCAACATTAATTTATTGACAGGCTGTCACTGTAGTAAGGCCTCTAGTAGCAAACTCATATTTTAATTATAATGGCACAAAGAAAATATTAAGAAAAAAATGTGTAATATGTTCATTTAATTAAAATGCTAAAAATCTCCTCAGCTTAATTAAAGAATGTGAGAATCACCAAATAATAAACAGCACAATTATTACATAGAATAATCTTGAGCAGCAATAAATTAAAAGTTTAATTATAATAAAATTTTCAGAAATAATTGCTGCCAGGGTAGGCTACTCAATTTTAATATCAATAAATGTGGATTTATTAAAGATTTAGAAAGCCATACACAAAATGACAGTGTGGCGATCAACACTGCAGTAGTGAAGAGGAATGAAAATATTCATTTCTTCAAGGAACTTAAGCGAACATTCATATATAATAAAGATGTTACTGAAAAGATAACTGGAAGCCGAATTGGGACTATACAAATTAAATCTATAGTAAAATAATGGGACTAAACAAATTAAATCTATAGTAAAATAATCTATAGTAAAATAATGTGACTATACAAATTAAATCTATAGTAAAATAATGTGATTATACAAATTAAATCTATAGTAAAATAATTTGACTATACAAATTAAATCTATAGTAAAATAATGTGACTATACAAATTAAATCTATAGTAAAATAAAGTGATTATACAAATTAAATCTATAGTAAAATAATGTGATTATTCAAATTATTAGATTGTCTGTTACTATAACAAACATAACATTGTAAAAATTCTATTCTATTCTATAGCATTATTCTTAATGAGTCATTGACTAAATACCAGCCACATTAGATTTATACATCCTAAGGCTAAGATTTTTAACTTTTATTTTTGTTACTCATAATTTGTTCTTTAATACTTCAACCCTGTTAGACCAAAACTATTGCATTTATAAAATATTTATTCAAATTAATCCCTATTATATATTATTTATCTTTCGTATGTCTATTTTTTTTGGCCAAACAATGACATCATACAAGCTATCTGAGTTTTAATGGCACAACCAATTCAGATGCAAGCTTTAACAAAAGGTAAAACGAGAGTGAAAATGACAGGTAGGAATCTAGTTAAAAAACAACAAACTATAAGTTCAATGTTTACATAACATAAGAGGCAGCTGTTTGAAGGTAGTGTGAATATATATTTTAATTCTATCACATGTGTTACTATTAGTGGAATGGTTTTGTTAGTGTGAATATATATTTTAACTCTATCACATGTGTTACTATTAGTGGAATGGTTTTGTTAGTGTGAATATATATTTTAACTCTATCAAATGTGTTACTATTAGTGGAATGGTTTTGGTAGTGTGAATATATATTTTAACTCTATCAAATGTGTTACTATTAGTGGAATGGTTTTGTTAGTGTGAATATATATTTTAACTCTATCAAATGTGTTACTATTAGTGGAATGGTTTTGGTAGTGTGAATATATATTTTAACTCTATCAAATGTGTTACTATTAGTGGAATGGTTTTGTTACACACAATTACATTGTGGACTCGGGCAAAACGTTTAAGATGTTTTATTAAGAGTTAGATTACTGTGGTTTATTAGAAATGTATTGAAAATTATTGAGTAAAATTTGACACCAACATTTGTTCTGGAGACTGGATTTGAACAAAGTCTGTCTTTTGGTCTGCGCCTCTCACTCTTGATTTGAACAAAGTCTGTCTTTTGGTCTGCGCCTCTCACTCTTGATTTGAACAAAGTCTGTCTTTTGGTCTGCGCCTCTCACTCTTGATTTGAACAAAGTCTGTCTTTTGGTCTGCGCCTCTCACTCTTGATTTGAACAAAGTCTGTCTTTTGGTCTGCGCCTCTCACTCTTGATTTGAACAAAGTCTGTCTTTTGGTCTGCGCCTCTCACTCTTGATTTGAACAAAGTCTGTCTTTTGGTCTGCGCCTCTCACTCTTGATTTGAACAAAGTCTGTCTTTTGGTCTGCGCCTCTCACTATTGATTTGAACAAAGTCTGTCTTTTGGTCTGCGCCTCTCACTCTTGATTTGAACAAAGTCTGTCTTTTGGTCTGCGCCTCTCACTCTTGATTTGAACAAAGTCTGTCTTTTGGTCTGCGCCTCTCACTCTTGATTTGAACAAAGTCTGTCTTTTGGTCTGCGCCTCTCACTCTTGATTTGAACAAAGTCTGTCTTTTGGTCTGCGCCTCTCACTCTTGATTTGAACAAAGTCTGTCTTTTGGTCTGCGCCTCTCACTCTTGATTTGAACAAAGTCTGTCTTTGGTCTGCGCCTCTCACTCTTGATTTGAACAAAGTCTGTCTTTTGGTCTGCGCCTCTCACTCTTGATTTGAACAAAGTCTGTCTTTTGGTCTGCGCCTCTCACTCTTTGCGTTTACAGATGATACTGATGGACAAAGTGTTTCTAACATTGAAAAATTCATCATTCTCAACGGAGACCTGTAGACCTTTTTTCCAGAAATTCCAGGTGGTGTGTCAATGGAAGAGTGAACTATTTCACCAACAGATTGTGATGGAGTACAGGCCTGTGTAGATTCCATGTGTTGCTTCTTCACGGTGGATTCACTTGTAGTTTCATCCAGGGGGACCTTAGTTAAACAATTATCAAATCAGTTAGACAATTTGTAGAATTATCAATATAAAGAAAAGATACATGATATGCATTCATATTTGAGTATTTAATATGCATGATCAGTAGGGCTTATATTATGTAGGCTTGAACATTTAGCAAAAACTTTACTAGTAAAGCAGGTTGGGTATGGATGTAACAAAAAATTACATGCGAAAATATGAAAAACTGGATGTCTGTATAATTAAGTTGATTGGATTCAGCTATTAATGTTTGATAGCACAGGTTATGTGTATGTCAAGATGGTTTAACTAGGATGTACAAACTGCCCTAAGCCTGATGTGTAGAGACGACAAGACTGATGGGTAGAGACGACAAGACTGATGGGTAGAGAGGACAAGACTGATGGGTAGAGAGGACAAGACTGATGTGTAGAGAGAACAACACTGATGGATAGAGAGAACAAGACTGATGGATAGAGAGAACAAGACTGATGTGTAGAGAGGACAAGACTGATGGGTAGAGAGAACAACACTGATGGGTAGAGAGAACAAGACTGATGGGTAGAGAGGACAAGACTGATGGGTAGAGAGAACAAGACTGATCGGTAGAGAGGACAAGATTGATGGGTAGAGAGGACAAGATTGATGGGTAGAGAGGACAAGACTGATGGGTAGAGAGGACAAGACTGATGTGTAGAGAGAACAAGACTGATGGGTAGAGAGAACAACACTGATGGATAGAGAGAACAAGACTGATGGGTAGAGAGGACAAGACTGATGGTTAGGGAGAACAAGACTGATCGGTAGATAACAAGACTGATGTGTAGAGAGGACAAGACTGATGTGTAGAGAGAACAACACTGATGGGTAGAGAGAACAAGACTGATGGATAGAGAGGACAAGACTGGTGGGTAGAGAGGACAAGACTGATGGTTAGGGAGAACAAGACTGATCGGTAGATAACAAGACTGATGTGTAGAGAGGACAAGACTGATGTGTAGAGAGAACAACACTGATGGGTAGAGAGAACAAGACTGATGGGTAGAGAGAACAAGACTGATGGGTAGAGAGGACAAGACTGGTGGGTAGAGAGAACAAGACTGATCGGTAGATAACAAGACTGATCGGTAGATAACAAGACTGATGGATAGAGAGGACAAGACTGATGGTTAGGGAGAACAAGACTGATCGGTAGATAACAAGACTGATCGGTAGATAACAAGACTGATGGATAGAGAGGACAAGACTGATGGTTAGGGAGAACAAGACTGATCGGTAGATAACAAGACTGATGGATAGAGAGGACAAGACTGATGGTTAGGGAGAACAAGACTGATGGGTAGAGAGGACAAGACTGATGGTTAGGGAGGACAAGACTGATGGGTAGAGAGGACAAGACTGATGGGTAGAGAGAACAAGACTGATGGGTAGAGAGAACAAGACTGATGTGTAGAGAGGACAAGACTGATGGGTAGAGAGGACAAGACTGATGTGTAGAGAGGACAAGACTGATGGGTAGAGAGAACAAGACTGATGGGTAGAGAGGATAAGACTGATGGGTAGAGAGAACAAGACTGATGGGTAGAGAGGACAAGACTGATGGGTAGAGAGGACAAGACTGATGGGTAGAGAGGACAAGACTGATGGGTAGAGAGGACAAGACTGATGGGTAGAGAGAACAAGACTGATGGGTAGAGAGGACAAGACTGATGTGTAGAGAGGACAAGACTGATGGGTAGAGAGGACAAGACTGATGGGTAGAGAGAACAAGACTGATGGGTAGAGAGGACAAGACTGATGGGTAGAGAGAACAAGACTGATGTGTAGAGAGGACAAGACTGATGGATAGAGAGGACAAGACTGATGGGTAGAGAGAACAAGACTGATCGGTAGATAACAAGACTGATCGGTAGATAACAAGACTGATGGATAGAGAGGACAAGACTGATGGTTAGAGAGAACAAGACTGATCGGTAGATAACAAGACTGATGGATAGAGAGGACAAGACTGATGGTTAGGGAGAACAAGACTGATCGGTAGATAACAAGACTGATGGGTAGAGAGGACAAGACTGATGTGTAGAGAGGACAAGACTGATGGGTAGAGAGGACAAGACTGATGGGTAGAGAGAACAAGACTGATGGGTAGAGAGGACAAGACTGATGGGTAGAGAGGACAAGACTGATGGGTAGAGAGAACAAGACTGATGTGTAGAGAGGACAAGACTGATGGATAGAGAGGACAAGACTGATGGGTAGAGAGAACAAGACTGATCGGTAGATAACAAGACTGATCGGTAGATAACAAGACTGATGGATAGAGAGGACAAGACTGATGGTTAGGGAGAACAAGACTGATCGGTAGATAACAAGACTGATGGATAGAGAGGACAAGACTGATGGTTAGGGAGAACAAGACTGATCGGTAGATAACAAGACTGATGGGTAGAGAGAACAAGACTGATGGGTAGAGAGGACAAGACTGATGGGTAGAGAGGACAAGACTGATGGGTAGAGAGAACAAGACTGATGGGTAGAGAGGACAAGACTGATGTGTAGAGAGGACAAGACTGATGGGTAGAGAGGACAAGACTGATGGGTAGAGAGGACAAGACTGATGGGTAGAGAGGACAAGACTGATGGGTAGAGAGAACAAGACTGATGGGTAGAGAGGACAAGACTGATGGGTAGAGAGGACAAGACTGATGGTTAGGGAGAACAAGACTGATCGGTAGATAACAAGACTGATGGGTATAGAGGACAAGACTGATGGATAGAGAGGACAAGACTGAAGGGTAGAGAGGACAAGACTAATGGGTAGAGAGGACAAGACTGATGGGTAGAGAGGACAAGACTAATGGGTAGAGAGGACAAGACTGATGGGTAGAGAGGACAATACAAATGGGTAGAGAGAACAAGACTGATGGGTAGAGAGAACAAGACTGATCGGTAGATAACAAGACTGATGGGTATAGAGGACAAGACTGATGGATAGAGAGGACAAGACTGATGGGTAGAGAGGACAAGACTAATGGGTAGAGAGGACAAGACTGATGGGTAGAGAGAACAAGACTGATCGGTAGATAACAAGACTAATGGGTAGAGAGAACAAGACTGATCGGTAGATAACAAGACTAATGGGTAGAGAGAACAAGACTGATCGGTAGATAACAAGACTGATGGTTAGAGAGAACAAGACTGATCGGTAGATAACAAGACTAATGGGTAGAGAGAACAAGACTGATCGGTAGATAACAAGACTGATGGGTAGAGAGAACAAGACTGATCGGTAGATAACAAGACTGATGGTTAGAGAGAACAAGACTGATCGGTAGATAACAAGACTGATGGGTAGAGAGAACAAGACTGATGGTTAGAGAGAACAAGACTGATCGGTAGATAACAAGACTGATGGTTAGAGAGAACAAGACTGATCGGTAGATAACAAGACTGATGGGTAGAGAGGACAAGACTGATGGGTAGAGAGAACAAGACTGATCGGTAGATAACAAGACTGATGGGTAGAGAGAACAAGACTGATGGTTAGAGAGAACAAGACTGATCGGTAGATAACAAGACTGATGGTTAGAGAGAACAAGACTGATCGGTAGATAACAAGACTGATGGGTATAGAGGACAAGACTGATGGATAGAGAGGACAAGACTGATGGGTAGAGAGGACAAGACTAATGGGTAGAGAGGACAAGACTGATGGGTAGAGAGAACAAGACTGATCGGTAGATAACAAGACTGATGGGTAGAGAGAACAAGACTGATCGGTAGATAACAAGACTAATGGGTAGAGAGGACAAGACTGATGGTTAGAGAGAACAAGACTGATCGGTAGATAACAAGACTAATGGGTAGAGAGAACAAGACTAATGGGTAGAGAGAACAAGACTGATCGGTAGATAACAAGACTAATGGGTAGAGAGGACAAGACTGATGGTTAGAGAGAACAAGACTGATCGGTAGATAACAAGACTGATGGTTAGAGAGAACAAGACTGATCGGTAGATAACAAGACTGATGTGTAGAGAGGACAAGACAAATGGGTGGAGAGGACAAGACTGATGGGTAGAGAGAACAAGACTGATCGGTAGATAACAAGACTAATGGGTAGAGAGAACAAGACTAATGGGTAGAGAGAACAAGACTGATCGGTAGATAACAAGACTAATGGGTAGAGAGGACAAGACTGATGGTTAGAGAGAACAAGACTGATCGGTAGATAACAAGACTAATGGGTAGAGAGAACAAGACTAATGGGTAGAGAGAACAAGACTGATCGGTAGATAACAAGACTAATGGGTAGAGAGGACAAGACTGATGGTTAGAGAGAACAAGACTGATCGGTAGATAACAAGACTGATGGTTAGAGAGAACAAGACTGATCGGTAGATAACAAGACTGATGTGTAGAGAGGACAAGACAAATGGGTGGAGAGGACAAGACTGATGGTTAGAGAGAACAAGACTGATCGGTAGATAACAAGACTAATGGGTAGAGAGGACAAGACTGATGGTTAGAGAGAACAAGACTGATCGGTAGATAACAAGACTGATGGTTAGAGAGAACAAGACTGATCGGTAGATAACAAGACTGATGTGTAGAGAGGACAAGACAAATGGGTGGAGAGGACAAGACTGATGGGTAGAGAGAACAAGACTGATCGGTAGATAACAAGACTGATGGGTAGAGAGGACAAGACTGATGGTTAGAGAGAACAAGACTGATGTGTAGATAACAAGACTGATGGGAAGAGAGAACAAGACTGATCGGTAGATAACAAGACTGATGGGTATAGAGGACAAGACTGATGGATAGAGAGGACAAGACTGATGGGTAGAGAGGACAAGACTGATGGTTAGGGAGAACAAGACTGATCGGTAGATAACAAGACTGATGGGTATAAAGGACAAGACTGATGGATAGAGAGGACAAGACTGATGGGTAGATAACAAGACTGATGGGTATAGAGGACAAGACTGATGGATAGAGAGGACAAGACTGATGGGTAGAGAGGACAAGACTGATGGTTAGGGAGAACAAGACTGATCGGTAGATAACAAGACTGATGGGTAGAGAGGACAAGACTGATGGTTAGAGAGAATAAGACTGATCGGTAGATAACAAGACTGATGAGTAGAGAGGACAAGACTAATGGGTAGAGAGAACAAGACTGATCGGTAGATAACAAGACTAATGTGTAGAGAGGACAAGACTAATGAGTAGAGAGGACAAGACTAATGGGTAGAGAGGACAAGACTGATGGGTAGAGAGAACAAGACTGATGGGTAGAGAGGACAAGACTGATGGGTAGAGAGGACAAGACTGATGTGTAGAGAGGACAAGACTTATGGGTAGAGAGGACAAGACTGATGGGTAGAGAGGACAAGACTGATGGGTAGAGAGGACAAGACTGATGGGTAGAGAGAACAAGACTGATGGGTAGAGAGGACAAGACTGATGGGTAGAGAGGACAAGACTGATGGTTAGGGAGAACAAGACTGATCGGTAGATAACAAGACTGATGGGTATAGAGGACAAGACTGATGGATAGAGAGGACAAGACTGAAGGGTAGAGAGGACAAGACTAATGGGTAGAGAGGACAAGACTGATGGGTAGAGAGGACAAGACTAATGGGTAGAGAGGACAAGACTGATGGGTAGAGAGGACAATACAAATGGGTAGAGAGAACAAGACTGATGGGTAGAGAGAACAAGACTGATCGGTAGATAACAAGACTGATGGGTATAGAGGACAAGACTGATGGATAGAGAGGACAAGACTGATGGGTAGAGAGGACAAGACTAATGGGTAGAGAGGACAAGACTGATGGGTAGAGAGAACAAGACTGATCGGTAGATAACAAGACTAATGGGTAGAGAGAACAAGACTGATCGGTAGATAACAAGACTAATGGGTAGAGAGAACAAGACTGATCGGTAGATAACAAGACTGATGGTTAGAGAGAACAAGACTGATCGGTAGATAACAGACTGATGGTTAGAGAGAACAAGACTGATCGGTAGATAACAAGACTGATGGGTAGAGAGAACAAGACTGATGGTTAGAGAGAACAAGACTGATCGGTAGATAACAAGACTGATGGTTAGAGAGAACAAGACTGATCGGTAGATAACAAGACTGATGGTTAGAGAGGACAAGACTGATGGGTAGAGAGAACAAGACTGATCGGTAGATAACAAGACTGATGGGTATAGAGGACAAGACTGATGGATAGAGAGGACAAGACTGATGGGTAGAGAGGACAAGACTAATGGGTAGAGAGGACAAGACTGATGGGTAGAGAGAACAAGACTGATCGGTAGATAACAAGACTGATGGGTAGAGAGAACAAGACTGATCGGTAGATAACAAGACTAATGGGTAGAGAGGACAAGACTGATGGTTAGAGAGAACAAGACTGATCGGTAGATAACAAGACTAATGGGTAGAGAGAACAAGACTAATGGGTAGAGAGAACAAGACTGATCGGTAGATAACAAGACTAATGGGTAGAGAGGACAAGACTGATGGTTAGAGAGAACAAGACTGATCGGTAGTTAACAAGACTGATGGTTAGAGAGAACAAGACTGATCGGTAGATAACAAGACTGATGTGTAGAGAGGACAAGACAAATGGGTGGAGAGGACAAGACTGATGGGTAGAGAGAACAAGACAAATGGGTGGAGAGGACAAGACTGATGGTTAGAGAGAACAAGACTGATCGGTAGATAACAAGACTAATGGGTAGAGAGGACAAGACTGATGGTTAGAGAGAACAAGACTGATCGGTAGATAACAAGACTGATGTGTAGAGAGGACAAGACAAATGGGTGGAGAGGACAAGACTGATGGGTAGAGAGAACAAGACAAATGGGTGGAGAGGACAAGACTGATGGTTAGAGAGAACAAGACTGATCGGTAGATAACAAGACTGATGGTTAGAGAGAACAAGACTGATCGGTAGATAACAAGACTGATGGGTATAGAGGACAAGACTGATGGATAGAGAGGACAAGACTGATGGGTAGAGAGGACAAGACTGATGGTTAGGGAGAACAAGACTGATCGGTAGATAACAAGACTGATGGGTATAAAGGACAAGACTGATGGATAGAGAGGACAAGACTGATGGGTAGATAACAAGACTGATGGGTATAGAGGACAAGACTGATGGATAGAGAGGACAAGACTGATGGGTAGAGAGGACAAGACTGATGGTTAGGGAGAACAAGACTGATCGGTAGATAACAAGACTGATGGGTAGAGAGGACAAGACTGATGGTTAGAGAGAATAAGACTGATCGGTAGATAACAAGACTGATGAGTAGAGAGGACAAGACTAATGGGTAGAGAGAACAAGACTGATCGGTAGATAACAAGACTAATGTGTAGAGAGGACAAGACTAATGAGTAGAGAGGACAAGACTAATGGGTAGAGAGGACAAGACTGATGGGTAGAGAGAACAAGACTGATCGGTAGATAACAAGAATAATGGGTAGAGAGGACAAGACTAATGGGTAGAGAGGACAAGACTGATGGGTAGAGAGGACAAGACTGATGGGTAGAGAGAACAAGACTGATCGGTAGATAACAAGACTAATGTGTAGAGAGGACAAGACTAATGGGTAGAGAGGACAAGACTAATGGGTAGAGAGAGAAAGACTGATGGGTAGAGAAGACAAGACTGATGTGTAGAAACGACATGACTGATGTGTAGAGAGGACAAGATGATAGGTATAGAGGACAAGACTGATGGGTAGAGAGGACAAGACTGATCGGTAGATAAGACAAGACTGATGTGTAGAGAAGACACGACTGATAGGTAGAAAGGAAAAGACTGATAGGTAGAGAAGACAAGACTGATGGGTAGAGAGGACAAGACTGATGGGTAGAGAAGACAAGACTGATGGGTAGAGAAAACAAGACTGATGTGTAGAGAAGACAAGACTGATGTGTAGAGAAGACAAGACTGATGTGTAGAGAAGACAAGACTGACAAAAAGAGAACAAGACTGATGGGTAGAGAAAACAAGACTGATGTGTAGAGAAGACAAGACTGATGTGTAGAGAAGACAAGACTGATGTGTAGAGAAGACAAGACTGACAAAAAGAGAACAAGACTGATGGGTAGAGAAAACAAGACTGATGTGTAGAGAAGACAAGACTGATGGGTAGAGAGGACAAGACTGATAGGTAGAGAAGACAAGACTGATGGGTACAGAAAACAAGACTGATGTGTAGAGAAGACAAGACTGATGTGTAGAGAAGACAAGACTGATGTGTAGAGAAGACAAGACTGACAAAAAGAGAACAAGACTGATGGGTAGAGAAAACAAGACTGATGTGTAGAGAAGACAAGACTGATGTGTAGAGAAGACAAGACTGATGTGTAGAGAAGACAAGACTGACAAAAAGAGGACAAGACTGATAGGTATAGAGGACAAGACTGATGGGTAGAGAGGACAAGACTGATCGGTAGATAAGACAAGACTGATGTGTAGAGAAGACACGACTGATAGGTAGAAAGGAAAAGACTGATAGGTAGAGAAGACAAGACTGATGGGTAGAGAAGACAAGACTGATGGGTAGAGAAAACAAGACTGATGTGTAGAGAAGACAAGACTGATGTGTAGAGAAGACAAGACTGATGTGTAGAGAAGACACGACTGATAGGTAGAAAGGAAAAGACTGATAGGTAGAGAAGACAAGACTGATGGGTAGAGAAGACAAGACTGACAAAAAGAGGACAAGACTGATAGGTATAGAGGACAAGACTGATGGGTAGAGAGGACAAGACTGATCGGTAGATAAGACAAGACTGATGTGTAGAGAAGACACGACTGATAGGTAGAAAGGAAAAGACTGATAGGTAGAGAAGACAAGACTGATGGGTAGAGAAGACAAGACTGATGGGTAGAGAAAACAAGACTGATGTGTAGAGAAGACAAGACTGATGTGTAGAGAAGACAAGACTGATGTGTAGAGAAAACAAGACTGATGGGTAGCCAGGACAAGACTGATGTTTAGGGAGGACAAGACTGATAGGTAGAGAGAACAAGACTGATGTGTATTTAAGACAAGACTGATAGGTAGAGAAGACAAGACTGATGGGTAGAGAGAAAAAGACTGATAGGTAGAGAAGACAAGACTGATGGGTATAGAGGACAAGATTGATGGGTATAGAGGACAAGACTGATGTGTAGAGAGGACAAGACTGATGGGTAGAGAGGACAAGACTAATGGGTAGAGAGGACAAGACTGATGGGTAGAGAGAACAAGACTGATGGGTAGATAACACGACTGATAGGTAGAGAGAACAAGACTGATGGTTAGAGAGAACAAGACTGATCGGTAGATAACAAGACTGATGGGTAGAGAGGACAAGACTGATCGGTAGATAACAAGACTAATGTGTAGAGAGGACAAGACTAATGGGTAGAGAGGACAAGACTGATGGGTAGAGAGAACAAGACTGATGGATAGAGAGGACAAGACTGATGGGTAGAGAGAACAAGACTGATCGGTAGATAACACGACTGATAGGTAGAGAGAACAAGACTGATGGTTAGAGAGAACAAGACTGATCGGTAGATAACAAGACTGATGGGTAGAGAGGACAAGACTGATGGTTAGAGAGAACAAGACTGATCGGTAGATAACAAGACTAATGTGTAGAGAGGACAAGACTAATGGGTAGAGAGGACAAGACTGATGGGTAGAGAGAACAAGACTGATCGGTAGATAACAAGACTGATGGGTAGAGAGAGCAAGACTGATGGGTAGAAAAGACAAGACTGATGTGTAGAAACGACATGACTGATGTGTAAAGAGGACAAGATGATAGGTAGAGAGGACAAGACTGATCGGTATAGAGGACAAGACTGATGGGTAGAGAGGACAAGACTGAGAAAAAGATAACAAGACTGATGGGTAGAGAACAAGACTGATAGGTTGAGAAGACAAGACTGATGTGTAGAGAAGACAAGACTGATGTGTAGAGAGGACAAGACTGATGTGTAGATGGACAAGACCGATGGGTAGAGAGAACAAGACGAATGTGTAGAGAGGACAAGACTTATATGTAGAGAGAACAAGACTGATTTGTATAGAAGACAAGACTGATGTGTAGAGAAAACAAGACTGATCGGTAGAGAGGACAAGACTGATGGGTAGCCAGGACAAGACTGATGTTTAGGGAGGACAAGACTGATAGGTAGAGAGGACAAGACTGATGGGTAGAGAGGACAAGACTGATGGGTATAGAGAACAAGACTGATGTGTAGAGAAAACAAGACTGATGGGTAGCCAGGACAAGACTGATGTTTAGGGAGGACAAGACTGATAGGTAGAGAGGACAAGACTGATGTGTAGAGAGGACAAGACTGATGGGTATAGAGAACAAGACTGATGGATATAGAGAACAAGACTGATGTGTAGAGAAAACAAGACTGATGGGTAGCCAGGACAAGACTGATGTTTAGGGAGGACAAGACTGATAGGTAGAGAAGACAAGACTGATGTGTAGAGAAGACAAGACTGATGTGTAGAGAGGACAAGACTGATGTGTAGAGAGGACAAGACTGATGTGTAGAGAAGACAAGACTGATGTGTAGAGGACAAGACTGATGGGTAGAGAGGACAAGACTGATGTGTAGAGAGGACAAGACTGATGTGTAGAGAGGACAAGACTGATGTTTAGGGAGGACAAGACTGATAGGTAGAGAGGACAAGACTGATGTGTAGAGAGGACAAGACTGATCGGTAGAGAAGACAAGACTGATGTGTAGAGAGGACAAGACTGATAGGTAGAGAAGACAAGAATGATGTGTAGAGAGGACAAGACTGATGTGTAGAGAGGACAAGACTGATAGGTAGAGAAGACAAGACTGATGTGTAGAGAGGACAAGACTGATAGGTAGAGAAGACAAGACTGATGTGTAGAGAGGACAAGACTGATAGGTAGAGAGGACAAGACTGATGTGTAGAGAAGACAAGACTGATGTGTAGAGAGGACAAGACTGATAGGTAGAGAAGACAAGACTGATGTGTAGGGAAGACAAGACTGATGTGTAGAGAGGACAAGACGGATGTGTAGAGAGGACAAGACTGATAGGTAGAGAAGACAAGACTGGTGTGTAGAGAAGACAAGACTGATGTGTAGAGAGGACAAGACAGATGTGTAGAGAAGACAAGACTGATGTGTAGAGAAGACAAGACTGATGTGTAGAGAGGACAAGATTGATAGGTAGAGAAGACAAGACTGGTGTGTAGAAAAGACAAGACTGATGTGTAGAGAGGACAAGACAGATGTGTAGAGAAGACAAGACTGATGTGTAGAGAAGACAAGACTGATGTGTAGAGAGGACAAGACTGATAGATAGAGAAGACAAGATTTATGTGTAGAGAGGACAAGACTGATGTGTAGATGGACAAGACCGATGGGTAGAGAGAACAAGACGAATGTGTAGAGAGGACAAGACTGATAGGTAGAGAAGACAAGACGGATGTGTAGAGCAGACAAGACTGATGTGTAGAGAGGACAAGAATGATAGGTAGAGAGGACAAGACTTATAGGTAGAGAAGACAAGACTGATGTGTAGAGAAGACAACACTGATGTTTATAGAGAACAACACTGATAGTTAGAGAAGACAAGACTGATGTGTAGAGCAGACAAGACTGATGTGTAGAGAGGACAAGACTGATGTGTAGAGAGGACAAGAATGATAGGTAGAGAGGACAAGACTGATGGGTAGAGAAGACAAGACTGATGTGTAGGGAGGACAAGACTGATGGGTAGAGAAGACAAGACTGATGTGTAGAGAGGACAAGAATGATAGGTAGAGAAGACAAGACTGATGTGTAGAGAAGACAAGACTGATGGGTAGAGAAGACAAGACTGATGTGTAGAGAGAACAAGACTGATAGGTAGGGAAGACAAGACTGATGTGTAGAGAAGACAAGACTGATGTATAGAGAAGACAAGACTGATGTTTATAGAGAACAAGACTGATAGTTAGAGAAGACAAGACTGATGTGTAGAGCAGACAAGACTGATGTGTAGAGAGGACAAGACTGATGTTTAGAGAGGACAAGAATGATAGGTAGAGAGGACAAGACTGATAGGTAGAGAAGACAAGACTGATGTGTAGGGAGGACAAGACTGATGGGTAGAGAAGACAAGACTGAATTGTAGAGAAGACAAGACTGATGTGTAGAGAAGACAAGACTGATGTGTAGAGAGAACAAGACTGATAGGTAGGGAAGACAAGACTTCTGTGTAGAGAAGACAAGACTGATGTGTAGAGAGAACAAGACTGATGTGTAGAGAAGACAAGACTGATGTGTAGAGAGAACAAGACTGATGTGTAGAGAAGACAAGACTGATGTGTAGAGAGGACAAGACTGATGTGTAGAGAGGACAAGACTGATAGTTAGAGAAGACAAGACTGATGTGTAGAGAGAACAAGACTGATAGGTAGAGAAGACAAGACTGATGTGTAGAGAAGACAAGACTGATGTGTAGAGAGGACAAGACTTATGTGTAGAGAAGACAAGACTGATGTGTAGAGAGGACAAGACTGATGTGTAGAGAGGACAAGACTGATGTGTAGAGAGGACAAGATTGATAGGTACAGAAGACAAGACTGATGTGTAGAGAGGACAAGACTGATGTGTAGAGAGGACAAGATTGATAGGTACAGAAGACAAGACTGATGTGTAGAGAGAACAAGACTGATGTGTAGAGAAGACAAGACTGATGTGTAGAGAGGACAAGACTTATGTGTAGAGAAGACAAGACTGATGTGTAGAGAGGACAAGACTGGTGTGTAGAGAGGACAAGACTGATGTGTAGAGAGGACAAGATTGATAGGTACAGAAGACAAGACTGATGTGTAGAGAGAACAAGACTGATGTGTAGAGAGGACAAGACTGATGTGTAGAGAAAACAAGACTGATGGGTAGAGAAGACAAGACTGATGTGTAGAGAGAACAAGACTGATGTGTAGAGAGGACAAGACTGATGTGTAGATGGACAAGACCGATGGGTAGAGAGGACTCGATTGATAAAAAGAGAACAAGAATGATGTGTAGAGAGGAAAAGACTGATGGGTACAGAGGACAAGACTGATTGGTACAGAGGACAAGACTGATGTGTAGAGATTACAAGACTGATAGGTAGAGAGGACAAGACTGATAGGTAGAGAGGACAAGACTAATAGGTAGAGAGGACAAGACTGATAGGTAGAGAGGACAAGACTGATGTGTAGAGAGGACAAGACGGATAGGTCGAGAAGACAAGACTGATAGGTAGAGAGGACCGGTGTTGTGGTAAATGTAGAGGTTGTGTGGTAAATGTAGAGGTGGTGTGGTAAATGTAGAGGTGGTGGCGTAAAGTGTGGTAAATGTAGAGGTGGTGTGGTAAAAGTAGAGGTGGTGTGGTAATGTAGGGGTGGTGTGGTAAATGTAGAGGTGGTAAAGAAAATGCAGAGGTGATGTGGTAAATGTAGAGGTGGTGAGATAAATTAGAGGTGGTGTGGTAAATGTAGAGATGGTGTGCTAATGTAGAGGTGGTGTGGTAACTGTAGATGTGGTGTGGTAAATGTAGAGGTGGTGTGGTAAAGGTAGAGGTAGGTGTGGTAATGTAGAGGTGATGTGGTAACTGTAGAGGTGGTGTGGTAACTGTAGAGATGTTAAGGTAAATGTAGAGGTGGTGTGTCAATGTAGAGGTGATATGGTAAATGTAGAGGTGGTGTAGTAAATGTAGACGTGGTGTGGTAAATGTAGAAGTGGTGTGGTAAATGTAGAAGTGGTGTGGTAAATGTAGAGGTAACAAGAGAGAACTAGACTGTAGTGAGGTGTGATTAGATTGTAGTGAGGTGTGATTAGATTGTAGTGAGGTGTGACTAGATTGTAGTGAGGTGTGACTAAACTGTAGTGAGGTGTGACTAGATTGTAGTGAGGTGTGATTAGATTGTAGTGAGGTGTGATTAGACTGTAGTGAGGTGTGATTAGACTGTAGTGAGGTGTGATTAGATTGTAGTGAGGTGTGATTAGATTGTAGTGAGGTGTGATTAGACTGTAGTGAGGTGTGATTAGACTGTAGTGAGGTGTGATTAGACTGTAGTGAGGTGTGATTAGATTGTAGTGAGGTGTGATTAGACTGTAGTGAGGTGTGATTAGACTGTAGTGAGGTGTGATTAGACTGTAGTGAGGTGTGATTAGACTGTAGTGAGGTGTGATTAGACTGTAGTGAGGTGTGATTAGATTGTAGTGAGGTGTGATTAGACTGTAGTGAGGTGTGATTAGATTGTAGTGAGGTGTGATTAGACTGTAGTGAGGTGTGATTAGATTGTAGTGAGGTGTGATTAAACTGTAGTGAGGTGTGATTAGACTGTAGTGAGGTGTGATTAGATTGTAGTGAGGTGTGATTAGATTGTAGTGAGGTGTGATTAGATTGTAGTGAGGTGTGATTAGATTGTAGTGAGGTGTGATTAGATTGTAGTGAGGTGTGATTAGATTGTAGTGAGGTGTGATTAGATTGTAGTGAGGTGTGATTAGATTGTAGTGAGGTGTGATTAGATTGTAGTGAGGTGTGATTAGATTGTAGTGAGGTGTGATTAGATTGTAGTGAGGTGTGATTAGATTGTAGTGAGGTGTGATTAGATTGTAGTGAGGTGTGATTAGATTGTAGTGAGGTGTGATTAGATTGTAGTGAGGTGTGATTAGATTGTAGTGAGGTGTGATTAGACTGTAGTGAGGTGTGATTAGACTGTAGTGAGGTGTGATTAGACTGTAGTGAGGTGTGATTAGACTGTAGTGAGGTGTGATTAGATTGTAGTGAGGTGTGATTAGATTGTAGTGAGGTGTGATTAGATTGTAGTGAGGTGTGATTAGATTGTAGTGAGGTGTGACTAGACTGTAGTGAGGTGTGATTAGATTGTAGTGAGGTGTGATTAGATTGTAGTGAGGTGTGATTAGATTGTAGTGAGGTGTGATTAGATTGTAGTGAGGTGTGATTAGATTGTAGTGAGGTGTGACTAGACTGTAGTGAGGTGTGATTAGATTGTAGTGAGGTGTGATTAGATTGTAGTGAGGTGTGACTAGATTGTAGTGAGGTGTGACTAGACTGTAGTGAGGTGTGATTAGATTGTAGTGAGGTGTGACTAGATTGTAGTGAGGTGTGATTAGATTGTAGTGAGGTGTGATAGATTGTAGTGAGGTGTGACTAGATTGTAGTGAGGTGTGACTAGATTGTAGTGAGGTGTGATTAGATTGTAGTGAGGTGTGACTAGATTGTAGTGAGGTGTGACTAGATTGTAGTGAGGTGTGACTAGATTGTAGTGAGGTGTGACTAGATTGTAGTGAGGTGTGATTAGATTGTAGTGAGGTGTGATTAGATTGTAGTGAGGTGTGACTAAATTGTAGTGAGGTGTGACTAGATGTAGTGAGATGTGACTAGATTGTAGTGAGGTGTGATCTAGATTGTAGTGAGGTGTGACTAGATTGTAGTGAGGTGTGATAAGATTGTAGTGAGGTGTGACTAGATTGTAGTGAGGTGTGACTAGACTGTAGTGAGGTGTGACTAGATTGTAGTGAGGTGTGATTAGACTGTAGTGAGGTGTGACTAGATTGTAGTGAGGTGTGATAGACTGTAGTGAGGTGTGACTAGATTGTAGTGAGGTGTTACTAGATGTAGTGAGGTGTGACTAGATTGTAGTGATGTGTGATTAGACTGTAGTGAGGTGTGACTAAATTGTTGTGGACGTGTGACTAGATTGTAGTGAAAGTGTGACTTGATTGTAGTAAGGTGTGATAAGATTGTAGTGAGGAGTGACTAGATTGTAGTGAGATGTGACCAGATTGTAATGAGGTGTGACTAGATTGTAGTGAGGTGTGACCCGATTGTAATGAGGTGTGACTATATTGTAGTAAGGTGTGACAAGATTGTAGTGAGGTGTGACTAGATTGTAGTGAGATGTGACTAGATTGTAGTGAGATGTGACTAGACTGTAGTGAGATGTGACTAGATTGTAGTGAGATGTGACTAGACTGTAGTGAGATGTGACTAGATTGTAGTGAGGTGTGACTAGATTGTAGTAAGGTGTGACTAGATTGTAGTAAGGTGTGACTAGATTGTAGTGAGGTGTGACTAGACTGTAGTAAGGTGTGACTAGACTGTAGTGAGATGTGACTAGATTATAGTAAGGTGTGACTAGACTGTAGTAAGGTGTGACTAGACTGTAGTGAGATGTGACTAGACTGTAGTAAGGTGTGACAAGACTGTAGTGAGATGTGACTAGACTAAAGTGAGGTGTGACTAGATTGTAGTGAGATGTGACTAGACTGTAGTAAGGTGTGACTAGATTGTAGTGATATGTGACTAGACTGTAGTAAGGTGTGACAAGACTGTAGTGAGATGTGACTAGACTGTAGTAAGGTGTGACGAGATTGTAGTGAGTTGTGACTAGACTTTAGTAAGCTGTGACTAGACTGTAGTGAGGTGTGACTAGATTGTAGTGAGGTGTGACAAGACTGTAGTGAGGTGTGACTAGATTGTAGTGAGGTGTGACAAGACTGTAGTGAGGTGTGACTAGATTGTAGTAAGGTGTGACTAGACTGTAGTGAGGTGTGACTAGACTGTAGTAAGGTGTGACTAGACTGTAGTAAGGTGTGACTAGACTGTAGTGAGGTGTGACTAGATTGTAGTAAGGTTTGACTAGATTGTAGTGAGGTGTGACTAGATTGTAGTGAGATGTGACTAGACTGTAGTGAGGTGTGACAAGATTGTAGTGAGGTGTGACAAGATTGTAGTGAGTTGTGACAAGATTGTAGTGAGGTGTGACAAGATTGTAGTGAGGTGTGACTAGATTGTAGTGAGGTGAGACAAGATTGTAGTGAGGTATGACTAGATTGTAGTGAGGTGTGACAAGATTGTAGTGAGGTGTGACTAGATTGTAGTGAGATGTGACTAGATCGTAGTGAGATGTGACTAGACTGTAGTGAGGTGTGACAAGATTGTAGTAAGGTGTGACTAGATTGTAGTGTGGTGTGACTAGGCTGTAGTGAGGTCTGACTAGATCGTAGTGAGATGTGACTAGACTGTAGTGAGGTGTGACAAGATTGTAGTGAGGTGTGACTAGATTGTAGTAAGGTGTGACTAGATTGTAGTAAGGTGTGACTAGACTGTAGTGAGGTGTGACTAGACTGTAGTGAGGTGTGACTAGATTGTAGTGAGGTGTGACTAGATTTTAGTGAGATGTGACTAGATTGTAATGAGTTGTGATTTAGCTGTGGTGAGGTGGGATTAGATTGTAATGAAGTGGGATTAGACATTGGTGAGGTGTGATTAGATTGTAGTGAGGTGTGATTCGATTTTATAATTTCGATAAATTTACATAAGTTCCCGCTGTCATAAGACATACAAATAACACATAAACATATAAAGAAATTTCAAGCACAAAAATCATCCAACATATATCTTCGAATTACCGTATATAATCGAGTATAAGACGACCCCAAAAATGAGACTTGAAAAGTAGAATTTTAAGATTTCTAAGATGATCCCTAAGGTAAACTGAAATTTAAAAAATGAGTTATGCGAGTATAAGTATAAGGGGCACGGTGGTCGAGTGGCATGCGCGCTCGTCTGGCGTACCGAAGGTCGCGGGTTCGAATCCTTGTGAAGACAAATATTTATTCCCGGGGCCTAGGGCGTCCTTGAGTCCACCCAGCTACGAATGGGTACCTAAAATTAGTTAGGGAAATAAAGGCGGCTGGGTAATGCGTGGAAACCTTATCTGAACTTCCGCTCATAAGTTGTTCACAACTGATGATTAACAAAGTATATATTTAGAAAAAAAAATACTTTTTAGTGTCTGTCCTTGTGCCCATTTTGATTTATGCACATATAAGCCGATCCCCTGATTTCAGTAATGTAATTTATAGTTCTAAACTCGGCTTATATGCGAGTAAATACAGTAATAAAAATTATTTATTCACAATTAAACAGAGACCTGATGGGTACAGAGTCAGGCAATTTTTACAATACAAAAATGAAATTGATGAACTACTTGCTCTCAGTCTGTAAGTTGTGATCTTTACATTTTCTTTGTTTCATGAAGTGCAACCCGGGAGTTTCCTATAAGCCAGTTAGTCTACACAACATTTAAATATATATATATATAAATCAATGTATGTATGTATGCATGTCTGTTATAGCTGACTAAACCATTCATCCGATCACCATGAAACTTTTGGAGACTTTTGAGTACGCTCCCGGGATGGAAACAGGCTACTTTTTTTCAAAATTTAACACTCATGGGGCGCCGGGGGCCCATAATGAGAATTTTTTCTTATATGAGATATTTAAAAATTAGTTTAAGGCTTAGGGGTCGTCCATAAATGACGTCACGCACCTAGGGGGGGGAGGGGGTCACACTTTTGTGACGATGCGTGACGAGGGGGAGGGAGGGGGTTGAAGAAGTGTGACGTCACATCAAAAGGGTAACTTTAAATAAAACTTCCACTGAAATATTTGGTCCCTTACAATTTATATAATGACTTTATTTTTTTTATTTTAATCAGTGCTTCTCATTGTGCTGGTCGGTAGGCCATCAGACGCTGGTTGGTGTAAGCTATTAAGACATGAAAATTGAATCTAATTATAATCCTTAAGTTTGAGAATCCACAAGTTAACATATGAAATTGTTACACTGCGTCGTTTGATGTTGACATCAAAGCATTTGTGATCTAATCGCAGCTCCGTTTGGTTCTCTCATGGACTTTTTTGCCCGTTACCCCAAAATAGACAAGATTATGTGTGCGTTACCCCCCCCCAACCCCCAGACTCTAGGTTCAGCTCACATGACTCGGGGATTTGGGGGAGCGTCGTTAGCCCCCCCCCACCCGAAAATGCTACTGGTGAGTTTTACAGGCATGACAAGTGTCTAAAAATGATCTGAATAGGATTATGTGTAGATATTTTCAGTCAAAACGACACGGAATATCCTTTTTCTTTAAAAGGGGAGGGGGTAGGGAATCTACTTGATAGGGATTAAAAACGTTTAAGTTTGATATAATTTTTTGATTGGTTTTTGGTCAAACGCCCCTGGCCATTCTAGTCTTCTAGATCAGTGCTTCTCAAAGTGGTGGTCCGCGGACCGGTGCCGGTCCGTGGGCCATCCGCTGCCGGTCCACAGATGTTCTAAAAAAAGGACAACAAAAAATGTCAGTGCAGGGAAAATAGTGCACCGGTCTTTGGTGCAATGGCAAAAATTCCTGCCAGTCCGCCATACTAAAAAGTTTGAGAAGCACTGTTCTAGATATAATGGTAAATGAGCCCATTTAAAATTAGTCAAGTATTCATTAACTTTGTTGAATGCATCAAATTCTTGACATTGCAATTCGAGAGGAGCACAAAACAACTTTTCTTCTTAGCTCAGTTTTTAAGGCATTAATTTTAAATATCACAGAAAGGATACGTGATACAGACAAGTCATGTGGATTAAGATTATTGACACTCGTGTCAATATAAATGAAAGTAGGGTAGATTTGGGTGTCTTCGTATAGTACGTAGGTAAGAAATCTACATAGTTGTCAAATTTTTAAAAAATGCATTTTCTGAAAGGAACTGGTTCAATAATGTGCACATGTTCCAAGCGTAAACGTACACATGACGTATTTTAATATATCTAGTGGATTGTAGTGAATGTTATATGTCACAAATGAGTCTGCATTGCCAAGAATTCCCTTTTTGACCCCCAGATGAGGTTATTTACCTCTGTTCGCCGACCTCTTTCTTAGGGGATGCCGTCAGTCAATTGAGGGATTTTTTTTACAAATACATTTTAAAAATGTTATTTTTAAATAATTTTTGTTTCTAAACAAGACGCTAACCGTGATGATTAATAGTCAATGTTTAATTTGTATGCATTAAAATAAAATATAATCTAAGGATGTTAACGCAGTTCGTTTTCTGAAGGCCGGCAAAACGTTTTTAAAAAATGCTTCACGCGGGTTACGATAATACAATGTAGATCTTCACTAAATAAATAATAAATACTTAAATGACAATAAAAGTGATTTGAAACATACTTATTTTCAAATAGAAAATAAAGTGTTGTTTTTTTTTGGGGGGGTGTCAAAGATTTGTGACGTATTTTTAGAAGGGGGGTCTAAGTTTTTGTGACGACGCGTGACGAGGGGGGGAGGGGGTAAAAAATCGGCACAAATCGCGTGACGTCATTTATGGAAGGCCCCTTAGCTGCTTGGAAAATGAATGGATCTTGACCAAACTTGGTACATAACAACTTGATAGCCTATATTAAAGTACCATATGGCATTAAACTCCTAATGTCCGTTCCTTCTTGGCCGGGGGCCCAAAGTCTTTTTTTTTGTTGTAAGCGATAAATACTTTACCGTTATGATTTATACGATCTTGAAAAGCATTGACTAATATATCTATCATGATCCAGATTGAAATAAACAGGTATTTTAAAGTTAATTTCTTGCACCGATTGGGCCCGGGGGCCCTTAATGTTGTTTTTGCTAATAAGATATATAAAAATTGTTTAAACGTTAAGGACTAAGAAAATGGATGAATCGTGGCAAAACTTGGTGTATGATAACTTCATAGTAATTATTCAAATACTATAGAGCATTGATCCTATTATACCCAGCCCTTAGGGCTGGGGGCCCCAATTCTTTTTTCGTAAACGTTTGAGATTTTAATCCCCATTATGTGACATGGTTTCAACAAATATTGATAACATTTTCAATATGATCCAACCTGAAACGAACATTTGTTTCAAAATTTACATCTTGCACTAGTTGAGCCTGGGGGCCCTTAATATCGTTTTTTGTGTGCTTATTTATCTATATATATAAAAATCAAAGTATGTATGTATGTATGTCCTTTATAGCTGACTCAACCATTCATCCAATCCCCATGAAACTTTTGGAGACTTTTGAGTACGCTCCTGGGATGGTAACTGGCAACTTTTTTTGCAATATTTAACACTCATGGGGCGCCGGGGGCCCATTATATGATTTTTTCTTATATGAGCTATATAAAAATTAGTTGAAGCGTTAGCTATTAGGTAAATTGATGGATCTTACCCAAACTTTGTATATAACAACTTGGTAGCCAATATTGAAATACTATTGGGCACTGATTTCCTTATCTTATCTTATATATACAGACGCTCCTTCTATGCAGAAGATAGTTGCGTCCACAAACCATGACAGATGATCTGTTGGCAAGTGATGCAGCAATCACAGGCCACGGCTTTGTGGGTTCCACGCATTACCCAGCCGCCTAACTACATGTAGTGTTAGGTACCCATTCGGAGCGGGGTGACTCAGGGACGCCCTAGGCACCGGGAACAAACCCTTGCCTTCACACGGATTCGAACCCGTGACCATCGGTACGACAGTCCAGTGCGCTGCCACTCGACCACCGCGTTCCTAATGTCTATTTCTTCGGGGCTGGGGGCCCGAAATGTCTTTTTTTCATAAACGTATAAGATTTTATTCCCCATTCAAGTATTAAAGATCTAGATAAATATATAGAAATATATCCGTTATGAAATTGATTGAAATAAACAGGTGTTTTGAACTTGAAATCTTGCACTAATTGGGTCCTGAGGGCCCTTAATGTCATTTTTTGCTTCTATGAGCTATATAAAAATTAGTTTATTTGATAGCTACTGAGTAAATGAATGGATCTTTACCAAATTTTGTATATAAAAACTCGTAGCCCATATTAAAATAAAAAAGGGCACTGCATGTCTAATCGTTCAGGGCTGGGGGCCCCAAATGTCTTTTTAAAAATATATATTTGAAATATTATTTGCCATTCTATTTTTAACGATCTTGAGAAATATATCTATTATGAAACTGAATTTAAATAAATAGGCTTTCAAAATATTAATCTTGAACCAAATGGGCCCGGGGGCCTCTTAATGTATTTTTTTCTTATATTAGCTAAATAAAAATTAGTTTAATTGTTAGATAATGAGAAGATAACTGGATTTTGACCAAACTTGGTTTATAAAAACTTAAAAGCCTATTTTAAATTACTATAGGGAACTGAACTCCTAATGTCCATTTCCTCGGGGCTGGGGGCCCTAAATGTGTTTTTACTAAACTTTTAGTATATTGTATTCCCCATTCAATTTTACACGATATTGAACAATATAGATAAATATATTTATATATTTGTAATGAAAATGAACAGATTTTCGAACGGCATATGTTTAACTGATGTGCCTGGTGACCCTTAAAGTAATTTCTTTTTTTTATCTATATATGTATTCCTTTTTACTGAGAACGTTGCAACGCACGACGGGTATGCTGGTCATAAATAAAAAATAAATTTATTAATTGCACAACAATAACCAACATTTCTGGAAATTTGTGATTAAACTTCTGTTTAATGCATTTCCAAAGCTAATAAAGAATAATAAAAAATGTTAATAACTAAATGTCTATCATGCCACCAGATTCATCTGAATCAGTTAAATGTCTATCATGCCACCCATCAGTTAATTTTTTTATAGAAAATCTTACAGTATGAACCAAGCAAAGTCATATTTAAATCTCATTTAGGCAATAACCATTTGATGAGGATCTATTTATAAGTAGCAGAGAATTAATTTGATTATGAAGAGGAGTTCGTTTCATTCATTAAATTTCTTTATTAAAAATAAATCTGCACTCAGTCATGAAAGGAGCTGTCGGTAGGGCCATGTCAGCTGAGGTCAGAGAACTGTTGGACGTCAATGATCAGGAACTTGGGTCATCTTCTCACCTGAGTCTTATTGTGCTGACACTGCGTGACCAGCAAAGTTTTATGTTACCAACTCTAATGAGATTGTCAGAAGATGACCCTCTACTGGTGTCCACTTGTCAAAGTAAATAATTATTCATTTGATTTATATTAAAATTTAAAATTATTCAACATAAAAAAATTTTTAATGAAAAAATGTCCATTGTTAATTCCTCTTTCTGTATTAAAAAAAAATACTACACTATTTATCTATAACTTATAGTAATAGCTAATATTGAGATGTTTTACTTTGCCATATTTTTTAAACTATTGCTGCAAAAAGTCACAAACATAACTTTCACTGTCAAAGACCTTGTCTATCTTTTAGGGTCAGATAGAAGAGCTCCACAAATCTTTTCCTGAAGTTGTCCCCAGGCCAGCATCAAACACAAGAGATCCTGAGGCTACAAGTCAAAGGGTAAAATTTATAACTCTAAAATATTTTACTGTAGTCATAAACAAAACCTCTTCAATAATTGTGTATCTTGGTTTATAATCATAGGTGGGCATCACAAATGCCTATAATCATGGGTGGACATCACAAATGGCTATAATCATGGGTGGACATCACAAATGGCTATAATCATGGGTGGACATCACAAATGGCTATAATAAGGGGTGGACATCACAAATGGCTATAATAAGGGGTGGACATCACAAATGGCTATAATCATGGGTGGAAATCACAAATGGCTATAATCATGGGTGGACATCACAAATGGCTATAATCATGGGTGGACATCACAAATGGCTATAATAAGGGGTGGACATCACAAATGGCTATAATCATGGGTGGACATCACAAATGGCTATAATAAGGGGTGGACATCACAAATGGCTATAATCATGGGTGGACATCACAAATGGCTATAATCATGGGTGGACATCACAAATGGCTATAATCATGGGTGGACATCACAAATGGCTATAATCATGGGTGGACATCACAAATGGCTATAATCATGGGTGGACATCACAAATGGCTATAATCATGGGTGGACATCACAAATGGCTATAATCATGGGGTGGACATCACAAATGGCTATAATAAGGGGTGGACATCACAAATGGCTATAATAAGGGGTGGACATCACAAATGGCTATAATCATGGGTGGAAATCACAAATGGCTATAATCATGGGTGGACATCACAAATGGCTATAATCATGGGGTGGACATCACAAATGGCTATAATCATGGGGTGGACATCACAAATGGCTATAATAAGGGGTGGACATCACAAATGGCTATAATAAGGGGTGGACATCACAAATGGCTATAATCATGGGTGGACATCACAAATGGCTATAATCATGGGTGGACATCACAAATGGCTATAATCATGGGTGGACATCACAAATGGCTATAATCATGGGTGGACATCACAAATGGCTATAATCATGGGTGGACATCACAAATGGCTATAATCATGGGGTGGACATCACAAATGGCTATAATCATGGGGTGGACATCACAAATGGCTATAATCATGGGTGGACATCACAAATGGCTATAATCATGGGTGGACATCACAAATGGCTATAATAAGGGGTGGACATCACAAATGGCTATAATCATGGGGTGGACATCACAAATGGCTATAATCATGGGGTGGACATCACAAATGGCTATAATAAGGGGTGGACATCACAAATGGCTATAATAAGGGGTGGACATCACAAATGGCTATAATAAGGGGTGGACATCACAAATGGCTATAATCATGGGGTGGACATCACAAATGGCTATAATCAGGGGTGGACATCACAAATGGCTATAATCATGGGGTGGACATCACAAATGGCTATAATCATGGGTGGACATCACAAATGGCTATAATCATGGGTGGACATCACAAATGGCTATAATAAGGGGTGGACATCACAAATGGCTATAATCATGGGTGGACATCACAAATGGCTATAATCATGGGTGGACATCACAAATGGCTATAATCATGGGTGGACATCACAAATGGCTATAATCATGGGGTGGACATCACAAATGGCTATAATAAGGGGTGGACATCACAAATGGCTATAATAAGGGGTGGACATCACAAATGGCTATAATCATGGGTGGAAATCACAAATGGCTATAATCATGGGTGGACATCACAAATGGCTATAATAAGGGGTGGACATCACAAATGGCTATAATCATGGGTGGACATCACAAATGGCTATAATAAGGGGTGGACATCACAAATGGCTATAATAAGGGGTGGACATCACAAATGGCTATAATCATGGGTGGACATCACAAATGGCTATAATCATGGGGTGGACATCACAAATGGCTATAATAAGGGGTGGACATCACAAATGGCTATAATCATGGGTGGACATCACAAATGGCTATAATCATGGGTGGACATCACAAATGGCTATAATCATGGGTGGACATCACAAATGGCTATAATAAGGGGTGGACATCACAAATGGCTATAATCAAGGGGTGGACATCACAAATGGCTATAATAAGGGGTGGACATCACAAATGGCTATAATAAGGGGTGGGCATCACAAATGGCTATAATCATGGGTGGACATCACAAATGGCTATAATCATGGGTGGACATCACAAATGGCTATAATCATGGGGTGGACATCACAAATGGCTATAATAAGGGGTGGACATCACAAATGGCTATAATAAGGGGTGGGACATCACAAATGGCTATAATAAGGGTGGACATCACAAATGGCTATAATCATGGGTGGACATCACAAATGGCTATAATCATGGGTGGACATCACAAATGGCTATAATCATGGGGTGGACATCACAAATGGCTATAATCATGGGGTGGACATCACAAATGGCTATAATCATGGGGTGGACATCACAAATGGCTATAATAAGGGGTGGACATCACAAATGGCTATAATCAAGGGGTGGACATCACAAATGGCTATAATCATGGGTGGACATCACAAATGGCTATAATCATGGGTGGACATCACAAATGGCTATAATAAGGGGTGGACATCACAAATGGCTATAATAAGGGGTGGGCATCACAAATGGCTATAATCATGGGTGGACATCACAAATGGCTATAATCATGGGTGGAAATCACAAATGGCTATAATCATGGGTGGAAATCACAAATGGCTATAATCATGGGTGGAAATCACAAATGGCTATAATAAGGGGTGGACATCACAAATGGCTATAATCATGGGTGGACATCACAAATGGCTATAATAAGGGGTGGACATCACAAATGGCTATAATAAGGGGTGGACATCACAAATGGCTATAATCATGGGTGGACATCACAAATGGCTATAATCATGGGTGGACATCAAAAATGGCTATAATAAGGGGTGGACATCACAAATGGCTATAATAAGGGGTGGACATCACAAATGGCTATAATAAGGGGTGGGACATCACAAATGGCTATAATAAGGGGTGGGCATCACAAATGGCTATAATCATGGGTGGACATCACAAATGGCTATAATAAGGGGTGGACATCACAAATGGCTATAATAAGGGGTGGACATCACAAATGGCTATAATCATGGGTGGACATCACAAATGGCTATAATCATGGGGTGGACATCACAAATGGCTATAATCATGGGTGGACATCACAAATGGCTATAATAAGGGGTGGACATCACAAATGGCTATAATAAAGGGGTGGGCATCACAAATGGCTATAATAAGGGGTGGACATCACAAATGGCTATAATAAGGGGTGGGCATCACAAATGGCTATAATCATGGGTGGAAATCACAAATGGCTATAATCATGGGTGGACATCACAAATGGCTATAATAAGGGGTGGACATCACAAATGGCTATAATAAGGGGTGGACATCACAAATGGCTATAATAAGGGGTGGGCATCACAAATGGCTATAATAAGGGGTGGCATCACAAATGGCTATAATCATGGGTGGAAATCACAAATGGCTATAATCATGGGTGGACATCACAAATGGCTATAATCATGGGTGGACATCACAAATGGCTATAATCATGGGGTGGACATCACAAATGGCTATAATCATGGGTGGACATCACAAATGGCTATAATAAGGGGTGGACATCACAAATGGCTATAATCAAGGGGTGGACATCACAAATGGCTATAATCATGGGTGGACATCACAAATGGCTATAATCATGGGTGGACATCACAAATGGCTATAATAAGGGGTGGACATCACAAATGGCTATAATAAGGGGTGGGCATCACAAATGGCTATAATCATGGGTGGACATCACAAATGGCTATAATCATGGGTGGAAATCACAAATGGCTATAATCATGGGTGGACATCACAAATGGCTATAATCATGGGGTGGACATCACAAATGGCTATAATAAGGGGTGGACATCACAAATGGCTATAATACATGGGTGGACATCACAAATGGCTATAATCATGGGTGGACATCACAAATGGCTATAATCATGGGTGGACATCACAAATGGCTATAATCATGGGTGGACATCACAAATGGCTATAATATGGGTGGACATCACAAATGGCTATAACAAGGGGTGGACATCACAAATGGCTATAATCATGGGGTGGACATCACAAATGGCTATAATCATGGGTGGAAATCACAAATGGCTATAATCATGGGTGGAAATCACAAATGGCTATAATCATGGGTGGACATCACAAATGGCTATAATCATGGGTGGTCATCACAAATGGCTATAATCATGGGTGGACATCACAAATGGCTATAATAAGGGGTGGACATCACAAATGGCTATAATAAGGGGTGGGCATCACAAATGGCTATAATAAGGGGTGGGCATCACAAATGGCTATAATCATGGGTGGAAATCACAAATGGCTATAATAAGGGGTGGACATCACAAATGGCTATAATAAGGGGTGGACATCACAAATGGCTATAATCATGGGTGGACATCACAAATGGCTATAATCATGGGTGGACATCACAAATGGCTATAATAAGGGGTGGACATCACAAATGGCTATAATAAGGGGTGGACATCACAAATGGCTATAATAAGGGGTGGACATCACAAATGGCTATAATAAGGGGTGGGCATCACAAATGGCTATAATCATGGGTGGAAATCACAAATGGCTATAATCATGGGTGGACATCACAAATGGCTATAATCATGGGTGGACATCACAAATGGCTATAATAAGGGGTGGACATCACAAATGGCTATAATAAGGGGTGGGCATCACAAATGGCTATAATAAGGGTGGGCATCACAAATGGCTATAATCATGGGTGGAAATCACAAATGGCTATAATCATGGGTGGACATCACAAATGGCTATAATCATGGGTGGACATCACAAATGGCTATAATCATGGGTGGACATCACAAATGGCTATAATAAGGGGTGGACATCACAAATGGCTATAATAAGGGGTGGACATCACAAATGGCTATAATAAGGGGTGGACATCACAAATGGCTATAATCATGGGTGGACATCACAAATGGCTATAATAAGGGGTGGACATCACAAATGGCTATAATAAGGGGTGGACATCACAAATGGCTATAATAAGGGGTGGGCATCACAAATGGCTATAATCTGGGTTGACATCACAAATGGCTATAATAAGGGGTGGACATCACAAATGGCTATAATCATGGGTGGACATCGTAAATGGCTATAATAAGGGGTGGAGATCACAAATGGCTATAATCATGGGTGGAAATCACAAATGGCTATAATCATGGGTGGAAATCACAAATGGCTATAATCATGGGTGGACATCACAAATGGCTATAATCATGGGTGGACATCACAAATGGCTATAATCATGGGTGGACATCACAAATGGCTATAATATGGGTGGACATCACAAATGGCTATAATAAGGGGTGGACATCACAAATGGCTATAATCATGGGGTGGACATCACAAATGGCTATAATCATGGGTGGAAATCACAAATGGCTATAATCATGGGTGGAAATCACAAATGGCTATAATCATGGGTGGACATCACAAATGGCTATAATAAGGGGTGGACATCACAAATGGCTATAATAAGGGGTGGGCATCACAAATGGCTATAATAAGGGGTGGACATCACAAATGGCTATAATAAGGGGTGGGCATCACAAATGGCTATAATCATGGGTGGACATCACAAATGGCTATAATCATGGGTGGACATCAAAAATGGCTATAATCATGGGTGGACATCACAAATGGCTATAATAAGGGGTGGACATCACAAATGGCTATAATAAGGGGTGGGCATCACAAATGGCTATAATAAGGGGTGGGCATCACAAATGGCTATAATCATGGGTGGACATCACAAATGGCTATAATCATGGGTGGAAATCACAAATGGCTATAATCATGGGTGGAAATCACAAATGGCTATAATAAGGGGTGGACATCACAAATGGCTATAATCATGGGTGGAAATCACAAATGGCTATAATAAGGGGTGGACATCACAAATGGCTATAATAAGGGGTGGGCATCACAAATGGCTATAATCATGGGTGGAAATCACAAATGGCTATAATCATGGGTGAACATCAAAAATGGCTATAATAAGGGGTGGACATCACAAATGGCTATAATAAGGGGTGGACATCACAAATAGCTATAATAAGGGGTGGGCATCACAAATGGCTATAATAAGGGGTGGGCATCACAAATGGCTATAATCATGGGTGGAAATCACAAATGGCTATAATCATGGGTGGACATCACAAATGGCTATACTCATGGGTGGACATCACAAATGGCTATAATAAGGGGTGGACATCACAAATGGCTATAATAAGGGGTGGGCATCACAAATGGCTATAATAAGGGGTGGGCATCACAAATGGCTATAATCATGGGTGGAAATCACAAATGGCTATAATCATGGGTGGACATCACAAATGGCTATAATCATGGGTGGACATCACAAATGGCTATAATCATGGGTGGACATCACAAATGGCTATAATCATGGGTTGACATCACAAATGGCTATAATAAGGGGTGGAAATCACAAATGGCTATAATCATGGGTGGACATCACAAATGGCTATATTAAGGGGTGGACATCACAAAGGGCTATAATAAGGGGTGGGCATCACAAATGGCTATAATCATGGGTGGAAATCACAAATGGCTATAATCATGGGTGGACATCACAAATGGCTATACTCATGGGTGGACATCACAAATGGCTATAATAAGGGGTGGACATCACAAATGGCTATAATAAGGGGTGGGCATCACAAATGGCTATAATAAGGGGTGGGCATCACAAATGGCTATAATCATGGGTGGAAATCACAAATGGCTATAATCATGGGTGGACATCACAAATGGCTATAATCATGGGTGGACATCACAAATGGCTATAATCATGGGTGGACATCACAAATGGCTATAATCATGGGTTGACATCACAAATGGCTATAATAAGGGGTGGACATCACAAATGGCTATAATAAGGGGTGGACATCACAAATGGCTATAATCATGGGTTGACATCACAAATGGCTATAATAAGGGGTGGACATCACAAATGGCTATAATAAGGGGTGGACATCACAAATGGCTATAATAAGGGGTGGGCATCACAAATGGCTATAATCATGGGTTGACATCACAAATGGCTATAATAAGGGGTGGACATCACAAATGGCTATAATAAGGGGTGGACATCACAAATGGCTATAATCATGGGGTTGACATCACAAATGGCTATAATAAGGGGTGACATCACAAATGGCTATAATCATGGGTGGACATGAAAAATTGCTATAATCATGGGTGGACATCACAAATGGCTATAATAAGGGGTGGACATCACAAATGGCTATAATAAGGGGTGGACATCACAAATGGCTATAATAAGGGGTGGACATCACAAATGGCTATAATAAGGGGTGGACATCACAAATGGCTATAATCATGGGTGGAAATCACAAATGGCTATAATCATGAATGGACATCACAAATGGCTATAATCATGGGTGGACATCACAAATGGCTATAATAAGGGGTGGACATCACAAATGGCTATAATCATGGGTGGGCATCACAAATGGCTTCATAGACTGTTTGATGATCATTGCCACTCTAAAGTATTGTTGTTGTTTTAATATAAAATAATTGTAGATAATTATATATTTATCAATAATGCAAATAATTCTTAAATAAGAATGCATGTATTCATTTGGCAGACACTTATAAATACATTACATTTACAAATATAGATTTACTAAAGATGGAACTCCTTTATATAAAATTATTGGATTATTTTCAAAAGTGCTTTTATAACAACAATGAAGTTAGCAGAACTTGTCCAGTAGGCCACAATATTAAACAAGCTAGGTCAGCTATTGGACCACCCCTGATCTAAACAATACATAATGTATAAATTAGGGCTGCTGAAATTAACTATTTATTTCTCGATTAACGTTAAAAGTTTTTAACGATTAAATTTTTTTATCGATTAATCGACCCACCACCTATAAATGTACTGAAAATTAAAAAATTTAAATATTTCGGCCGATAAATATAAACTAATTTCCGGACGATTACACGAACATTTTGGTTTTAAACTATGGACTGACGTGACTGTTCAAAATGTTGATAAAGGTTATGTGTCCTTTGAGAGAAATCGTTTGCCTACCATGTAATGTTCCCTCTAAGTCTAAGTCTCGATGGTCCATGTGCAAAGTTAAAAAAACAACTCGTGTGCAAAGTTGCACAACGTCCATTTTTTGTGCAACATTTTACCAAAATTGCTGCGCGGTGATTCTAAACTCCTGCGTGGCGTCGGCTAAATATCTGCGCAGCCGCGCTCCTTAAAGGGAACATTGCTACCATGGTTCTAACACTTCGCGTACATATCACCTGCAAATCAAACATACACTACAGTATCAGAAACTTCAGCTGAGACAATCTAAAGGTATGTGAACAATTGTTCAGCTCGGCTGGTTATATTGTCAATAAGACCCGCTCATCCCTTCAACCAAATAATGTCAATACACTTGTCTGTTTGCGTTGTTGGTTAAAATATTTCATATAAAGAAGACATTCCAGTGTTATTTTGATTTTCGACAAGTATCTTTAATAAATGTTACTTATGACACCATACATTTCAATTTTTGGCTTTAATCGAAATTAACTATTAATTAATCTTTAATTTTTCAAAAGTTAACGATTAAATTTAAATTAATCATTAACAGCCCTAAAGCAAATATGTTTGGGGGGTCTATCCTAATGATTTAAACTTTTTTTTTAACAAATCAGACTTACAGTTACAGAATTTTAAAAATAATTTTGTTCTAATTAGAGTTCAAATTTCCATGCAAGCACTTAGTAAAATAATCACTGAAAGCTGTAGAATATATTTATATATTATTATTTACAGGATGTAATACCAAAACAAGCTGTTATGAAACATGGCTTTGAAGATGAGCACATCATGAAGCATGAAGAAACCAGTAGGTTTTTTTTTGTTCAAGTCAGAGTTTTATCTCATTCTTCTCAACATTTATAGTGTAAAAATCATTTTTCTGGTTCATCCACCAGGATGTCAGTGAAAAGATATTTCACCACTAGTGCAAACTATTTTTTTTTATAAATCAATACAAATGATTTTAAATTCTTTCAGATTATTGCTGTTAAAATATTTATATTGAGTGAGTTCAGAATACTTTTAAAATCCTCAATGTTTGTTCTTCAGCATAAAGACTTGACTGTGTCAACATGTGCATGAATATATTAGCAACCATTCTTTTTAAATTTAAAATAATCAGTTGTTTTTTTGTTTTCAAATATGACAAGTTACATTATTTTTAATTCCCAGAACTTTTTGTTTCTAAATGCATGGAACAAGAAACTGGTCCCAAGATGATAACTAAAGAATCTATTCTAATGAAGGTATTTATAGAATCTGTTCTAATGAAGGTATTTATAGAATCTGTTCTAATGAAGGTATTTATAGAATCTGTTCTAATGAAGGTATTTATAGAATCTGTTCTAATGAAGGTATTTATAGAATCTGTTCTAATGAAGGTATTTATAGAATCTGTTCTAATGAAGGTATTTATAGAATCTGTTCTAATGAAGGTATTTATAGAATCTATTCTAATGAAGGTATTTATTGCATTTCTCCCTTAAAGCAATGGATTCATACTTTTTAAGTTAAAAAAAAATTTAAATGTCAATAAGATTATAAAAATGCAAGGATATAATCTTAATAATTTTCTTCAACATAGTACATGATAGATACCCATATGGATGAAATGTTGGAGCAATTCCTTGAAGAAATTTTCCAAGGGAAAAAATTTCCACCAAATCCCTTTCCAAGCTTTATCACCAAATGCCAAAGTAGTACAATGAAGTAAGGATTTATGCATGCAGTTATTAGATTTGAAAACAACTCAAAGAAATTAAATATCATAAACCATTCACAATATTTTGTATGCATTCACAAATTTTAATGAAATAAATGATAAAATATGATATTTTATTAAAATCAATGTAATTATTTTCATACATGAAAGGTGAACTTTTTAATAAATTGTGTATATATATGTGTGTACTTTTATATACAATTTTCAACACTGAAATTACCCCAAGTAGACTTTACTTTTGAGGAAAATATTTCCAAGACAATGAATATCATAAATTTATTTTGTGCTAGATTTCTACACCTTAAACCAGGAAAGCCAACACTTTATCAACATTTAAAACTCTAATAAGAATGCAAGACTAAACACAAACCATAGATAAGCGTAGGACGCAATAATCTTCTGTATAGAAGGAGCGTCTGAAACAGATAAGATAAGGCCTTAAGTATTCTAATAAATGTGGATTTATTTTTTCCACACAAGAATGGATCTATGTTTTGAGCCAGAATCTGCCATACTTGACCGCATGCTGACCAAGACTTCACTTGATGCAGACCCAGATAACTGTATTTACCAGTTGCCAAGTTGTGATGGATATCGTGTGTCCTCATCAAAACTATGTTTAAATAAATATTTAAAAAATCTTTTTTTTTAAAAAGGACACGCTTTGAACATAATCACAACTTTTAGTTATGTCTCATATATAAGTATAAGGCATTTATAGTCAAAAACGTTGTTTTTTCAGCTATTTTTTAAAACTTATAATAAAAACTCTTTAAAATTCATGTCTGAAGCCCACACATCTTTTTTACCACTATTTTTTTTTATACCAAACACCTCATAAGCGCCCGCCCAACGTTTTAAACTACTGTGAAGCGTTCACGTGGTGAACTCATGGATGTCAACAAAGCAGACGGGTACCGATGCTTATATATAGACTATAGACTATAGATAAACTAAAAATGCAATAATTTCAATACGGTACATTCGATCGATCTGAAATTTTAATACAATGCATTGTCATCCAAGATCTATCTGTGGTAAACAATTTTAGATCTCTAGGACCATCAGAAGTGGTATAATTTTACGTTTCAAGTTTTGAAGGAAGGATGGATGGATGGAAGGATGGATGGATGGATGGATACAACATACAAATACAAACATGGTGACTTAAATAAAAGCGTGTAAAAATAATCCCTTTTAATTATAACATATTTTTATTAGGTTATAAGTTATATCATATGTATAGAAGAATATTACTCAATTTATGCTTAGGAACTTCATTTTAAGAAAAAGTAAATGGCAAGCGTAATTATTTATGAAAAATAAATCCTGATTTTGTGTCCTATTTAACATACAAAATAGTCTTTGTTTACAGCAATCGTACACTGTTTTCCGTTTCTTAAGGGCCAGCAACTGCAATAGCTTTATTAGATGCAGGGGGTTATCTCCCTATTTTACAATGTGTACAAGAAAACCTAATGAGTAAATCCTATTTACAACGCAAAGGACCTTACAGGGTAATTGAAATAATTCCACTTTTAATATCAATGAATAGTTAACAGAATTTTTATTAAAAACTTTGTAAGACAGGAATTACAGTAAGATGCCTTTTGTATAATGTGTTTTTTCTAGAAAAATTTTCTTTAACACATTCTAAATTTAAAAAACAAAAATTTTTAATAGCAAAGAAAATAATGATAATCCTACAAAATCAAGAAGCATTTAGATTTAATATTTATTCATTGAAAATTTTTTGGTAACATCTTAAGACTTTCTTTCACCTGCTTAAAATAGATTGGTATCTGTCTTGGCATTACCGGTCCATCTACCCTTTATGGCAAGATGCGTCCATACCTGACTCAGTTGGACCTCCATGAACACTACTACATACAGGAACCTGCATGATGTGAAGCAGATGCTGCACAACTTTTTGCTGTCATGAGAACGTTTAAATTTTAAAATTCCATCACATTCAGGATTTCCAGGGACTTTTGTGTTAAATGTGTCTGACGCCCACCTTTAAGTGGTTTGTGACCATAATTTTATGCTATTCACCATTAGAATAATTTACAATACTTCACTGTTGACTTTTTTGCCTAGTAGTTAATTATTGATAACTGAACTTAGAAAAAATGTTTATTATAGTCAAACAAGAGAATTAACTTCACATTTTTTTTAAAGACATTAAAAGTAAGCCTTTATTTAATAAACATTTAATATTTGGCTATGGATAAAACATTAAGGGATTCTGAATCCATTCAATCATTTAATTTTTTTAACCTTTAAACATCATTTGATCTTATACATTCTTAATATCTCATTAAGTTCAAAAACACATTTGGCAGAAAATAAGGTTCCTATACTAGGAGTTTTCATTGGAAAAGACAAGAGTCGCTGGTCCTGGGCAGACATTTTGAACAAATAACTTGGATTTTTCACTGAAGTGGAGTCAGTTGTGGTTAGAAAAGAACCTGTGTATCTTAAGGTAAAGTATTCACACTAAAAATTAAAAATTGTCATCAATATCTTCGGCAGTTCTTCAGTTCTTTCTGACTGATGCAAGCATTGTTTATTTAATATTAGAAAAATTTAACAGAAGAAAGGACTGCAATTAATTATAGGTTAAAAATGTGTTAATTTTATAGAAAATTAGAAATACATATACAGTGATGCAAATAGTTAAGCAGATTATAAATAAATGCAGAACACAATTTGGAATTTTTAAGTGTTCATACCCATTGTTAGCATTCGGAGCTAATTTTTATTTAAAATCTTTTAAACTAAGTAATAAACACTTTAGAAATATTATTGATTTTTCTGTGTTTTACTTTACATTCAGGCATATGTGATGATTGATGGATGGAGATATGTTCCAGTTGTTAAACATTTCCTGCTTCATTTTATGCAAGAAGAAGAAGTTGGGTAAACTATAAAATGACTAGTGGCATGCGGGCTCGGCTGGCGTACCGATGGTCACAGGTTCGAATCCATGTGAAGGCTAGGATTTGTTCCCGGGGCCTAGGGCGTCCCTGAGTCCACCCAGCTTCGAATGGGTACCTAACACTAGTTAGGGAAATAAAGGCGGCTAGGTAATGCGTGGAACCCTCATAGCCATGGCCTGTGAACGCTGCATCACTTGCCAACAGACCGGCATGGTCTGTGGACGCAATAATCTTCTTTATAGAAGGAGCGTCTGTATAGATAACTATAATGGATGAGAATGTTCCAACAAAACTAACATCAAATAAAATTAACAAATGCTGGTTCAATTCTAGATTGAAAAAGCTATGCAAACTAAAAGAGAACTTATTTAAGAAATATTAAGCTACCTATTCATATAGGATACACAAAAAATACTTAAAGATTAAACACTTGACACAAAAACTTAGTCAAAACCTCCAAAATGAGTATATAAACAATGTAATTACCAAAGATAACAATAAAAACTTATGGTCCTTTATCAAATCTAAAAAAATGGAACCTTCAGGAATAGCCACACTAAAAGGCTCAAATAATAAAACCTATAATGATAATGAAACTAAAGCTAATATCCTTAACACATATTTTGCATCATCTTTTTCTGCCCCAGGCGACAAGGAAGTTTTAATAAATTTAAATAAAATAGAGGAAATAGGTAACATAACTGTAGATGATATAGGTATACATTCACTCCTAAAAAACTTAAAAATAAACAAAGCTACTTATCTTATCTTATCTGTTTACAGACGCTCCTACTATACAGAAGATTATTGCGTCCTACGCTTATCTATGGTTTGTGTTTAGTCCTGCATTTTTATTAGAGATTTAAATGTTGATAAAGTGTTGGTTTTCCTGGATTCTTCAGGCAACCCATTCCACGCCCGAATTCCGGACGGGAAGAAGGAAAACTTGTATGTGTTTGTTCTTGCATACGGAATAAGAAAGGTGTTTTTATCCTTATGTCTATCTGAGGGTTGTATTAAGTTATCTTTGTGTTGTATTTCTAAATTAGAATTAATTGCTTTATGTATGATTACTACTTTGCTCTTGGTTCTTCTATCCTCTAGTGTTTCAAGGTTTAATGATTTAACTAATGGTGTTACTCTTGTCAGTTTCGAATATTCTCCAGTAATGAATCTGGCAGCTCTTTTTTGAATTTGTTCTAGTTTATCAATGTTTTCTTTGGTGGATGGGTCCCATACAGAAGATGCATATTCTAGTGCAGGTCTCACCAAAGTGAGGTAGCATTTTAGTTTTATATCTCTATTACATTTGTTAAAGTTCCTTTTTATAAAGCCTAAGGTTTTGTTTGATTTTTTAATAACTTCATTGACATGGGGATTCCATGATAGTTTCTCATTTATTAAGACTCCTAAGTATTTTGCATCTTTAGTTTGGGTCAGTTCTTTTCCATGAATGTAATATTTTGAATTTATTTGTTTCTGGCCCAGATGATTTGCCTGCAAGGTTATTAAAAGAACTAAGCAATGAACTGTCCCCAATCCATGTAGTTCTCTTTCAAGCCTCTCTAAACCAGGGTAAAGTGCCCCAGGATTGGAAATTAGCTAACGTAACTCCACTCTTTAAGAAAGGGGATAAATCAGACCCTGGTAATTACAGGCCTGTATCACTTACTAGTATCACCTGTAAATTACTAGAACACATAATATATAGTAGAATAGTTAACCACCTTGACAAATATAATGCCCTATGCCCACATCAACACGGCTTTAGAAAAAACAGATCATGTGAAACACAATTAATAGGTTTAATAGATGAACTATCAAAAGGCTTGGACAAAAATGATCAAATAGATACAATATTACTAGACTTCTCAAAAGCATTTGACAAAGTTCACCACCTTAGTTTACTTAAAAAACTTAACTACTTTGGAATCTCAGGTTCCTTACATCACTGGATCCAAGACTTCCTTTTGGGCAGGGAGCAAACTGTAATAATTAATGGATCTAAATCTGCACCAATAAAGGTTAACTCAGGAGTTCCACAAGGAACTGTGCTAGGTCCCTTACTCTTTTTAGTTTATATAAATGATTTACCCAACAACATCTCAACAGGTACAAAAGTTAGGTTATTTGCTGATGATTGTATAATCTATAGAACAATTAAATCAGAACAAGACAGCAAAATTTTATAAAAAGACTTAGATGAATTGATAAAATGGGAAACTAACTGGAGTATGTCTTTCCACCCAGAAAAGTGTCAACTGTTAAGAGTAACAAAGAAAAAGAAACAAATAAATTCAAAATATTACATTCATGGAAAAGAATTGACCCAAACTAAAGATGCAAAATACTTAGGAGTCTTAATAAATGAGAAACTATCATGGAATCCCCATGTCAATGAAGTTATTAAAAAATCAAACAAAACCTTAGGCTTTATAAAAAGGAACTTTAACAAATGTAATAGAGATATAAAACTAAAATGCTACCTCACTTTGGTGAGACCTGTACTAGAATATGCATCTTCTGTATGGGACCCATCCACCAAAGAAAACATTGATAAACTAGAACAAATTCAAAAAAGAGCTGCCAGATTCATTACTGGAGAATATTCGAAACTGACAAGAATAACACCATTAGTTAAATCATTAAACCTTGAAACACTAGAGGATAGAAGAACCAAGAGCAAACTAGTAATCATACATAAAGCTATTAATTCTAATTTAGAAATACAACACAAAGATAACTTAATACAACCCTCAGATAGACATAAGGATAAAAACACCTTTCTTATTCCGTATGCAAGAACAAACACATACAAGTTTTCCTTCTTCCCGTCCGGAATTTGGGCGTGGAATGGGTTGCCTGAAGAATCCAGGAAAACCAACACTTTATCAACATTTAAATCTCTAATAAAAATGCAGGACTAAACACAAACCATAGATAAGCGTAGGACGCAATAATCTTCTGTATAGAAGGAGCGTCTGTAAACAGATAAGATAAGATAAGACAAGACTTAATTCTTACAATAATGAAATGTAAGTTTTATGCATTTCAAAGCTTTTCATTATTTTATAATTTAATTTTTTTTTACAGCACTGAAATATTTTACCAAGAAGACCAAACACATTTTTACTTTACAATATTCTCATCATTGGAGAGAGTAAGTATCTTGACTGCTTGTGAAACCAATCTTACTTTTATGTCAATTTATTAATCTTAATTAACAGGAAAAATAAAAATATATTTTTTTTTAGCTAGAAATAATAGGTAATGCGTTTACATTTCATTTATTATGTGTTTACATTAGGATTTTATTTTTTGTCTGCAATGCCATAGGCAGCATTTCATTATCAAAATGGTGGTCCTGCAAGGGGAGGTAATCCCATGAGTTCATCCAATGTCAGAGCAGCACTGTCATTTATGGACCAACAACTTTTGAAACTGAGGGAAAAGTCAGACTACATGCAGATTCATCGACTCCTGTTCTATAGGTCCCTTATCTCAGATGTAATTATTGCTGTTTAATAATGTTTAATTTTATTTAATTAATAATATCCCAATGACCTTATTAAACCCATCTGTGCGAGAGAAAATATGCTCTTCCAGTAACTGAAGTAATAATAATAATAATAATAATTGATAATTTATATAGCGCTGTATCACAGTAAGGAACCGGGCTCACAGCGCTTTACATGGGATCATAACATACATATAATAATTAAATAACCATTCTTACCATAATAACAACATAAAGGAAAGTACATTACACATAAGCTACGCTATCATTAAAACAAATGTTGTTTCATAAATTTTGTAAATACATTTTGAAAAGATACGTCTTAAGTGCAGTCTTGAAGGACTTGGTAGTAACAAGTGACTTTGTATAGCTTAAATGTTTACTTAATTAATAATTTTTATTAACAAAAATATTCTGCACACATTCAGGTTTTAAATGTTGAGCCTGAGAGAATTATTCCATAATTTTAAACAATCTCAGTTAACCTCAAAGATCATTTTTGCCTACTTAATTTCGAACAAAACAGGATACAGAACACATTGTTGAAGCCTGGTGTATGTTCCACAGCATTGTTTCTTTCTTTCTTTCTTATCTATACAGACGCTCCTTCTATGCAGAAGATAGTTGCGTCCACAGAACATGACAGATGATCTGTTGGCAAGTGATGCAGCGTTCACAGGCCACGGCTTTGTGGGTTCCACGCATTACCCAGCCGCCTAACTACGTGTAGTGTTAGGTACCCATTCGGAGCGGGGTGACTCAGGGACGCCCTAGGCACCGGGAACAAACCCTTGCCTTCACACGGATTCGAACCCGTGACCATCGGTACGACAGTCCAGTGCGCTGCCACTCGACCACCGCGTCCCCGGTGGCCAGGCATTGCTGGCCAGGCAGAATATGCTGCCACGTTGGCACAGTCTTTGGCAGAGTTGGTGGAATTTGAGATGGAGTATTCTAATTTTTTTTCCTTGGAGTCTTCACAAATAGATGCAGTCCCATTCTATATGATGTACAAATAGATGGCTCAGGTTCAGATACAAAAGTTGCCACGGTTAGAACAAATATCTTTTCCTTTGTTTACATGTATGTGTTTTAGTCTCTAGTGATGATGATAGTAGTAGTAGACACTCAAGCATCATGACTGTAGCAGGAGGATGATGATAGTAGTAGTAGACACTCAAGCATCATGACTGTAGCAGGAGGATGAAGATAGTAGTAGTAGACACTCAAGCATCATGACTGTAGCAGGAGGATGATGATAGTAGTAGTAGACACTCAAGCGTCATGACTGTAGCAGGAGGATGATGATAGTAGTAGTAGACACTCAAGCATCATGACTGTAGCAGGAGGATGAAGATAGTAGTAGTAGACACTCAAGCGTCATGACTGTAGCAGTAGGATTAGGTATTATACTAAGTCTTGTGACTTGCTAGTGCCTGTGAAATTATGCAGTGAAATCTAATAGATATACATACCGTACATACTCGTTCTCAAGCCGACCTTTTTTGGACAAAATCTAGGGGGAAAAGTGGGGGGGGGGTCGGCTTATGAGCGGGTCATATGTGATTGCATGGATATTGAATATCGGTGTTGTTATTGTAGATTATCAATGTCCTTTTCTACATTCCACAAGATTCGACTGCTCTATCAGAAGCTATAATATAATATTAAAAATCAGCACTTACCTTATTTAATCATTTTATTTATTTTTGTGAACGTTTTAATAAATTGTTTTACAAATTTTGTTTTCAACCACGGATTTTAATGTACGCGCTTTCGTCACTGTTTACCAAATAATTTTTGTTTTTAAATACTGGTAACTCTTGCTTAACAAAGAGCAGTAAGACAAATATAGGTAGTACAAAGTAAACAATCATAATGACTGATTTAGCTTGTAGTTTTAAAAAAATATGTACCATTTTTTTAAAGCTGTCCTATTATTTTTGGTGGGTCGGCTTGCGATCGGGTTATACACTTTTAATACTTTTCCCTTCCAAAAGTGGGGGGGTCGGCTTATGAACGAATGGGCTATAGAACGAGTATATACGGTAAGTGTTTTAAAATGTGTGAGCATGTCAATAATTATACATCCTCTGACCATGACAGTAAAATGTTCAAATCCAAGTTTGTTTGAGTTTTAACCTTCTGCTGAGTATTTGTTGTATTTTGTATTTTCAATAGTGACACGGGTTAAAATAATTTTTTTCTTACTTATAAATTCACTTGAGACCCCTCTCCCACAGTGCACTTGTAATATATTTTGATGGTGGAGATGACCTCAAAATTTTCTTGCCTAGATTTTTAAAAAAAATTAAAATTAGTATAAAATTTAATTAATTGACCAACCTTATTGATCTGATGCACTTGAATCTTTTATTTGTTTACATTCATTTTTTCTCTCCAGAGCCCGGTAAACATGGGTGTTATAATTGCGATGACTCAAGGTCTTATAGAAAAAGCTCATGTTGTTTCAGGGTGGAGGGTGTCCATGGCGCCACTCAGCATGACAGATTACATACATAACAAGATCAAAAGTGTGGTAGAGACAGACAGGAGGACCAATAATGTATATCCTTTGATACAGGAAAATGTAAGTTGTGGTTCAAATTTAATTAATTCTAATATCTAACTCCTTTATATGTAAACAATAACTTTATATGTAAACAATAACTTTATATGTAAACAATAACTTTATATGTAAACAATAACTTTGATCAGTGGGGTGCCATGAACGCAACTGAAAATGTTCATTACTTTGTTTATCGTCTAATTTTTTTAACTGTTCAGTTTAAAATATTTGTACCAGAGGAAATATATTAAATTTATAAAAAAAAACATTTACATCACTCTATACTGAGGGCAAATTTTTTTATTTTCTTTAAATTCTGGCCTTAAATTGTTAAGATCTGATAATCTAAGACTTCTGTTGCTATACTAGTTGGTGATTAAAATATAAATTTGCTGTCACTTAAAGCTGCTATGTGACTGCTGTCAGTTAAAAACATTTATTTTTGGTTGGGTATTGGGGTTTAACCATAACTAATATTTTAATATGTATTTATACCTTACCAACAATATTAACTTAACAAATAAAAGGCGTCATGTTTTTTTTGATGAGTGTTAAAGTTCTGAATTTCTGATGGAATTGGGTGGAGTCATTGAAAACAGACTAATTTCATGGTAAACCCCAAAATTAAAAAAATAGTTGCTAATCCATGATTAACCTTCATCTGATCACAGACAATAGTCATCATGGAGGAGATCCAGAATATGTCGACTAACATCAAAATAACAACCAGCTGTGATGTACAAAACATGAGTGAAAATGCACTCAATACTTTCCGCTTGATTGAAAAAGCTGACGGTCATCGGCCAACAAGCGTGGACTCCCAGACAACAAATGTACAAGCCTAAAATCCAGTTTTAGTTCAAATTCTGACATGTTCTTCATTAGTCCACATGTTCTTCGTTAGTCCACATGTTCTTTGTTAGTCCACATGTTCTTCGTTAGTCCACATGTTCTTCATTAGTCCACATGTTCTTCGTTAGTCCACATGTTCTTCATTAATCCACATGTTCTTCATTAGTCCACATGTTCTTCGTTAGTCCACATGTTCTTCGTTAGTCCACATGTTCTTCGTTAGTCCACATGTTCTTTGTTAGTCCACATGTTCTTCGTTAGTCCACATGTTCTTCGTTAGTCCACATGTTCTTCGTTAGTCCACATGTTCTTTGTTAGTCCACATGTTCTTCGTTAGTCCATCTGGTCATGTAACACTGAAGCCATTGAGGGCTCACCTTTTTCTTCCATGCTGACCAAGTTGATGTTTTTATTTTCAATGCTTGTATTTCATTAGTGTTTAAGTTCTAGTTGAATCCATGGGATTTTTTTTATTAAGGAAAGTATTAATATTCAAACCTCACTTTGATTTATTTAAAGAAAATAATAATTGTTAGACGTATTAAATATAAAACAAAGATGTATTATATATTTAAATGTGGTTTATGTCTTTTCATTGATTGACAGTTTCACATTATTATTTTTCAATTGTTAATGTTTGTGTCAGCATCTTGAAATAAAATAATCATTACCCTGGTGCCTGAAACAATCATTACCCTGGTGCCTGGTACACTGTTTAATTTTTTTTTATTATTTAATGAAACTTGTGTGATTAATAAATGCCATTGAATGAGTCTTTCAATGACCACTTGGTCATGCAAACTGTGATTAATGCAGTCCGTTAAATGATATATCTCTCCATTGCTAATATTTGGTTTTTGATATCCTCTCACTGTCCCCCACTCACTAATAAAAATGCCTTTTAATGGAAGTTGTTTAGGGCAGATCTTTAGTAGCAGCAAGAGTCCTACACTCATTTAATTTTGTATGGAACTATCCAGCAGGTGGAGCAGGTTGCCCAGGTACTACCCAGCAGGTGGAGCAGGTGTGATTTATGTTAACCAAAAATATAGATTGTTATTTTTTAGTCTATAATATGTCTTTAGCATTTATTTTCATACTAGTCTTTAATTGTAAATGCAGTTCACTAACAATAATCATTTATACATCATCAACAAAAAAATGCCCATGATAAATGCGTTGCAGTAATATGATTCATTGATTTGGAAGTAAAAATTTTTATTTGAGTCTCTTTGATTTAATGATCACTTGGTTCTTAATGATTTACACATTTTTTGCACTTATAAACTTATTTATGCTATGCAATTTTTAAATTAATGATTGCTTCAAGAGAAAATATTGCTATTTGTCAGTCACACCTGGTTTCAATTGTAATAAATGCTGTAGAATTTTTTGTGAAAAGATTTGATTAGATTGTTTGTTCAACTTCCCACTTACTTTTTAATATATCTATTAAGCATATATGCTTTTAAACAATAATTATCAAATGTATAACACAAAATATATATTAATTGCAAACATAATATATTACCATTGGCATTATTAAGTATAAGCAAAATTAAATTTGACCTCTCTCATTTGAATGAGTTACATAAAGTCATATATCATTATCAAGAATAACATCTCTCTTTATTGTATTTTATTGCACTAAAATTAATTATTAAGTTGTTTTCAAATAATATCTTATTCTATGACCAACAAGTAAAGAATTATATATATGTATATGACATTACAATTGCCTGTTTCCTTTTAAGTAAATAATTGTATCAAATTTATAACCCTATTTTATTTCCTAAATGCCTTTGTTTTAATTGTAATGTCCTTTGATTGCTTAACAGAAAGTAAACATTAAAAGACTTTAATTTACCCTGTATTTTGATGGCATGAAAAAAAACGTCTCAAATTTCTGCAACTCTTTATTTAGACCATTTTGGAGTGAATAATTAATATTTGATGATTTCAACATATCAAAAGGAGAAAGATGTAATTTTAGGTAACTGTACAAAAACAAATGATGAATCAATTGTTTGAAGACCCACACCAAGAAGCCAACATTATACAAATGATGAATCAATTGTTTGAAGACCCACACCAAGAAGCCAACATTAATCAAATGATGAATCAATTGTTTGAAGACACACACCAAGAAGCCAAAATTAATCAAATGATGAATCAATTGTTTGAAGACCCACACCAAGAAGCCAACATTAATCAAATGATGAATCAATTGTTTGAAGACCCACACCAAGAAGCCAACATTAAACAAATGATGAATCAATTGTTTGAAGACCCACACCAAGAAGCCAACATTAATCAAATGATGAATCAATTGTTTGAAGACCCACACCAAGAAGCCAACATTAAACAAATGATGAATCAATTGTTTGAAGACCCACACCAAGAAGACCCACACCAAGAAGACCCACACCAAGAAGCCCCACACCAAGAAGCCAACATTAATCAAATGATGAATCAATTTTTTGAAGACCCACACCAAGAAGACCCACACGAAGAAGACCCACACCAAGAAGCCAACATTAAACAAATGATGAATCAATTGTTTGAAGACCCACACCAAGAAGCCAACATTAAACAAATGATGAATCAACTGTTTGAAGACCCAAAAACCAAGAAGACCCACACCAAGAAGACCCACACCAAGAAGACCCACACCAAGAAGACCCACACCAAGAAGACCCACACCAAGAAGACCCACACCAAGAAGACCCACACCAAGAAGACCCACACCAAGAAGATCCACACCAAGAAGCCAACATTAAACAAATGATGAATCAATTGTTTGAAGACCCACACCAAGAAGCCAACATTAAACAAATGATGAATCAATTGTTTTAAGACCCACACAATGAAGACCCACACCAAGAAGATCCACACCAAGAAGCCAAAATTAATCAAATGATGAATCAATTGTTTGAAGACCCACACCAAGAAGCCAACATTAATCAAATGATGAATCAATTGTTTGAAGACCCACACCAAAAAGCCAACATTAAACAAATGATGAATCAATTGTTTGAAGACCCACACCAAGAAGCCAACATTAATCAAATGATGAATCAATTGTTTGAAGACCCACACCAAGAAGCCAACATTAAACAAATGATGAATCAATTGTTTGAAGACCCACACCAAGAAGACCCACACCAAGAAGACCCACACCAAGAAGCCCCACACCAAGAAGCCAACATTAATCAAATGATGAATCAATTTTTTGAAGACCCACACCAAGAAGACCCACACCAAGAAGACCCACACCAAGAAGCCAACATTAAACAAATGATGAATCAATTGTTTGAAGACCCACACCAAGAAGCCAACATTAAACAAATGATGAATCAACTGTTTGAAGACCCACACCAAGAAGACCCACACCAAGAAGACCCACACCAAGAAGACCCACACCAAGAAGACCCACACCAAGAAGACCCACACCAAGAAGACCCACACCAAGAAGACCCACACCAAGAAGATCCACACCAAGAAGCCAACATTAAACAAATGATGAATCAATTGTTTGAAGACCCACACCAAGAAGCCAACATTAAACAAATGATGAATCAATTGTTTTAAGACCCACACAATGAAGACCCACACCAAGAAGATCCACACCAAGAAGCCAACATTAAACAAATGATGAATCAATTATTTGAAGACCCACACCAAGAAGACCCACACCAAGAAGCCAACATTAAACAAATGATGAATCAATTATTTGAAGACCCACACCAAGAAGACCCACACCAAGAAGACCCACACCAAGAAGACCCACACCAAGAAGCCAACATTAAACAAATGATGAATCAATTGTTTGAAGACCCACACCAAGAAGACCCACACCAAGAAGACCCACACCAAGAAGCCCCACACCAAGAAGCCAACATTAATCAAATGATGAATCAATTTTTTGAAGACCCACACCAAGAAGACCCACACCAAGAAGCCAACATTAAACAAATGATGAATCAATTGTTTGAAGACCCACACCAAGAAGCCAACATTAAACAAATGATGAATCAACTGTTTGAAGACCCACACCAAGAAGACCCACACCAAGAAGACCCACACCAAGAAGACCCACACCAAGAAGACCCACACCAAGAAGATCCACACCAAGAAGCCAACATTAAACAAATGATGAATCAATTGTTTGAAGACCCAGACCAAGAAGCCAACATTAAACAAATGATGAATCAATTGTTTGAAGACCCACACAATGAAGACCCACACCAAGAAGATCCACACCAAGAAGCCAACATTAAACAAATGATGAATCAATTATTTGAAGACCCACACCAAGAAGACCCACACCAAGAAGCCAACATTAAACAAATGATGAATCAATTATTTGAAGACCCACACCAAGAAGACCCACACCAAGAAGACCCACACCAAGAAGCCAACATTAAACAAATGATGAATCAATTGTTTGAAGACCCACACCAAGAAGACCCACACCAAGAAGACCCACACCAAGAAGACCCACACCAAGAAGCCAACATTAAACAAATGATGAATCAATTGTTTGAAGACCCACACCAAGAAGACCCACACCAAGAAGACCCACACCAAGAAGCCAACATTAATCAAATGATGAATCAATTGTTTGAAGACCCACACCAAGAAGACCCACACCAAGAAGACCCACACCAAGAAGCCAACATTAATCAAATGATGAATCAATTGTTTGAAGACCCACACCAAGAAGACCCACACCAAGAAGACCCACACCAAGAAGACCCACACCAATAAGCCAACATTAAACAAATGATGAATCAATTGTTTGAAGACCCACACCAAGAAGCCAACATTAAACAAATGATGAATCAATTGTTTGAAAACCCACACCAAGAAGACCCACACCAAGAAGCCAACATTAATCAAATGATGAATCAATTGTTTGAAGACCCACACCAGGAAGACCCACACCAAGAAGACCCACACCAAGAAGACCCACACCAAGACGCCAACATTAATATTATGATTTGGGACAAGACACCTTGAAAGGATGCCAAAAGAAATATAAAGACAGGCAGAAATATAAAGACAGGCAGAAATATAAAGACAGACAGAAAAATAAAGACAGACAGAAATATAAAGACAGACAGAAAAATAAAGACAGACAGAAATATAAAGACAGGCAGAAATATAAAGTCAGGCAGAAATATAAAGTCAGGCAGAAATATAAAGACAGACAGAAATATAAAGACAGACATAAATATAAAGACAGGCAGAAATATAAAGACAGACAGAAATATAAAGACAGGCAGAAATATAAAGACAGACGGTGCACAAACGTGGTCTACAGACAGAAATATAAAGACAGACAGAAATATAAAGACAGACAGTGCACAAACGTGGTCTACAGACAGAAATATAAAGACAGACAGAAATATAAAGACAGGCAGAAATATAAAGACAGGCAGAAATATAAAGACAGGCAGAAATATAAAGACAGGCAGAAATATAAAGACAGACCGAAATATAAAGACAGACAGAAATATAAAGACTGGCAGAAATATAAAGACAGGCAGAAATATAAAGACAGGCAGAAATATAAAGACAGACAGAAATATAAAGACAGGCTGAAATATAAAGACAGACAGAAATATAAAGACAGGCAGAAATATAAAGACAGACAGAAATATATAGACAGGCAGAAATATAAAGACAGACAGAAATATAAAAACAGGCAGAAATATAAAGACAGACGGTGCACAAACGTGGTCTACAGACAGAAATATAAAGACAGACAGAAATATAAAGACAGACAGTGCACAAACGGGGTCTACAGACATAAATATAAAGACAGACTGAAATATAAAGACAGACAGTGCACAAACGTGGTCTACAGACAGAAATATAAAGACAGACAGAAATATAAAGACAGACAGTGCACAAACGTGGTCTACAGACAGAAATATAAAGACAGACAGAAATATAAAGACAGACAGTGCACAAACGTGGTCTACAGACAGAAATATAAAGACAGACAGAAATATAAAGACAGACAGTGCACAAACGTGGTCTACAGACAGAAATATAAAGACAGACAGAAATATAAAGACAGACAGTGCACAAACGTGAGCTATTGATGATGTGGAGGACTTACAAATGCACTGGATCATGGCTTGGAGGAGGAAAACCATAGTTTGTTCATAATGAAAGGGTGTGAAGAGCAGGCCAATTTCTTATATGAGATGTAGAGTCTGTGGCGAGAAAGATGTGAACGTATGTTTGGCAAGTTTGTCTAGGGGTATAATGATTAAATATCACCTTCCCGCTTACAACGCATAAACTTTAGTGATCTCTCTCAATCAATAATCAACAGACCAAAGGGTGTAAAAATGTAACAATAAATTTATTTATACAATAGTGGAAACTGGTTCCAATCATAATAGTGATGCAACAAATTAACTGTCCCTTCTTTGGCCTAGCTTTATCATAATCAAGGCTAATCCTTGTAACCTTATGTTTATGGTGTTGGTACTTAAGATCAATAGGGTCGTCGCGCCCCGCTCCGTGTGGCGGTTGGTTCTGCACGCTCCCCTGCGTTCAGCTTGGTATTACTGCCCTACACACGGCTCCGTCAGTGCTGACGTGTGTAGTTGGTTCTGCAGGTTCCCTCTAGCTGAATCGCTCGGTTCCTTGGGCTCGGTAAACTGCTTCACCTATGGTTCCAGGTGACTTCGGTGATCACGGAAGTGTGAATGACCGGCTTCTATGCGTGTAGTGTGTTTACACGTATAGGCTTCGACATACGCAGTGTGCGTTTGTCGGCATCAGTTTACGTTGGACGTAATACTGGTAACTGTTGAGGTGTCCTCCTCAGGTTCCTGTCGATGGGTGCAGGGATGAGGTAGGGTGTCAGTCCAAGTCGCTTGGAACAGCGGTGGGTCCAGCTCTTGGTCCTGGATATTAACGACACTTCTCCCGGTACTGGTGGGTGCCCAGAAGCCAGACTAAAAATAGAACATACATGTGTAGTTTCTCTACTCTGTCTGCCTTAATCCATCCTTCTGGCTGCCGAGCCTTCAGAGCAGGGTGCCAAAAGGGGATCAAAATAGATTCATATAAACAAATTATTATCTAATATACTACACAACACGAGACTGAAATTAGGATCTCATCTCTACCACCACGGGCTCAGCTCTATCTGGCTGACACCTCGTAAGTGGAGTGAGGTACAAAATATGATAATGTTATTTACTACATGCAAATATAACTTGGCCCATCTATTTGATGGAGCGCGTGTAATCATAGTTAAGAAATAAATGTGGGACATTCAAATCTCGCACGTGGCCCCGTGCGGCGATCATGGGGTTAACACATTCCAATAATCTCAACATGGCATTCTACAATGATTAACATTTAGGTAATTGCACGAAATATGTACAGAAATACGAGGGAACAAAGCTAGAGTTCAACTTACAAGGATTCTGGTCAGTAAAGCAATGTCGGCTCATCCACTGCAAGGATGGATGCGTATATAGTGGTATAATTTATGGTCATACAGGCACTACCCTCGGCTGACGTCTTGGGCGGAAAAGATGGTGATTGTTGGGTTGTTTCGGTTTTTATAGCGGATGGTTAATTTATTCATCCCTTTCCTGATTGGCTTTTCTTGTCATAGCGCGGTCATGCGACCGTGACCTGTCACATGATCCCGGGGCAAACCTAATCAGGTCGGGTCGCCGCATTGTTGACGGTTTCGGGTCAGACATCAGTGAGTTCCCCTATGTTCTACCCAGTTCCCGTGCGCAGATGACTTTAACTCCATAAATTTCGTCACATAGTCACTGATAATAATATACACGAATTTTGTTTAATAAATTACACATTTACATAAATTTTGCAAAATTATAACTTCCAGAGAATATAAATAAAACTGACAGCAGTTCTATTGTCTAATTTAAAATATACGAAAACTTATAAAGTTCTCAATTGACAACTAAAAAAAGATTATTAGTTATATTACTTATATTTATTCCATTGATAAAAAATGAAAAAGACAACAATGACTGCCAGACATATCAATAGAACAATTATTTGTGATTGCATATTTTAAGTCTGATCAAATGTTGCCTTTTCCTGCTGTTATAATTTCTTTGGCAGCTATCCTTGAAACAACTGCATCTAACAATAGAACATGTTGCAACTCTTCCTCTCTTATTTTATATGCCTGCAAAAATAACAGGATATAGACAAGAAATGGTTACATTCTACATGAGATCTATTACATCATGAAAATAAGAGGATATAGACAAGAATTGGTTACATTCTACATGACATCTATTACACCATGAAAATAACAGGATATAGACAAGAATTGGTTACATTATACATGACATCTATTACACCATGAAAATAACAGGATATAGACAAGAATTGGTTACATTCTACATGACATCTATTACACCATGAAAATAAGAGGATATAGACAAGAATTGGTTACATTCTACATGAGCTCTATTACACCATGAAAATAACAGGATATAGACAAGAATTGGTTACATTCTACATGAGGTCTATTACACCATGAAAATAAGAGGATATAGACAAGAATTGGTTACATTCTACATGAGCTCTATTACACCATGAAAATGACAGGATATAGACAAGAATTGGTTATATTCTACATGAGGTCTATTACACCATGAAAATAAGAGGATATAGACAAGAATTGGTTACATTCTACATGAGCTCTATTACACCATGAAAATAACAGGATATAGACAAGAATTGGTTACATTCTACATGAGGTCTATTACACCATGAAAATAAGATATAGACAAGAATTGGTTACATTCTACATGAGGTCTATTACACCATGAAAATAAGATATAGACAAGAATTGGTTACATTCTACATGACATCTATTACTCCATGAAAAAACATCATTTTAAACATCAGAATGTACTTTTATTATCTTATCTTATCTTATCTGTTTACAGACACTCCTTCTATACAGAAGATTATTGCGTCCTACGCTTATCTATGGTTTGTGTTTAGTCTTGCATTTTTATTAGAGATTTAAATGTTGATAAAGTGTTGGTTTTCCTGGATTCTTCAGGCAACCCATTCCACGCCCAAATTCCGGACGGGAAGAAGGAAAACTTGTATGTGTTTGTTCTTGCATACGGAATAAGAAAGGTGTTTTTATCCTTATGTCTATCTGAGGGTTGTATTAAGTTATCTTTGTGTTGTATTTCTAAATTAGAATTAATTGCTTTATGTATGATTACTACTTTGCTCTTGGTTCTTCTATCCTCTAGTGTTTCAAGGTTTAATGATTTAACTAATGGTGTTATTCTTGTCAGTTTCGAATATTCTCCAGTAATGAATCTGGCAGCTCTTTTTGGAATTTGTTCTAGTTTATCAATGTTTTCTTTGTTGGATGGGTCCCATACAGAAGATGCATATTCTAGTACAGGTCTCACCAAAGTGAGGTACCATTTTAGTTTTATATCTCTATTACATTTGTTAAAGTTCCTTTTTATAAAGCCTAAGGTTTTGTTTGATTTTTTAATAACTTCATTGACATGGGAATTCCATGATAATTTCTCATTTATTAAGACTCCTAAGTATTTTGCATCTTTAGTTTGGGTCAGTTCTTTTCCATGAATGTAATATTTTGAATTTATTTGTTTCTTTTTCTTTGTTACTCTTAACAGTTGACACTTTTCTGGGTGGAAAGACATACTCCAGTTAGTTTCCCATTTTATCAATTCATCTAAGTCTTTTTGTAAAATTTTGCTATCTTGTTCTGATTTAATTGTTCTATAGATTATACAATCATCAGCAAATAACCTAACTTTTGTACCTGTTGAGATGTTGTTGGGTAAATCATTTATATAAATTAAAAAGAGTAAGGGACCTAGCACAGTTCCTTGTGGAACTCCTGAGTTAACCTTTATTGGTGCAGATTTAGATCCATTAATTATTACAGTTTGCTCCCTGCCCAAAAAGAAGTCTTGGATCCAGTGATGTAAGGAACCTGAGATTCCAAAGTAGTTAAGTTTTTTAAGTAAACTAAGGTGGTGAACTTTGTCAAATGCTTTTGAGAAGTCTAGTAATATTGTATCTATTTGATCATTTTTGTCCAAGCCTTTTGATAGTTCATCTATTAAACCTATTAATTGTGTTTCACATGATCTGTTTTTTCTAAAGCCGTGTTGATGTGGGCATAGGGCATTATATTTGTCAAGGTGGTTAACTATTCTACTATATATTATGTGTTCTAGTAATTTACAGGTGATACTAGTAAGTGATACAGGCCTGTAATTACCAGGGTCTGATTTATCCCCTTTCTTAAAGAGTGGAGTTACGTTAGCTAATTTCCAATCCTGGGGCACTTTACCCTGGTTTAGAGAGGCTTGAAAGAGAACTACAAGGATTGGGGACAGTTCATTGCTTAGTTCTTTTAATAATCTTGCAGGCAAATCATCTGGGCCAGTAGCTTTGTTTATTTTTAAGTTTTTTAGGAGTGAATGTATACCTATCTCATCTACAGTTATGTTACCTATTTCCTCCATTTTATTTAAATTTATTAAAACTTCCTTGTCGCCTGAGGCAGAAAAAGATGATGCAAAATATGTGTTAAGGATATTAGCTTTAGTTTCATTATCATTATAGGTTTTATTATTTGAGCCTTTTAGTGTGGCTATTCCTGAAGGTTCCATTTTTTTAGATTTGATAAAGGACCATAAGTTTTTATTGTTATCTTTGGTAATTACATTGTTTATATATTCATTTTGGAGGTTTCGACTAAGTTTTTGTGTCAAGTGTTTAATCTTTAAGTATTTTTGTGTATCCTATATGAATAGGTAGCTTTATATTTCTTAAATAAGTTCTCTTTTAGTTTGCATAGCTTTTTCAATCTAGAATTGAACCAGCATTTGTTAATTTTATTTGATGTTAGTTTTGTTGGAACATTCTCATCCATTATAGTTTTTAGATTTGTTTTTATATCTTTCCAAATTTCTTCTACTGGGCTATTTGTGTTAAATTTACTTAGGAAAGTTTGTTGGAAGTTAGCCGCTGATTGGTGTAGTTTTATTGAATTACATTTATTCCAAAGATAGATTATTCTTCTAGGTATCTTATTAATTTTAGTTTTTATTGTATTGGTGACCTTAACAATATCATGGTCGGACAGTCCTGGAATTATTTTATAGTCTAACACTAGTCCTGGTCTATTTGTTAGGAATAAATCTAGTGTTTTATTTTTCCTTGTTGCTGTTTTTACTATCTGTTCTAGGTTTATGTTGTTTATAGTGTCTAAAAAGTGTTCATTAATTTCTATGTTAGTTTGATGGTTTTCAATTGTATAATTTTTCCAATTTATATCTGGAAGATTAAAGTCCCCCATAATCCATAGAACTGCATTTTTATTATTCTCTTTTATGAAAGTTAATTGACTACAAAGATTGTTCATGTATTCTAGGTTTGTATTCGGGGGTCTATATATACTGCCTACAATAAGTGGGGATGAGTTTGGTGTAATTATTTTACAATAAATAGACTCTATATTAAAATTTGGCTGTGTAGTAATTTCTATAGTAATTATCTATGCTACATTTTTGTCAAATAAATGAACAAGTTCCAAGCATGAAAATACAGCCAATATAAAGCTGTGTCTTGTCTTGTCTTATCTATACAGACGCTCCTTCTATGCAGAAGATAGTTGCGTCCACAGACCATGACAGATGATCTGTTTGGCAAGTGATGCAGCGCTCACAGGCCACGGCTTTGTGGGTTCCACGCATTACCCAGCCGCCTAACTACATGTAGTGTTAGGTACCCATTCGGAGCGGGGTGACTCAGGGACGCCCTAGGCCCTGGGAACAAACCCTTGCCTTCACACGGATTCGAACCCGTGACCATCGGTACGACAGTCCAGTGCGCTGCCACTCGACCACCGCGTTATTGTGTAATCAATAATGTGAATAATGAACAGTATCCTGTCACTTGATCGCTTTCCCTTTATCTTTTAGCAAGTGCACTGTGAGTAATAACAAAAACAGTGGCGTCACTAGGGGGGGCGGGCCGCCCCGGGTGACACCCATCAGGGGGTGACACCCGAGCCTACAATTTTACTGTGTACGATTTTATGTCAGAAAACAAAAGATGACAAATTTTTTAATCTAGAAAGAAATAAAGAAATACAATGAAACACGTTAAGGCGAAAATTCTTATTAAAAAATATTAGTTAACTTGCAATAATAAAACAGTCCCAACACACGAACAACATTAAAACAGATTAGGAAAAAATAAAAGAAATAGTCGCAGCAGAGAGATCATTAAAAAATCTTTTTTTAAAAGGACGCGCTTTTATTTACATATAGAAAGTGCACTAAAAAGAAGAAAATAAAAATTTTCAATCCGTGAACCTATCGACTGCACATAAAAGCGTGGGGCGCCCATCACAACTCATTTCTTATTGCAACTACTCTTTTGCATATAGATACATTTTTCTAATTAATATGATAGTAGCATGTATATGATCAAAGTTGTGAAACTTTAAATGTTTATTAATATTCATATAAATTTGTATTTATGTTTCGCAGCTTTGTACATGATTGCGAGTTGTGATGAGGGCCCCACGCTTTTATGTGCAGTCGATAGGTTCACGGATTGAAAATTTTTATTTTCTTCTTTTTAGTGCACTTTCTATATGTAAATAAAAGCGCGTCCTTTTAAAAAAAGATTTTTTAAATATTTTATTTTCTACTTTTTAGTAACACAATTTTTTAATCAATTTTTTTACATAATCAACTCAATTTAATTAGTCAAACTTCGTTGTCTATAACTTAAATGTGATAGTGGTAAAAAGATAGATTATTAATTACAAATTTATGTATTTAAAAAATAACAGTTTCCCCAACTGAAAATTGAACCCAGTACCTCCAAGTCGAAAATCCATTAAGCTAACAATTGGGCCAACTAGGCTACACAAATACCAGTTGTTCCTCTTGTATTATCGTGTCAATTTAGATTTAGTTTCGAATTACTGAGCTGTTTAACACCTGGAATGTCGTCATCCATGGCTGGTTGTGAACTCCGTTGACATTCACGTGAAAGTCAAGAATAGCACGGATACAGATTATATATAAAGATAAACGTAAAAATGCATTTATTTAATTACGGTACATTCGATCGATCTGAAATTTTGATACAATGTATTGTCATCCAAGATCTATCTGTGGTAAAATTTTGAGATCTCTAGGACCATCAGAAGTGGTTTAATTTTACGTTACAAGATTTGACGGATACAACATACAAACAGTGTGAGTTAAATAAAAGCTTGTAAAAAAGGGTGGAATGAAAGAGGCAGTGTCTTCTGTTTTAAAAGTTATAAAGCCATTTAGGCTTGGACACACCGACAGCATGAACGAATCCCACCTCACGACTCCCTCCACCACAGTGGGGTGGGGGGAATACGATTTTTATCACCCCAAGAATTTTTTTTCTAAAGATGGGTTTTCTTTGTTGATGTTTTTCTTGAGGAAAATTATGATTTCAATGTCTTTGAGTTAATATTTATATATATATATATATATATATATATATATATTTATTAAAGGCATTGAAAGCATAGATATGCATGTTTATATACAGGTAGTCCTCCGGTAACGACGGTCCCATCCCGACTTACGCTGTTTAGTGCTTACGAACGCGCCCCCGTAAAGAATAGAATTACGCGTTATTCCGTATTTAAAAAAAAAGTATTCATGAGGTAACGAATTCTTTTCTCTATTTGAAATAACAAAAATTATTGAAAAATATGTATGATTATTATTTCAACCTACAACTTTCATTTGCGAATTTTTCAAATGGCGAAGTTTTCAATCAAGTCAATAAAGCTGAGTAAGCTTACAAGTTCATTTTCAATGCTCATTAGAGAGAGCATATTCAGCCTTTTTCGTCCCATGTAAATTCTAACTCATTATATATTCTTTTCAACTTTGAAAAGGATCGCTCTCAGCTGCAGTTTGATGTCATCATTGAAAGATAGATGCGAAGTGCGATGTGTACATTTGTAAAGGACTGAGTGAAATATAGCTCATTCAAATGCAGCAATTTTTTTTAGCTCTGTGCAAGTTTTTTGAGTTTCGCTTTGTGCTAATTCCTTTTCCTTACACTGAGCCTGGGGCTGGACAATAACTTTTTTAAGAGTTCTGAAAATTGGACTAATTCTGAAGGTAAGCAGTCTTCGAAATCACTCATGAACCTACATGTGGAAGAAAATCAGAAGCCCCGAGCCTAGTGCCAACAATGGGACTTAACAGCTGAACACCCCCCCCCCAAAAAAAAAGCGGTCGCTTCTGAAGCGGCCACCTGGGCATCCAGGACATACAGTCGAAGATGCCTCCCACTAAGTTGCCCTCAAAAGGAGGTGGTGGAATTTCCTACTACGACCCGCTACCACTTTGGCGCCATCCCGGCAAAGCACACGGGTCTCCATGGTTAGGACCGCCGCAGACCTGGGGATCATCAAAGACCTACCTAGGGTACAACCCCCACTTGAAGGTTTCCTCAGAGCTGGCGTCCAATGCGTTCTTCGCGGCACTTTTTGCTAATCCGTACTGGCGCTCCTGGCCCTAAACCGGCACCGCTCGATGGCGTTGCTAGTAAATTGAGGGGGACGAAACGGTTGCTTCGGATTTACCCAACCCCTTCTTCGAAATCCCTTGAACTTGAATGTTCTTCCATTAACTTGGCTGCTGCCCATCGGGTGGCGAAAGTGCTGAGCTCAGTTATGTTTGTAAGAAAGCCAAATTTCTCATGGATGTATTTTTAAGCACGTAACCAATGTTGTAGGGCTTAAGAAAGTTTGTCAATGATTACCAGAAATACCTCAATCTTGAATTTTTTCTCCAGGAGAATACTGTTTTGTTGATGTCTCTTTATCAAACTGACGCTTTCTTTTTTGTTTGATAGTATTGAAGATTGTTTACACTGATTTTACCACGGACTTTTCCTTTCCTTAGTCTCCATAGGAATAAAATTAAGAATGCTATTTTTTAAACAAACTCAATGAGAGACTTCCTTTCTAAAATTGTTTCCCAAATTTCAAGTAAAATAGCGACTTCCAGTTGTTCAATTTCCTTTAGAAATCCTGTTTCTTCAAGTCGGCAGTCACGTGGCTGATTTTCATTCGTTGCTAATTCTTCCAGTGCTGCGATATTCTCATTGTATGAGCTATTAACAGACCTTACAGCATAATGTCAGGCTGACCATCTTGTGTCAGACAAGGCTTTGTTAGCATGCATCAATTTCATATGTTTTTGAAGTACCTGTCAACGATGAGTAGATGTAACAAGTCGGGTATAAGGATTTTGCAGAAGACAAAAAAATCTGACCGCAGTAGGACAACCTGCTGCTCTATTCCAAACCAAATTAAAGGAATGAGCTGTACACGGCACATAATGAGCTACAATGCACTTCTCACGAAGAATAGCCTGGTTTCCGTTATTCTTCCTACTCATTTGCAGCATTGCCGTATGACTGTCCAAGGCATTTTCCGGGATTCGTACGAACATAATGGCCTGCATCTTTATTATACAGTATTATACACTATAATTCATAAAAAGTTTGGGGGCCCTTAAATTATTGGGGGCTTTAGCCCGTTCAGCACCCCCTCCCTTTTAATCCGCCATAGCCCTCCCTTTAAATAAAAGTTCCACTTAAATATTTGATTGTTTACAATTTATTTAATTACGTTTTCAATGACTTCACGCGTGTTACGATATTAGAGTGCAGACTTACCCTAAATACATATGTAAATGACAAAAAATAATTTGCAACATGCTAATTTTTATTGAGAAAATACGGCTTGGGGGAGGGGTGTCAAAGCTTTGTGACGTCATATCGTAAAAAAGGGGTGGTGTCTAAGTTTTTGTGACAAAGTATGACGCTGGGGGAGGGTGGGGTAAAAATCGGAAACCTTGCTTGACATCATTTATGGACGGCCCCTTCAGTCGTGAAGGGGTGACACCATGAGCTACCGCCCCGGGTGACACCAACCCTAGTGACGCCTCTGAACACAAATACATACCTTTATCTTTTAGCAAGTGCACTGTGTGTAATAACAAAAAATTATTGGAAACCAGCACTAATAGTAATAGAGAACAATGTGCTATCCTTACCTTACTAATTAATTTTAAATCTCCCAGACTGCTAACTCTTTCTACAGGTACTGGCTGGTGCCCAATAATTTCAGATACCTTTGCTAGGGTCTTATCTTCAGCATAATTTACTATAGCCACAAAAACGCTAGTATCACTGTCAGCTGCCCCAAAAGATCTAAATGATTCTGAAATCTGAAATCAAAATTACAATTATAAAAAGAAAAATACAAATTAACAACATTAATATTAATGTTTCATTTAAAATCATTCAATTAAAATCTGAAATCTCCCTCTTTTGATATCAAAATAGTATATTATTCTTAATCTTTTTTTTTGTTATAGCTTTTTACCCAAAATGTTTCAGTTTTTCAGTCAAAATTACAATATTACACAAACAATGAAAATAAAATGTATTTGTTAAAAATTTAAATTCTAACCCATAAATGAAATGGTGTCAAAAGCCCTAAGTCTTATACTTATAGGTCACCCTGAGAAATTCTCAGAGTTGTTTTGCTCCCCTCTCACAAAAGGATCCAATAGCTATGGGACGATCCACTCTACAACCTGGGTGCCTGCCTTGTTTTTGAACTCACAAAGGAGTAGTGGAATTCTCTACTATGACCTGCTATAACCTCGGTGCTACCCCGCCACACCATATGGCTTCAATGGCCATAAACTGTCACTAGATAGGGGGGATCATCAAAGTGCCTGCCTATGGGAATCCATTACTGTGGGGCCCTTTCCCCCTTCCTGCCTTGCAACTAGTTGCTCTGGATAGTACGATACAGGAAGGCCATAACCTTACGAATTCCCAGTCAGAGGGTTCCCTCAGAGCTGATGTCCACAGTGATCTTTGTGGTACTTAGATGCTAATTAATTGCTGGCACTCCTGGGCCTAAATAAGGACCTTCCACAGGTTTGCTAGAGAAGGGAAGATGAAACTGTCACTTAGGAACCCCGAACCTCAACGGATTGTTTGTCATTCACATCGCTTTGCATGCAATTTTTGCTACAATCCTTTAGCATCAACTGTAATAATATCCTGACTTTCCTTATTGACTAAAGATATTCAATGTTTGACTAAACACTTTACAATATTGTGTTAGTTCATTCCTGTATATTTGAGTGTGTACCCTTGTTGCTGTAGACTACTGTTCAGCTAAGCAGATCCTTAGGTCAACCGTGTAGTCACTCTAGATGGCAAAGCTGTCATTGGAGTGCCCTACTGAATCCTTTCTCTAATATTGTCCACTTCAAAATTTAAACAATGCATATGTGTTGAGGCAAATTGCATTTTTCTGTCATTTCTTGATTATATAGGTTGTGGGGTATATATATTATTTTAAAGAAAATTGGATCCTGAACAATACTATGTTTTCCGATTTTTTGTGTGTTAATTATAGGGGTAAAATATATGGTATGGCAACCGCCTGTCCTCATGTGACGATGGTGTGTACTCCTGCTCCTCTGCCCCCCTCCCCTTTCTCCTGGCCCTTCTCTCTTCACTCAAAGCTATGAGGGATGCTTCCGCGACATGAATGCCCTCACGCACTTTTGCCCGCCAGGGGGTGCGCTCCTCGGCAATGGTCTCCCACGTTTTATGGTCTATCTGTGCCAATGACATGTCTTTCTTGCAGACGTCCTTGAAGCGCAAGCAGGGGCGACCTCTTTTTCTCATACCGGTTGCCAGCTCACCGTAAAGCAAGGCTTTAGAAATGCGCTCCGAGCTCATCCTGCGGACATGACCTAACCACCGCAGGCGCCTCTCACTCAGAATTGCATACTCAGCATATGGCTTCTTCTGAGTACCTTGACATTGGTGATCTTGTCCTGCCACTTGATGTGTAGAATCCTATGCAAGCATCGTAAGTGGAAGCTGTTGAGCTGCTTTGTTTACTTGGCGTAGGTTGTCCAGCACTCACTGCCATAGAGGAGTGTGTTGAGCATGCAGGTCTGGTACACAGTGATTTTCGTCCTATCTGTGAGCTGCGCATTGTTCCACACTCTTTGATTCAGCCTAGCCATTAATGATGCGGCCTAGCCGATTCTAGTTCCTATTTCCTTATCCAGGGATCAGCAGGATATGGTTTTTTACTATTTGCCGAATCCGGATAGTTTGGCCCTAATATTTGCCGGATCCGGATATCTCCACATTTAAGTGCAATAGCTAATAGGGTGTACTTTACTACTTTATATCAAGTATTTTATACTATTTATTAAAATATTTATTATCCTACAAATGAAGAGTATCTGATATCGACGTTGTTACATTGTCAAAGTCAACGATGAACATTTTACTTTTACAATGAATTGAATGAACGAACTTGAACGAAGTTCAACGAACTGTGTAGTGTGTACCAAGCGAATAGTATTTTACTGAGTATGTAGTGTTATGTACAAGAAGTCGTGACCTAGAACCATAATAAAACTGTTATTTTATTCGGACGATTTAAGTTTAATATGCTATTAGTTAACTTAGTTTGTTATCTTATGTAGTAAAGTAATATCTATACTTGTAACTTCTTAACTTAATATATTTTTCTCGTATTGAAATTTGTTCTTTTACTATATTTTGCATAGATTTGTTAAATGTACTGATTTCTGGTTATTGTTTTTTTTACTACTTTTTATGTATTTGTTTAAAAACTAATTAATAATAATTTAATTTAATTTCAAAAATTCTTTACTACATTGATATCCGGATACTATTATCATATGCCATAGGTATTTGTCGAATCCGGATAGTGGCGAAAAATCCCGATAATTGGTCCGGATATCCGGCATTCCGGATATTCGGCTGTCCCCTACCAGGGAGAGTGTGCGTGTGATGTTACTGCCAAGGTAGGTGAAATCCTCGACGACGTCCAAGGTGTTTCCCTCAATGGTGATTGCTGGAAGGCGATCAGTGCCTTGTCTCATAATGTTGGTCTTTTTTAGGCTAATCGTTAAACCAAAATCCTTGCATGCCTCTGATAACTTATTGACCAACTGTTGGAGTCCTGCCTCTGTGTGTGAGGTAAGGGCTGCGTCATCCGTGAAGAGCAACTCTCTGGTTAATACATTTTCCAATTTGCTCTTCGAACGGAGCCGGCTGATATTATATAGGTTTCCATCCGTCCTGGTATGAATGTTCACACCCTCAGAGCAGACCTTTCTAAAGCATGACGCAGTAGCATCGAGAAAAAGATACCAAAGAGTGTTGGAGCCAGTACACAGCCCTGTTTGACTCCGATACAAACTGGGAAGGGTTCTGAGGTGGCAACATCGAAGAGCACTGTGCTGTGCATATTGGTGTGGAAGGACTCGATGATGGAGAGAAGCCGCGGCGGACATCCTATTTTTTCCAGTATACGTAGCAAACCCTTGCGGCTGACCAGGTCAAATGCTTTCGTTAAATCAATGAAGGCAATTAAGAGGGGTTTCTGTTGTTCCCGACATTTCTCTTGTAGCTGACGGAGTGAGAAAATCATGTCCATGGTTGATCGGCCAGCCTGAAAACCACATTGTGATTCTGGGTAGACATTTTGTGCCAGAATTTGCAGGCGTGCAAGGATCACTCTGGCAAAGGCCTTTCCCACAATACTCAGTAAGGAGATACCATGATAGTTATTGCAATCGCTGCGATCATCTTTGTTTTTGTAAAGCGTGACAATTTTGGCGTCGCGCATTTCCTGTGGGATGTGTCCGCGTTCCCAGCAATCGCATATGAGTTCGTGCAGATGCTTCAGTAGTGTTGGTTTGCCGTGCTTGAGGACTTCTGCAGGAATGCCATCGTTGCCTGGGGCCTTCCCATTTCTCAGATGATCGATTGCTTTACTAAGCTCCTCCAATGACGGTTGGGCATCAAGCTGATCTAGAACTGGTAGATCTGGGATTCTTTCTATGGCAGAGTCAGTTACTACATTCTGTGTCGCATATAGTTCTAGATAATGCTCAGTCCAGCTGGTTTCGTTCTGTAAGTTAACTTTTTTAACTCTCATTTAGTCACCCTCCGTTGCACTTTTAATAACCACAGAAAATGAAAATCCGCCCTGCGAAAAGAAATTTCATCTTTGCTTGGAATATGAGTATGAGCAATTTTTTGAAAATATTATGAGTCTTTAGTGATAATCACTAAAAATGGGTGAATGACTGGTAAATAAAAGTTGACATGAGTGCCATAATGATAGAAGAGAATTGCATAATGGCTGAACAAAAAAAAGAAACTCATACTTAAATTTTTATTTTTTAATTTAGATATAAATTTATTCTTGAAATTGTATTTTTGTTGTTGAATATCAGTAAAATTTATTAAGTGTATTTATTGTGCTAATGTTATATTATCTAGATTGCAAGCTGCTCGCACATAAAATGATAGAAACAGTTTTATTAGACAATAGCAGCCTATCACACTTTTTTACAATTTGTTTTAAATTGCGAGTTAAGTTGCTTGTTGAGATTCTCATCACTGTATGTCCTCAAGTTAAGATCTGTTAAATAGCATCTGTATTAACTCTTCTTGATCTTCATGCAAGAAAAACATTGCTCACAAATATATGTAGATCCAAATATAAAGAACATTTTCCCAGCAAATTTTTTCATGCATGGGAATTTAAAAAGTCAACTGATGTCACAGTCACAGTGTTAAACATTACTCTTACTGTGTGATCTAACTGCATTTCAATTTGTTCAAGCTGCAGCTCCTCAGGTGCTGTATCAATATCAGTAGTGATGGGATGTAGCGGTTCTCATGCAAAATATGAGACCAACTTTCTGTTGCGGACATGAAGCTAATCTTAGTTCAAGGCAGGCTTTCTGAGTATCTTGGTAGGCCACACAAAAAACTATGTGGGCCACAGTTTGCGCACCCCTGCATTAGAGTATTTTAGTTATTTATACTTTTAGTATATAAAAATGATCTATATAATAGAACATTTTTTTTCAAAACAGCATTTTCCAACATTAAATTTCAAACCTATATTTTCAGCAGAGCTGTGAGGCATGAAATATTTGCAAGTCTCAAGAAATTATGTAACTACATGTATCTCTGTATTATTACATACCAGTATTCATGTTTCTTTCCAATAATCATGGTTTCTAAAAAGTAATAATTCCCACCCCCACAAACATAAGCCTATAATTATTTTTTAAATAAATCAATTGAATAGAAAAACATAGAGAGATATTATTAACAGAGACATTAAATTTTGAAAATAATTACACTTTTATTTTTATTACAAAGTATACAAATTGCTTGCATAATACATTTTATTTTAATCCAACAAAGTGGAGGGTGGTTATTTATACACAGTGGCGTAGCTAGAACTTTTGCCGCCCGGGGCGGTCTCCAATGTGCCGCCTTCTTAAGGGACCGTCCATAAATGACGTCACGCACTTGGGGCGGGGAGGGGAGTCATACACTTGTGACGATGCGTGACGAGGGCCGTGTGTTTAAGAAATGGGAAGTCACATCAAAACGCGCAACTTTAAATAAAATTTCTACTTAAATATTGATTACTGACACTTTATTTAATGACGTTTATGTAAAACGCGTGTTACGATATTAGAGTGCGGCCTTGCACTAAAAACATAATTAAATGACAAAAATTTGATTTGAAACATGCTTATTTTCAAACAGAAAAACGGTTTTTATGGCCCGGGGGGGGGGTGTTCAAAGCTTTATGACGTCATATTGAAGAAGGGTTCTAACTTTTTGTAACGACGTGTGACGAGGTCGGAGAGGGTGAAAAAATCAGCCAAAATCGCTTGACGTCATTTATGTACGGCAAATTAGTGGATTATTTGATGTTTTTTTATAAATTAATAAACTTGAATAAATAATTACAATTGAAACGAAGTAAAGGCGGGGAACATGTTTACCATTGCGTGCCTTATTTATGTAAGCAGTAATAAAAGAGGCCGCATAAGATGATATACCTATAAATATACATTTATAAAAATACACTATACATTTTAAAAAGGCATAAGAAAATTACTGAGGTCACAGGGCCCCCCCCCCGATGAGATAAACCTATTCCAAATTTAAACCGAAAAAAAAACATCATTATCAATTACTATTCTTTTATTATATATTGATAAATAAATGATTTTTTTAACAAACAAAGAGATTATATACATTAGTATGTAATCATATTTATACATTTACTTTCCTAACTTGCATAATAGTAAAATCGTGTATAAAGCTATCAAAATTTAAATTATTTGTAATATCTCGTTCTACGGACAATATTTCACGATTTTGTTGTCTTAAATCGCTCATTGTGGAACGAAGAAAATTTTTATCAACTTCACTTTGGAGAAACTCCTTTCACAACTAGCGACACTGATATCAATTGTTGAAAAAATAATAGCAAAATTACAATATTGGGTACAGAATTTTCCACCAATCTTACTGTTGAATAAATTTTAATAGATCAAAGGGGCCTTTCCACCCATTGTTCTAACATAATGCCTGTTCTTGTAGTGTAGACAAGCGTAGGACGCAATAATCTTCTGTATAGAAGGAGCGTCTGTAACAGATAAGATAAGGTACAGCCATAAAAACCTGGATCCTTTTTCTTTCAATATCGAACTGTTCTTTATCAATGTCAATAAAGTAATTTATTTGATGTTCAAATGATTCATTTAGTAGGTTACATGGTATTATATACGAATATTTTCTTGCAAGGACTTGCAACTCATCAAAGCGCTCTTGTATTTTCTTTTATAATTCCATCCATGGATAAAAACATTTCCAGCTGTACTTCTAGGTCTAAAGATAGAAACATGTCTGCTGAATTTTCCCCACTCGTGATTTTTATCATTCTGTCTGGGCGTTCAGTTGATATCTCCAACTCTTCACAAATTGTTTGGCTGATATAACAGTATTTTGTATTAGCACATCTCTTTGTTCCATGCAATGGGTTTGCATTAATTAAAAAAATGACGGGTTCCAATAAATTGAGATAACATAGAAAAGAAAAAGATTGCATTGAATTGAGTAAAATTCCAGCATCTGATCTTGTTTTACTAGTTACTTCTTCAGATGTCAATTTTCCAAAACGCTTGAAAATTTAAAGCATGTGTTTTTCAAAATTATTTATGCCTATTTTGGTGTTGTTTATTAACGGAGAAATTTGAATACTTTCATGTTGATTCCATAAATCCTAATGATTTTGCATAAAATAGACGAATAGTTTTCTTATAAAAGCGTCCTCTGGTCGTATGCCACTTAATTTTTCAAACAATTCGATACCTTTTTGAGCGATTTTAAATTTTTGAACGTTTTTGCGTAAGTTATAACATCCACTATTCACTTTGTATTCAAACAAATGTTGTGGGAATCCGTTAATAAAGACTAGAAATTACGAATATTTTTTTGTCACCTTGGTTTTTCCCTTCCAAAAGAAAAAGGATGGTTGTCGAAATAGTTTGCACTTTTCATATGCCCACAAATGCCGCCCGGGGCGGACCGCCCCCACCGCCCCCCTCTAGCTACGCCACTGTTTATACAATAAAATGTTTTACTTTAAAAACAAATTTTGATCATTTAACAAGTGAGTAGGGTCCAGCTGAATTCATATCACAAAATAGAAATATCTGTATCATGGTATGTGAAAGAAAACAATATATAACTTACATGCAAAGTGAGAAATCTAGACATTGTACAGAATGACAGGGAATGTATATTATCAATAATATTTTTAATATGTCACTCAAACTTGAATCATCAGGCAAAGAATTTGAACATATGCCTCACTGGATTTAAGCAAAATTACATTTTATATTTTGACTCTTGCATATTTGCAATTTTTGGCTGTCATAGTTGAAGTCTGTTACTTGGGGGCCGTCCATAAAGTACGTCACGCTCCAGAGGGGGGGGAGGGGGTGTAAGAATGTGTGACACTTTGAGACAGGGGGGAGAGGGGGTGTCCAACCATGTGTGACGTCACGCTGTTTTATATTAAATTTTGATTATTTTGTTAATAAAAAACATTTTTGTTCGAAAGTGTGACGTACTTTGTCCGAGATGTGTGACAGTTTGTGACAGGGGGGAGGGGGGAGTTAATAAAGGTCAGATGTTGTGGTGTGGGGATGACTACGCATAAATGGGGTTGTGAACACTTGTCCTCGTGGAACGGGGGGGCGGGTGAACTCAAGGTACGTGCAAGTTGTAATGAATTGACAGGACCACGGTCAAAAGGGAGACATGGTGATTGACCCAGGGGCCAGTCAAAAACCAGTCGGACAAGACGGGGTATAAAATGGGTCACATTGTGTGTCGCTGTGAGAGTGTTAAGTTGCCAAGTAGCAGGCAGGTGAAAGACGTACGATAGAGTGTGGAGTTTTGTGAACGTAGTCCAATCCGGTCGAGCTGGGCCGAGGACTCTGGATGGTATGACCATCAACTGTAAACTGCCAATTGTACTGTACCATAAATATGTTCAAAGCTTCTGGATGTCATTAAACTTATGTTGAAGAAAACAACCCAGCGTTGCTAAGTCTTTTACCCGTCTACGTGGTAAATATCTGTGGCTAAGGGGGGACCTCAACCCCTAGACAACGACTCCGCCACAGTGGGGGCCCCGTCGAAAAACCGAGCCATCGGTTCGAGCCAACGCAGCACATCAAGGCACGTCACTAAGAGAGAAACGACGAAAAACAGGACTGGCCGTACTAGCTATACTGATATCAAGATCTTCACGAGAGCGTAGGGCTTACGCCTCATAACGACGAGATCAGTGGTGTTGAAGACAGCCGGAGCAGTGGTGTGAAACACAGCCATAGAAAGTGATGGGGAAGACAGCCGTAGCAGTACTGCTGAAGACAGCCGGAGCAGTGATGTTGAAGACAGCCGAAGCAGTGGGGTTATAGACGCAGCAATGGAGGCCATGCAAACTGCACCCGGAGGAGCATCGAAGGAATAACGAACACTAACTATGACAGTAACACGTTGCAGAAGTTGACTACAGCCAGGACAACCTCGAGGTTACAACCTCAGTAATACGTGACAGTGAAGTCAGTGACTTTGTGATTTTCTTACCTATGGATATTGATACTGCCCTGGTGTAATGCGTTTTCTTATTTATGGTTATTATGTGAGTGTGGATTTCCCATGATAGTAAGTACTTTTTGATGAAATTTTGAATTGTAAAATATTGTAAAAATATTAGATAGTTAGAACATTTTGAGTGTAAAGGGGAGAGTCAAAAGACGGTGGACGAATTTTATATTGTGACCGTAGAGTGACTATTAATATAGAAATATTAAAATGTGGTTGCCTAATGTAGAAAAACTGAAACAAAGTGCCCGGGAGCTGGGATTGGAAGGGGAGGAGGCAAAGAGATGGGTTATAGAGGCGTACAAGGGGGAGGAAGATGAGGAAAGAGATAGAAAGAAGAGGGAGGAAGATGAGGAAAGAGGTAGAAAGAGGAGGGAGGAAGATGAGGAAAGAGAGAAACGGAAAGGAAAAAGAGCGGAGGAGTCAAGAAGGTTAGAAATGGAGAGACAAAGAGAACTTGAAATGGCCGACGAAATCTATAGAGTTAAAGAGGCAGACAAGATAGGTACAAATAATAACGTTCTAACTACTCAAACGACTTCGGGACCAAAGAAAAGATATAAATCGAGAAACAAACACGTGACTGAGAAACCGGAGTTGAAATGTCAAAAAGAGGTAGCCGAAATTGAGAATAAAAAGTTTTCCAAAAGCGATTCGAATTCCACTACTAGGAAAATTTCGATAGACACTGCTGCCGCTAGCAAAAAGAAAGGAAGAAGAAAAGTCAGGAAAGAATTAGCAAGGGGGAAAACGATTACGCAGTTGGACAAGAAAGTTGTTGAAAATGTCAACAATGGTAAAGAAACGGACAAGAACCCTGTAAAACCTGAAAATAATGTTAAAGAAACAGACAATAAAGTGGTAGAACCTGAAAAGAATTATGCCGAACAAGTCAGAGATGAAATTAGGATGGGGGCGGTAGGAAAAGAGACCAAGGAAAACACTCCTGAGCCAGAGAAGAGAGATGATCATTCAGTTATAGACGCCTTAATAGCTGGGACAAAGGGTGAAATTAAATCGGAAGAAATAGAAGTTCAGAATGACTGTGATGAGACGACTGAAATAATCGGAGATGTAGAGAAAGTCACACGAGTGAAATATGAAGAAGCAAATGATACAATAAATTATTATGCTAGTGGTACTTTAGAAAGGAGCACACATAAGAACGAAAAGAAGATAAAGCAGGGTCAATTAACTAAGGTAGTGACTGCTAATAAAGGGAAGGAAAAGGATAAAAGGGAAGATAGTTGGTGGTTAAAAAAAATTGAAGAGGTACGGTTAAAGTGGGCGCAAGAAGATAAAGAATCATTGAGACAAAACGAAGAAAGACAGAGACTGCGACAGGAAAAAGATGAAAAGAAGCAGCGACAATACGAAAAGAGACAGGAGAAAATGTTAGAAAATGATGAAGAGAAAAGAAGAAAACGTAGAATTAAACAGGGAGCTTTAAAAAGTAACGAGAGTAACTGGCAGGAAGAGTTATATGGAATAGCCAGCTTATTTTGGGAAGAGCCGTATGTAACGAAAGAAGTTAAGGTGGCGGAACCGGCAGCTGAAGAAAGTAATAAACTCATTAGTGAATTGAGAAATAATCTGACCCTTAGAGAGAATGAATTAAAGGAACACAAAGAGACAGTAAGTAAACTAGAGTCAACATTGAACAAGGTTGAAACTAGACTAACGGATCTCGAAAAAGTTGACATCAAACACAGATTAAAAATAGAGGAAACTGAAGTTGAATCAATGAACTTAAGAATGAGAATTGCTGAAATGTACAAACTACTGGCTCAAAAGGATGAAGAAAAATCCAGCTGGCTTAAAATAAATAAGGACAAAGATAGAAAGGTAACAGAGCTGAAGAAGTCTGAAGCTGAAAAAAGTGAATTATTAGAAAAATTACAGAGGGAACTAAAAGGAAAAGAGATAGAAAACACAGAAATGGATAGAAACCTAATCATTACACAAAACAACGTAGCAGATCTGAGTAAGGCCTTAGCCGAAATGGAAGAATCATTAAAAGAATGTAAGAGAGAGAACAAAATAAAACTGAATGAAGCTGAAGTTGAGTCCATGACCTGGAAAATGAAAAGTATCGAGATGGACAACGTATACGCTAGCTTAATAAAAATAGTCAGGGGTAAAGATGAAAAACTAGCAGAGATGAAATTAAACTTAATCATTGCAAACCAAAATATATCAGGGCTGAATAAGACGGTGACTGAGAAAGATGAATGTTTGCAGAGCTTACAGTGGAAGCTAAAGGAAATTAAAGACACACTAACTCTAAGAGAAGAGGAAAATAATGAGTTAACACTGACCATAGCACATAACAAAGAAGACATAAATGACTTATGGCGAATCATTGTTGAAAAGGAAGAGAAAAGTACTGAATTAACGCAAAGATTAACTGGTAATGATACAGACATGACAATGATTGTACAGAGAACGTCCAAGATGCTTGGGACAATAGTTGAAAAACCTCACGAAAAGTGGACCAAAGAAGTACAATTTCGAAAGAGGGAAATTTTAGTTGAAAATTTGAATAAGAAGAAAAGTAGTGACCCAGATATGCAAGATTGGGTGAAGGTCACTGAACACACCGTGGTCACAGTAGTAACATTAACCTCCCAAGCAAAATGTATTGAATGTAAGGGAAATAAGGATAATGATGGAAATATTGATTGTGCTACTGAATTTCTAGAGTATAGCAAACTTATTGATAGAGATCAGGAGAATATTGAAGATAATGATGGGAAAATTGAGTGTGCTACTAAGCTAAGAGCAGATATCCCACATAGGGATAAAAACAAGCAACTTAAGAAGAAACCCTTCAGTGGAGCCATACAACAATATGACGTGGGCTCAGCTAAACACTGTTGTGAGTTGTTGAACAAAGGTGACGCGTATAACCTCCAAGGACGCAGCAGGGCAAACACGGAGCTACACAGAAACAATAACAATGACACAGTGCGATCAAGACTGGCCAGAATGCATAAAACCATGACGGACAAATACTCACTGGACAGGCTTACGGCCGGTCTGTTGAGAATATTGGTTTTATTAATAATTGGGGTCCGGTTGAACACATTTAATTGGGTGGTTAGCTCGTGCGTTGGTATAATTTTAGACGCAATGGTTAGCCCTTCGGGTCAACGAGTACAATTCAAAAGAGGACAGGGAGGAGAATTCAAATGTACTGACCGAAGTTATCGGCGAGATTTCAAGGGCGGAAGTAAAGCTAATATGATAAGTCGTGGAGGGGGGTGACAGGAGTGATCGGGGAAATTTCAGAGGCGGAGGTAGACTTAACCGAAAAAGCCATAGAGGTAGCGACAGGGAGGATCGCAGAGGATAGAGGTGGCAATGGGAAGGGACAGACAAAAGACTGATAGAAAATCAGGGTCCCACTAATCCCACTAAGACTACCAGTATACTGACAGATTTTGTAGGGTTGAGTACAAGAATGATCAAAATAGCTAATAATTAAGCCTGGGACAATGACAAATGATTGTCATGTCCAAATTTTAGGGTACGCTCTTGGTAATGCTAATAACAGTCGTTTCTTGTTTAGAATGGGAAATATACGAAATGTTCCACCATCAAAAACAATGACTATGATTTTTGATGCATACATTGAATTTGTCTGAGTATTACGGTATAGGAGGGCGCCGTAAATAACACGGAATTGGTATTGTGTCTTCTATGATGATGATAATTTGTTGAAAATTATGATGACTAATGATAATATTGTTGGGATTGAAGTTGGGGTCTGAGTGACCTTGTACCAGTATCATTGTGAAATGAAATAAAGTGGTTCGTATGTTCATGACAAATGTGTTGATCATATAAGAAATTTTGTGCACTGGAGACCTCAGTCCAAATTTTATGATAAGAGATGTTGTTATGATGATAATGTTTTGATTAGGATGATGAGGCTGCTATTTGTTGATAACTATGAGGAGTTATGATACTGTAATTTTGTATTTACTTGGGGGGTCTGAGCGACCATTTCCCAGTATTACTATTATATGAATTGATAAGACAATTCTTAGGTGCACGACACATTTTGATTATGTAAGCACAACATGTTTGGAGCCCTCGGGCATTTGGTATAACATTGATAATATGTATTTATTATATGTTATGATGATGAAATTTTTGATTCATGAAAATTTTGCCGATGACTATGTTATGATTATGAATATGATAATTTGTAACCCATTAACTGGTGGTTATAACTGGTCCCAGTAGGGGGGACGATAAATATACATACGAGATCCCGCTATGGGGACAGAAAACATACATAACATGTCCCATAAAGATACAGATGCAAGTATTAATGAAAAGGGACAGAAAATTGGCTGGATAGTGATTGTTGTGACACATGATTAGCAATTAAACCATTGAAGCATGCCATTCATTGTTTGTGAGACATGTTGAGCAATTAAGTCACTGAACCATGACTTTCTTCGCTTGAAAAACATGGGGATCATCTAAATCATTGAACCATGAGATTCTTTGCTTGTGAAACATGGGTGTCATTTAAGTCATTTAACCATACCAAGATTTTTTTTATATTTTTTTTGTATGTGAAGAATATTAATACTTCAAATGTGACAAATTTTTTCTTTTGTATATTGATGTATATATATCGTTATCATTTTGAGTAATAATAACCTTTGCTACCCTCGAAAGCGAGGTAGTATAGGACTAGACTCGTACGCAGGTACGAAAACCGGGTAGTTCCACAATGTAAATAAAACGATTACTTATTATGTATTTGGGAATATACACCAGCTATTGTGAACTAATATTTTTTTGGAAGCTAGCATATTACTGGTGAAAATTATGTATATAGTGCACATTGCAATTGTTGAATATTGTTAAAATAACTATATATTAATGAAATACCTGTGTGTGTAAGAATGGGATATATTATTAGTAGATCATGACACACCAAAACCTCAAGACCTTATGTTTATAAACTCGCGACATTCTTGCTAAGGTCGCTCGTGAGGAGGGGGGGTGTTACGGTCAGATGTTGTGGTGTGGGGATGACTACGCATAAATGGGGTTGTGAACACTTGTCCTCGTGGAACGGGGGGGGCGGGTGAACTCAAGGTACGTGCAAGTTGTAATGAATTGACAGGACCACGGTCAAAAGGGAGACATGGTGATTGACCCAGGGGCCAGTCAAAAACCAGTCGGACAAGACGGGGTATAAAATGGGTCACATTGTGTGTCGCTGTGAGAGTGTTAAGTTGCCAAGTAGCAGGCAGGTGAAAGACGTACGATAGAGTGTGGAGTTTTGTGAACGTAGTCCAATCCGGTCGAGCTGGGCCGAGGACTCTGGATGGTATGACCATCAACTGTAAACTGCCAATTGTACTGTACCATAAATATGTTCAAAGCTTCTGTATGTCATTAAACTTATGTTGAAGAAAACAACCCAGCGTTGCTAAGTCTTTTACCCGTCTACGTGGTAAATATCTGTGGCTAAGGGGGGACCTCAACCCCTAGACAACGACTCCGCCACACATATGCCTCACTGGATTTAAGCAAAATTACATTTTATATTTTGACTCTTGCATATTTGCAATTTTTGGCTGTCATAGTTGAAGTCTGTTACTTGGGGGCCGTCCATAAAGTACGTCACGCTCCAGAGGGGGGGAGGGGGTGTAAGAATGTGTGACACTTTGAGACAGGGGGGAGAGGGGGTGTCCAACCATGTGTGACGTCACGCTGTTTTATATTAAATTTTGATTATTTTGTTAATAAAAAACATTTTTGTTCGAAAGTGTGACGTACTTTGGGGGGGGGGTCCGAGATGTGTGACAGTTTGTGACAGGGGGGAGGGGGGAGTTAATAAAGGTCAAAAATAGCGTGACATACTTTATGGACGGCCCCTTGGGCGAATCAAATGTTTTAATAATAAAACAGCTTACATATTGTGTGTGTAAAAAAACTTTTGTTATCAGAAAATAATGTACCAAAAAATCTCTCTCAGATCAAGAACGTCACAAAAGTCAATGTTTCACAAGTCTCAGAATATGATTTTATAAATTATATTTTAAAAATTAACAAATTATAAAATTTGTAAAATACACGTTGAGCTTAAATTATTTTATATGTGTATACAATAATATATAAAATGAAGTTTTCAAGGTGAACTTAAGAATGTCTTACTTGTTTTGCTTGTATACTATTAATAAATAAATAAGTGAGCCCACACAAGACACTACATTGGCGACGAAGATGTCACATAGTCACATTGATGACAAAAATTAAGTACATTCATACTACTATTTACAATGAAGTGGAAAAGTTATCAGTATGTCAAAATTAAAGGAGTTTGGAGCCGTTCTTCAATTACAAAGAAAGACTTGACGCGTACTGCATGGCGAATGACACTACTGCCATGAATCAAACAGCAATCCTACTATCATTAATGGGACCTAAGACGTACAACTTATTAAGGTCCTTAACCACACGACAACTGCCATCCACAAAATCCTTCTGGCCCACCTGACCACTGCTCCACTGAAAATTGTAGAACGTTTCAAGTTCTATAGGCGAAATCAAAAGGAAGGGGAGTCGGTGAGCTCATTTCTTGCTGAAATTCGTAAGTTGTCCGAATTTTCCAATTTTATGGAAAATCTGGAAGAAGCCTTAAGGGACAAGTTCGTGGTGGGTATCAGCGAAGACGATGTTCAGAGAAGGTTGTTACAGGAGAGAAACCTATCTCTGGACAAAGCGGTGGAGCTGGCCTTGGCTATGGAACAAGCCACAAAGGATGCAATGTCCTTACATAAAAAATTAAATGAGGAAGAACAACAAGTGTCGTTTATAAATAAATTTAAGAAATACTCAAGAGTGTAGTCAAATCCTCCTTGCCACTCTTGTGGTAAAACCAACCATAAACGTTCTGAGTGTTATTTTAAGGACGCCATTTGTAGAAGCTGTTAAAAAAAATGACACATTCAAACTATTTGTAAGAATAAACAAGCAAGTAAAATTTCCCCACATCAAATGAGGCTAAGAAAATATACATCTTGAAGGTTGCATAAGTAAAAATCCTGTTGAAAGTATTTCCCAAAGAAGAAGCCAAAGAATGAAGCTTATAGTTTTTCCTATTCAGTTACTGTCATTGAAAAAAGTAATACCATATGCAATGCAACATTTTGCTATGAATGGAATAAATGAGTCTAGGTCTAAGAGAAAACCTTTCATGTCACCACTGAAAAAAATATATGACAACATAATTTTTTATTAATAATTCAGGTACAGCTAAAGTTGTGTAGGATATTACGGAAGTATGGCAAAGTAAAATATTATTTTTAATTGAGAAGTGCGAATTCCGGTGTCACGGTCAGATAACGTGGATGTTGTGGTGTGAGAATCACTGGTCTTAAATGTAATGAGATTGTTGTGAGCTCTAGCCAGGTATTGCCTTAAGAAGAGTTCACTTGTAAATAATAGGGGGAGTGTTTGTCACTCATGAATTCATGAAAGGACGGGCTACATATAGTGTGGTGTGGAGTAACACAAAGAGCAGAGCAGAATACGAAGTGAGACGAGAGACTGGGGTCGTAATGTGAAAGTTATTGTTAAGTTGTCCTTGGTTGCTTGCTCCATAGCCAAGGCCAATTCAACTGCTTTATCCAGATATAAGTTTCTTTCTTGTAAAAGCCTTCTCTGAATTGTGTCATCTCTGATGCCCACCACAAACGTGTTCCTTAAGGCTTCTTCAAGGTTATCTTTAAAATTGCAGTATTCTGATAATTTCCTGATTTCTGCAAGGAATGTGCTCACCGTTTCCCCTTCCTGTTGAATTCGTTTGCAGAATTTATAACGTTCTACAATCTCCAGTGGAGCAGGGGACAGGTGATCTTGAAGAACTTTGCACAATTCGTTATACGATTTTGTGGATGGCAGTTGAGGTGCTGTCAGGATTGGAAAATGTCCAATGTAATCAGGATGATATAATCATCAAAGGTGAAACCAATGAAACACAGTTAAGGAACATCGACATTGTTCTAAATAAATAGATTGGGAAAATTTGGCTTAAGAGCAAATTTTAAAAAAGTGCAATTTCTTCCAAGATGAAATACTCTTCTGTGGCCTAATATGGACAAAGACATTGAAGGAATCACAAAGAAATGTTCAGGTTGTGCAAAACAATTATCAAATCCAGCACAAGCCACACATCATCCGTGGGAATGGCCTCACAAACCATGGCAAAGAGTGCACGTGGACTATGCAGGAACATTTCTAAAGACTATGTTTTTAGTGGTGATAGATGCACACACTAAATGGGCGGAAATAATACCGACAAGTTACATCATCTACATCATCTACAACGATTGATACACTTAGAACAATTTTTGCAATATTTGGATTACCCAATCAAATTGTTAGTGATAATGGACCACAATTCATATCTGAAGAATTCAACAGATTTGTCACTAACAATGGTATTAAACATATTACCAGCTCACCATATAAACTTTCCACAAATGGACTTGCTGAAAGATTAATAAAAAGTTTTAAACAGGCAATGACAGCTTCTGCAAGTGACTGGAAATATTGTCACAAAATTAGCCAGATTTTTACTTGCATATCGTTAATGCTCAGCATAATACGACTAGCGAATCACCTGCACAATTGATGTTTGGTAGACAGAATCACCTGCACAATTGATGTTTGGTAGACAGAATCACCTGCACAATTAATGTTTGGTAGACAGAATCACCTGTACAATTGATGTTTGGTAGACAGAATCACCTGCACAATTGATGTTTGGCAGACAGAATCACCTGCACAATTGATGTTTGGTAGACAGAATCACCTGCACAATTGATGTTTGGTAGACAGAATCACCTGCACAATTAATGTTAGGCAGACAGAATCACCTGCACAATTAATGTTTGGCAGACAACTTCGTACCAGAATTTCATTGGTCAAACCAAGTGTTTACGAAACAGTATTCAAGCAACAAGCTGAGCAACACAGATTCCACAAAGGACAATTCCGTGAATTCAGTCCAGGACAAACCGTCCTCATAAGGGACTACAGGAATCTAGATAAATGGATCAGTGGAACAATTGTAGAGAGATCTGGTCCGCTCTCCTACATTGTCGAATAAACAGGGATAAACATATTTTTTTAGGTAGCTCGAGAGGGGGGGGGGTGTCACTTCAGATAACATTGATGGTTTGGCGTGAGAATCGAGAATCACCGGTCTTAAATGTAATGAGATTGTTGTGAGCTCTAGTCAGGTAGTTACTTCAGAAGAGTTCACTTGTAAATAATAGGGGGAGTTTTACTAAAGAGTTTAATGAATATATAGATCTAGATCAGGGGTTACCAACCCCGTGCCCGCGGGCACCATGGACCATGGGGCCCGCGGAACGATTTGTATGTGCCCGCCACTATTCGACAGAGACATAATTTTTTCATAAACATTCTCTCGTGCATTTCCCACATATGAAGAAAATGCTAGGTAACAATGAATTAAACGGGTCATTATTTATTAAGCATCTTCAAGTGTTAAAAAAACAGTTTTAAGAGAGATGTTTGCAGTTTACACATATCGAGCCAATTGTTTCCTTCTGTATCAATCCTTTTACTTGCCAAATAAATTTAATGGAAATGGACGCATGTATTGCATATTTTGTTCAAGGTAAGACAAAAGAACTAGAGCTAGAAATTTTGGACCTTAATGACATTTTTGCTAAAATCCTTAACATCAGATGACTTTTGGAATACGGTGGACAGATAAAAGTTCCCATTTATAAAAAAAAACGGCATGTAAAATTGAATCATTTTTCGGTTCGAGATATTTATGCGAATCATTGTTTTCAAACATGAACTTAATAAAATCAAAATATAGATCTCGACTCACCGATGAGCATCTTTATGATTGTTTTCTAAAAGGATTATCGTCATACTCTCCTAATTGTGAGGCACTGGCCAATGATATGCAATCCCAAAGATCACATTGACATATTGATACATATTTTTATATAAAAATTTCTTTGTATTTGTGTTTTTGTGTACTTTGTTTACGTTTTGTAAATACATTTCTCTGTGTGTATGCAATTTGAATAATAATTATATTATTTTGAAACATTTTTGTTTATTATTTATTAATAAATTATGAATATAAGAAAATAGATTATGGGGCCGTCCATAAAGTACGTCACGCTATTTTTGATCATTTTTGACTCCCTCCTCCCCCTGTCACAAATTTTGGACCCCCCCCCCTAAAATAGTCACACTTTCGAACAAAAATTGTGTTTTTTATTAACAAAATAATTACAATTTAATATAAAACACCGTGACGTCACACATGGCTGTACCCCCCTCACCCTGTCACACTTTCTTACACCCCCTCCCATGGAGCGTGACGTACTTTATGTACGGCCCCACTGGGAAAATGAGAAGTTATGGAAGGAGTTTGTCGATTAAAAATAGGTGGTGCCCGCCAACCTACAGATATTTTAGAATGTGCTCTAAAGTACAAAAAGGTTGGGAACCCCTGATCTAGATATATCAGTGAATAGATATTTCGGTTGGACTTTTAAGTTCGAGTTGTATTCAGTGGATGGTGCATGTGCTAAGTATTTCAAGTACATGTGAGTAATTCATAATGTTTAAAATAATTACAGTAAGGGGTGTGTCACTTTCAAGTGCACACCACCCCAACACACTATCCCTTACAATTTCTGGAAAGGAAGCTTACAAAATTACATCACCAGAAATAACAGATAGTTTGATTACAAATTACATGGAGGGATGTAGTGGCTCTCTACCAATTTGAAGAACCACTCAAGTGGTTCCTCCAACTTGGACCAGAAGCCGAACTGACACATTTCGAGAATTTACACTGCAAGACATTGCAAGCTGGAATAGGGAAGCAAATAAATGTGGAACATGTTGGAAGAGAGAGAAGAAATGTGATAGTCCACTGGGTCCCCCCAAACTTGCCTAAAGAGGGAGTGGAAGAAATGCTCTCCTTTTTGAGCAGAGACATACCCACATAAAGGTAGACCTGACCGGTGGACAGTTATGTACAGACCAGACAAACAAACAAGTGTTCCACACTATATTTACTTAGAGCAGGGGTTCCTAACCAGTGGTGCATGCACCCCCAAGGGGTGCATGAGCAGGTTCCAGGGGGTGCATGAACCATTCAGAGAAAAAAAAGAGAGAGAGGAAGAAAAAAAAAGAAGGAAAAAAAAGAATGAAAGACTGATAATCTGAAAATGTAAACCATAAAAAAAGGCATGCCGCGCCCATATACAACCTTTTTGATATTCGTTCGCGCATCCTTTTGCGCATGTTGAAAATGGATGGAAAAAACTTTTTCGCAAAATGAATGGTTCGCTTTACGTGTTCCTCGGAATTTCGTGTTTTAAGTCACATTTTTCTAAAAATAATTTAAATTTGTCATCAAATACGTCAGATATATGTCTTCCGGTGACCCTCTAACTGTTTTGAGAGGATGTGTACGTTGGGATTTTTTTCCTTCACTTTTATTGCACGGTACGCTGCAAAGGTCTTAAAAACAATAATTGTAAGCCATTATTCCTCATTGAATTTCAATTTGAAACCTAAAATCTTGAGTTGAGCATCCAATTCTGGTCATTACAAACATCAACTTTGTCATTTAAAAATTTGCCTGTGACTAGTACGACTTTCCGATTGTCATCACCCCTTCAAAATCGTTAATAAATAATAAAAAAGAGAGAGTGATGGAACACAAACGCTTCAGTGCTTCCTCTGTGGAAAAATCCTGTACAATGACAACATGAAGCCTGTTTGACTCCGAGAGCACTTGGAGAAAGTCCATCCATCCAATTCCAGGACAGTGTTGAGGTCTTCAAGCAGAAGAGAGCTCACTTCTTGACCTCAGGTACCTTGTCCAAGCTTGGATTTTCTTTGTCACAGAAACCTGCACTGGAGGCATCATTCAAGGTTGCATATCTTATTGCAAAGAACAAGAAGACCCACACCATTGGAGAACTTTGGTGAAGCCTTGTGCTCTGGAGATTATGGAACTGATGTGTGGTCACCAGCAGAGGAAGCAGGGTCAGAAAGTTCCTTTGTCCAATGACACTATTCATTCAAGGATTAGTGACATGGCTACAGCCATTCTGTATGAAGTCTTGTGGGAGATGAGAAGCAGTCCTTTTCCATTTAGCATGCAGCTGGATGAATCCACTGATGTAGCACAATGCAGTGAGATTGTTGTATTTCTGAGATATCTCAGTGGATTGCTGAAGGGGGAATTTCTCTTTTGTAAGCCACTCCTAGCTACTACCAAAGCTGCTGATGTGCTGCAGCTAGTCAGGGCATTCTTCACTGAAAACCAGTTGACTGGACTTCAAGAATTTCTTCAATTTGCACAGGTGGTGTTCCCTCCATGCTCGGTAATAAGTCAGGATTTTCAGCACTGGTAAAGAAAGAAGTTCCAGATATTGTCACTACACACTGTATCCTTCATCTTCAGGCCCTGGCATGCAAAACTCTACCTCCAACCTTGAAGTCAGTTCTTTCTACTGCAGTCCAAGTTGTAAATTTTATCCGCTCACATGCCTTGAACCACTGCCTCTTCAAGTTGTTCTGTCAGGAGGTGGTCCCTGAGCATGAAGTTCTGCTCTACCACACTGATGTGCCCTGGTTGTCCAGGGGACGGATACTTTCTTGGTTAGTAGAACTGAGAGTGGAGCTTGCCATTTTCTTGCGAGAAAAAGAGAGTGACCTTGCTGACAAGTTTGACTGTCCAAATTTCATTCATTACTTGGCATACCTGGCTGACATCTTCACCATCTTGAATGAGTTGAATACAAAGGACCTGCTGTGACTGTAATGGATGCTACAGAGAGATTGACAGCCTTCCTAAACAAACTGCCACCATTCCAATGACGACTAGAAAAGTCCAACTTGACCAACTTTCCACTCTTGGATGAAGTTGTAATATCTGGTGCAGAAGGGAGCCCTGGGGGATCACTGCCTGACAAAATCAAAGGGGGAAATTTCAGAGCACCTTTCAACATTGCAAAGGTCCTTTGATGGGTATATCTGTCAAGAAATTGCTAGGAAAGACTTTTGGATTCGCAATCCTTTTCTCTGTGACTTGGACAACATTGATGACAGCGACCTTGCTAAAGATGACCTGATTGATTTGAGAACCAGAGAAGTACTGAGGAGTGCCTTCAGTTGCAATACCTTGATTGAATTTTGGTGCGCCCAGCTAGATTCCTACCCACACCTAGACAAGAGGGCAGTACTGACTCTCCCTCCATTTGCCACAACCTATCTCTGTGAAGCAGGATTCTCCACATCTTTGACGATTAAAACCAAGGCAAGGAATAAGTTGAATGCAGAGGATGACATGAGAGTTGCTTTGTCCAAAACAGTGCCCAGATTTGAATCGCTGATTGATCATAAGAAGCAGCAGATCTCTCACTAAATTCCACCGTTACCACATGGTCAAAACTATTGTTCCTAAAATAAACATAGTTTATTATACATTTTCTGAAAGTTTCACGAGGGGGTGAATGAACTTTTTAGGGCATCTGAAGGGGTGCATGGACCCCAAATGGTTAGGAACCACTGACTTAGAGTGTGGACGAATTAAGGATAAGAGAATACTGCTCCTAGTCCCTGGCAGGCCTGATTTCTGTGCGGGTCACAGGAGCACTGGACCAGCAAGTGCGACAGAAAAACAGGAGATGGGGTGATGGAGAAGACAGGGATCACAAAGACAACCCAGGTGTCCCAGTGACAAAGCCGGTGGCAGCCCCCTTAGCAGCCCTCGTTGCAGCCCCCTTGGCGGCTACCTTGATTGTTCCTGTGGCAACCCCCCTGACGGCCCCAGCTGGAGGTTCAACGACGGAGGGGTTGCCTGGGCCCACTTTGGTTCTCGGAGAGGCCACCAGTGCCACACCCGAACATCTTGTAGTGGAAGGGGGCTGGCAAGTTAAAACGTCTAAAAAGAACATCAGAAAATCAACAGTGATGACATCAGGGGGAATTTCCCCTAAGAGAAAGTCGTACGCAGACGCTGTCTCCAATGGCACTCCTCCCAGTACATGCCAAACACTCCAGAAAATGTGGACAAGGCATTATCAAGATGAAGACTTAGAGAAGGACGAGATCAAATACAAGAAGTATGACTGGTTCCCTCAGGACGTGTCAACATCAACGGACAAAGTGATTAAAAAATTTAGTCATAGCGTTTTTTAACAAAAATGAAAGAACTATAACCGTTTTTAAAATCTATTAATATTATGGCTAAGAACATTTCACATACACAGGGAAATGGTAGTAGAATGTGGTCAAGCGTAGCATTCTCAAAAAAAATAACACTATGTGACCTCGACGCTCTGCCCCGAGACACGAACATAACAAACACTGAGACTACACAGCTCAAATTTCAATCACTCAATATTAAGACTTGTACAAATAAAGAACAATACATTATTAATCTGGTTAAAAAGCACAAGAACAATGTTACGGTCAGATGTTGTGGGGATGACAGGGCATAAATGTGAACACTTGTCCTCGTGGAACGGGGGTGGGTGAACTCAGGGTACGTGGAGCTGTAATCAGGGAACATGACAACGGTTAAACAGGACACATGGTGAATGACCCAGGGGCCAGCCAAAACCGGTCGGACAAGACGGGGGCTATAAGATGTGACAAATGAGACAGTCACATGTATATTGTTTGATGGGGAGAGAAAGGTTTATAGAATAGGGTATATACACGTGAAATCACCGTACTTTACGGGAAAGACAAAGGCTGCCCTACTAAAGAACCCACACGTTGACCTAAATATCGGAAATATCAAGGGGGTTACCATGGGAGACGGGTATAAAGGGGTAAGGCCAGTACACAGGGGCAGAGACTACCGCACTGGGCCCAATACTACAGTAAAACAAAACTGCGGAAATGCAAATTGGAATAGAGACAGCCATAGATTCACAAATATAACTAAGGAGCCTAGATGGAAGGGTAAAGGGTCGCAAGGGTACAAAATAGAAAACATCTGTACAGAAGTAGTAGCTGGGGCGGTAACGACTAGAGCACAGAGAAAAAACCCAAAACAAAATAGTACAGTGAAAAGACACCTCACGGAGCTTAATATACAGCCAGAGGAGGTTAAAAGATTACAAACCGAAGAAGCCACTTTTAAGACAAATACATGAGCATGCGAACAAACGGAGTATGAAGGGGACGGAAAAGTCAGTATTTAAATACAAGGGACTACTAATGAGAGAGTATAATGACACACGGACCAACCCTAATATTAGGCGGGAACAAGTGGTTGCCCCGAAAGCAACAAGAAAAAACATATTGGAGATAGCCCACAATAATAGTTTATCTGCACACATGGGGATAGCTCGCACTAAGGCGCGAGTGCTAAATGAATTCTGGTGGCCAGGTATAGCCAGTGACATACGCCATCACTGTAGAACATGTGATGCATGCCAAAAAGTAAAATAAAGCGACGGAGGGATTGCCCCGTTAGGAGAAATGGAATTAATAACAAAAACATGGAGTAAGGTAGCTGTCGACCTTATCGGCCCAATGATACCTACATCACGGAAAGGGTATGGGTATATTCTCACACTGGTGGACACAGCGACCAGATGGCCAGAAGCTATACCACTAAAAAAGATTGACGCCGAGGAAATACAGGAAGCACTTCTCGGCATATTTACGAGAATGGGCTTACCGGATGAAATTTTATCAGACAAAGGCACCCAATTTACGTGCGACTTAATGACTTGTATGATAAATACGAAATATTCCTGAAAATTAAACAAAGTATTTATATAATAATTTTTACAGTGCTAATCACCACACGATTTTTTAACTAATATTAGAAAGCAGCGCACCAAATTACTGCACCAAAAAATAACTATTTGAGTCAATCAGCACTGCTTACAACACAAAATTTTAAAAAAGCAGAGTGATGTCCCTTAGCGTTAGGCGTCAGCCATAATTGAGGGTAAATATATATATTATAATAAACAGTCGCACATCTAAAACAAAACAATTATTTATTTATTGCACCATTTGACTTTGGTGTTTGTTACAGAAAATTTCCGCTTTTATTTCAGGACGACCTTGAGAATGTGGTGCTAAGTGAATGCTCCGATTGTTTTTTAGTTGATTGTGAGTGTGACAGTGAAGAGATGGACTCAAGCCAAACGTTGGTCAAGGCAAGTTTATCATCCCTAACCGATACTTCAGACACGTCTTGCTCCTTCAACATCCAAGATAATTTAGTTTTGCCATGTATTAATTTTAAAAAACAATTATTTATTTATTGGACCATTGACTTTGGCGTTTGTAACAGAACATTTCCTCTTTTATTTTATAAGTCCATCAGACGAGAAGAGTTTCAAAGATCAAATTCCAGTCCTTTAGAGTGTATCATAATATCAGATGAGGACAGCCCCAGAACTTGTGACTCATTGCCTAAATCACCATCAACATTTAAATTGAAAAATGTCATGGCGACGATGGACAAAGAAATAAACGTAAGCATGAAAATAAAGTATTTTCAACAAGCTAACGAATAGCATTTTATCTATTCAATTCTCTATTTTATTTTATTTTACTTTATTTGAAATTTGCCAATTACTAAAGAGCAGCCTATGTTATTGATTGTAGAGAGTAATTCGGTTTTTTTCCTTCTTTTTTCTACTCATTTCTTATCCAGCATGTCACTGATTATCTGGGAAAGATGGTTCTCTGGAGCGAATCAAAAGCTGGCAAAAGTGTAAGTTGTGTTTATCAATATAAGTCATGTTTTTATCCAGGCAGGCAAACAATTAAGTCTATTTGTCACCAAGTATTTTTGCTCCTCTCTAGCTTATTTCATTGATAATAACACATCAAAATGCTGAATTGTTCTTTTTCAATCTCTGTGATTTCAGGGCCCAGTCAAGTACACCGAACCTCAACCTGCAGCAGCTGTCATGCTGTGAGCAAAGCATATGGATAAAATCGCAGGCCAGCCCACAAAGACACATCTTATGCACCTGGCCAGTTCCTCAACAACTAACCAGAATGTTGAAGAGGAAGAGACCCCCAATAACATTGAAATAATAAACAGCTCCAGACACCCCACCGTAATGTAAAACCGGTCGGACAAGACGGTGGCTATAAGAAGGGTGACATTGTGTGTCAAGGGGAGAGTGTTGAGTTGCCGAGTTACAGGCAGGTGGAAGACTGACGATAGAGTGTGGAGTTTTGTGAACGTGGTCCGATACGGTCAAGCTAGGCCGAGGACTCTGGATGGTATGACCATCAACTTTAAACTGTCAATTGTACTTTGACATCTATGTTAAATATTTTGGATGTCATTGAACGTGCTTGAACTCAAAACCCCAGCGTTGTGATTCATTTTACGCGTCCAGTGGGGTAATTATCTGTGGCCAATGGGGACCTCAAACCCTAGACAACGACTCCGCCACAGTGGGGGCCCGACCACACTACCGAGCCATTGGTTCGAATCAACACAAAAGCATCAAGGCACGTCACTAAGAGAGAAACGACAAAAAACACATCAACGAAGGCCATACCAATATCAAGATCATCACGAGACCAGTGGTGTCACAGACAGCCGTAGCAGTGGTGTTGAAGACAGCCGTAGCAGTACTGTTGAAAACAGCCGTAGCAGTCGTGTTGAAGACAGCCGTAGCAGTACTGTTGAAAACAGCCGTAGCAGTGGTGTTGAAGACAGCCGTAGCAGTACTGTTGAAAACAGCCGGAGCAGTGGTGTTGAAGACAGCCGAAGCAGTGGTGTTGAAGACAGCCGGAGCAGTGGTGTTGAAGACAGCAGTAGCAGTGGGGTTACAGACGCAGCAATGGAGGCCATACAAACTGCACCCGGAGGAGCATCGCAGGAATAACTAACACTAACTAAGACAGTAACACGTTGCAGAAGCTGACTACAGCCAGGACAACCTCGAGGTTACAACCTCAGGCCTGCCAACCTGCCAAGAAAAAAAATCTGTAGAGGGGTCCACGCGCGGCGTTGCAGCACCCCACGGCGCTTGTTTAAGAACTACATACTAAATAAATATAAAGTAATAAGTTAAATCCATTATCTTTTAATTTAAGTGTCTACAAAACACCACAGAATACTGGAAATGTTTACATTGCATTCAGATACACGAGAGAATAACCATGTTTTTCACATATGAACAGAGTCTCTAACAGAGGCTGCATAGAGTTCAGCTTTCCAGCATTTCCCTAGTGGCCTTTTTGAACTTGAACAGTTCTTTCGTCAATTGAAGTTAGCTTTGCTTTTAGATAAATATTAGTTTTTAGTTAGAAACTTTAGAAAGAGAATCATTCATCTGAATTAACCGAATTAATGATTTCTCTTGTTTCATTGTAATTTTTTATGAAACATTTCTTTGAATCTGGCATTAAAAAGATAGGTATTAGAAAAATCTTTATTTCTTCCAAAAAGTAGGATGGTAAATAAAACTTTCCATCTCATATCTGAATTTCCTATTCCTTCAACAATAATAACAAAGTAATTGTTAACAGATTGCATTAAACTATTTTTTATTGTTATTGAACCCACCACTTTCAAAAGATAATTAGGTCTGGCACAGATTGCAAATGTTTCGCCACGGCCACAGGCGAGTGTTTTTCCAAATACTGATACTGTTTCGAAAACGAATGTCCGTCCCAATGACGTCTTTTCTTTATTTGTTTAGTTAGACTTAGACTAGTCTTAGTACTAGTACAAACACTCTGAAGCTCAGTCACTGGAAAACCGTTTTTAGCAGCGTTCCTTACAAATGTATCCATTTTTTTTTCTTAAGTCACAGAACAGCTGAATTTTTTAAAAAAAAATTTATTAGGCTGGTAAAAGGAATAATGTACGATCGGATGGCCAACGAAGAAATAGTTAGATATCGCGGTTCGCTTGGATAACGGAAGTACAGGAAAAAACCTAGGAGGTGGCATTTTCATTTTCGAAATACATCACCGCCATTATTAGTATTAGCTTTTTCTTTTTATAATTTTTTCGCATTCGGATTTTTCATGGTGAATTATTTTTTTTTCGGAAAATCGGGAGATTAAGGGTCTTATCGGGATTTCGTAAGCATGGGTAAAAAATCCGTATAATCCCGAAAAAATCGGGAGGGTTGGCAGGCCTGCAACCTCAGTAATACGTGACAGTGAAATCGGTGACTTTGTGATTTTCTCACCTATGGATTGATACGGCCCTGGTGTAATGTTTTTTTCTTATGTATGGTTACTATTTGTGTGGTAATTTCTATCGTACAGGCAAGTACAACTTAATTTCTAATATTAAAGTAGAATATTTTATATTATATATATTTTATATTTGTATATGATGAATCCCCAAATTGTATTGTTCAGATAGAAATTGTTATATTGGGTCCCTAATACAAAACGATAAGAAGACGGTAGACGAATTTTAAGATTGTGACCGTAGAGTGACTATTAATATAGAAACATTGAGATGGAATTGCCTTATGTAGAAAACCTTAAACAAAGTGCCCAGGAGCTGGGATTGGAAGGGGAGGAGGCAAAGAGATGGGTTATAGAGGCGCACAGGAGGGAGGAAGATGAGGAAAGAGATAGAAGGGCTTTCAAAAGGGAGGAGGAGAGTAAAAGGTTGGAGCACATTAGGAGAATGGAATTGAAAGCGAGTGAGGAAAAGACCCCGATGTCACGAATGACCAATTTCCCCCCTTAACTTGTGAGCTGCGCACGGTGGTGTGTTTGGTGGTTGTATTAGTGTCATTATTTAGTCGGTGCGAAAGCGTGCGAAAGAGAGTTGTTTTGTTGACGTCAGAAAATGTGTGTGGAAGGAAGGAGATTTTTGAGTATATAGTGTGTATTAAAAAGGGATTCGGCCATTAAATCTTGTTTCTGTTAGCAGTGTCCCACTTATTTCTTGTGTAAAGGAATTTATGAATCTGGGAGCAAGCGATCTAGATTTAAATAAGAGGACGCTTGTGACATTCTGGGGGCTCAGTCTGGGATTTACACAGGAAACACGGACACTGAGGAAGCAACGAGAATGCCAGTCACGACTCTGGAGGAGATCATAGCACTGGTGGATGCCCTTCAACTCAGAGGTGAGGAAAGAAGAGATTACATAGAGAGAGAGGTACAACGAGTGAGAGATGCTGAGAGAGAGGCGGCCGAGAGAGAGGTACAACGCTTAGAGATGGCAGATAGGGCGGCCGAGAGAGAAATGGCGGACAGGGCGGCCGAGAGAGAGGCAAGGTTAGAAGCCAAGAGAATTGAAGCTGCTAATGTAGGAAATGCAAATGGGACTGACAACAGACCAAGACAGCCTAAGCTTCCACCATTTATAGATGGGGTTGACCAGCTGGATGGCTACCTGACGAGGTTTGAAACTTTCGCTAGGATCAGTAAATGGCCAGAAAGTGACTGGGCGGTGTCACTAAGTGCGCTTCTGTCTGGTCGAGCCTTGGAGGTATACTCTAGAATGCCTTACGAGGACGCGTTGGTATACGAAAAGGTGAAGGAAGTGCTTTTAAAGCGTTACAATCTCACCGAGGAGGGCTACAGAAACCTATTTAGAAAGAGCAAACCCCAGGCAGATGAATCGCCATCCATTTTTATAGGAAGAATTCAGAGCTATTTGTCGAAATGGATTATCTTGTCGGACATTGATAAAACATTTGACGGTCTTAGAGACCTCATTGTGAAAGAACAATTTATGGATGTGTGTCCCGAAGATCTGGTGATTTATCTAAGGGAGCGAAGTAATGACACCCTGGAGGAAGTTGCCAGAGTGGCTGAATTATTCCTGGAGGCCAGGAATAGAAGCTTTAATTACAGCCCTGGTGCAACACAAAATGGCGATGGTGTTGGAGATGACATGTATGGGAGAAAAGTTGAGGGGCAACAGACCAGATCGGGTCAAAGAAAATGGCAAAGTAGGGCCGAGGAAAGATCAAGGTCAGACATACACTGCTTTGTGTGTCATAGGGTTGGCCACATAGCCCGCTATTGCCCAAGTTCAAAGGAGGCCGGAAATACGAGTATAAAGAGAGCCGCAGCGACACAGGCCGTTCTAATGCGTAAATGGTCAAAGGACAAGCGCCAATGGGGTAAGAGCCAAAACACATCTGATGGAGGAGACAATATTGGCAAAGCAGTGGATAACATGGATGAAGAATTAGCAAGGGGTGCTGATGGTAAAGAAACCGGAGAAGGAAAGTTAAAGATTGTGGAAGGGTTTGTAGGATCAAAGAGAGTTGGTGTATTGAGGGATACAGGAAGTGAAGTGGTGGTGGTGAAAAGACAGTTCGTCAGAGATGACCAATTAACGGGTGAAATTGGGTTGATAAGATTGTTAGACACAAGAATTTTGAGAGGAGAAAAAGCGATGATAGACATAAGAACACCATACCTGAGTGGCATAGTGGAAGCGGTGTGTGTGGAGAATTCAATAGTGGACCTTATTGTGGGTAATGTGTATGGAGCAAGAACCGATGAAAACGTAGATAAAGTGGTCAAGGCAGCGATGGTGACAACGCGGGCTCAAAGTAAAAAGGAGGGAGATACAGGCCTGCCAACCTGCCAAGAAAAAAAATCTGTAGAGGGGTCCACGCGCGGCGTTGCAGCACCCCACGGCGCTGGTTTAAGAACTACATACTAAATAAATATAAAGTAATAAGTTAAATCCATTATCTTTTAATTTAAGTGTCTACAGAACACCACAGAATACTGGAAATGTTTACATTGCATTCAGATACACGAGAGAATAACCATGTTTTTCACATATGAACAGAGGCTGCATAGAGTTCAGCTTTCCAGCATTTCCCTAGTGGCCTTTTTGAACTTGAACAGTTCTTTCGTCAATTGAAGTTAGCTTTGCTTTTAGATAAATATTAGTTTTTAGTTAGAAACTTTAGAAAGAGTATCATTCATCTGAATTAACCGAATTAATGATTGCTCTTGTTTCATTGTAATTTTTCTGGAAACATTTCTTTGAATCTGGCATTAAAAAGATAGGTATTAGAAAAATCTTTATTTCTTCCAAAAAGTAGGATGGTAAATAAAACTTTCCATCTCATATCTGAATTTCCTATTCCTTCAACAATAATAACAAAGTAATTGTTAACAGATGTAGATTCACTACTTTTACTTTACTAATCAGCAGTTGTAATTTTTGCATTAAACTATTTTTTTTATTGTTATTGAACCCACCACTTTCAAAAGATAATTAGGTCTGGCACAGATTGCAAATGTTTCGCCACGGCCACAGGCGAGTGTTTTTCCAAATACTGATACTGTTTCGAAAACGAATGTCCGTCCCAATGACGTCTTTTCTTTATTTGTTTAGTTAGACTTAGACTAGTCTTAGTACTAGTACAAACACTCTGAAGCTCAGTCACTGGAAAACCGTTTTTAGCAGCGTTCCTTACAAATGTATCCATTTTTTTTTCTTAAGTCACAGAACAGCTGAATTTTTTAAAAAAAAATTTATTAGGCTGGTAAAAGGAATAATGTACGATCGGATGGCCAACGAAGAAATAGTTAGATATCGCGGTTCGCTTGGATAACGGAAGTACAGGAAAAAACCTAGGAGGTGGCATTTTCATTTTCGAAATACATCACCGCCATTATTAGTATTAGCTTTTTCTTTTTATAATTTTTTCGCATTCGGATTTTTCATGGTGAATTTTTTTTTCTTCGGAAAATCGGGAGATTAAGGGTCTTATCGGGATTTCGTAAGCATGGGTAAAAAATCCGTATAATCCCGAAAAAATCGTGAGGGTTGGCAGGCCTGGAGATAGGTTGCCACTGGAAGTCACATCAGTGGAGAAGCAGCCAGAAGTGAATCGGGATGTAATTATTAGAATGCAACAAGAGGATGCAGACATTCGTTCGTTACCTCAGGGTGATAACTCAAGGAGAGTGGGGAAATCAAAGTTTGAGCAAAAGGAAGGCGTCATTTTCAGAGTTTTTTTGGATGAGAAACGAAGGGGCAATGTCAGACAAGTCGTAATACCTCAAGGACTAAGGATACATGTCCTGTCAATCGCCCACGACAGCATAACAGGCGGTCACTTAGGAGTCAGTAAAACTAAAGAAAGAATTTTGAGCAACTTTTATTGGAAAGGAATCGGAAAGGATGTAAAAGAATATTGTAAATCATGTGACATTTGCCAGAAAACAGCAAAGAAGGGATCCGTTAAAAAAGTCCCATTACAAAAGGTCCCTGTAGTGGATGTGCCGTTCAAGAGGGTTGCCATTGATATTATAGGACCCATTGTGCCAGAGAGTGAGTCAGGGCACCGATACATTTTGACTTTATTTGACTATGCTACTAGATACCCTGAGGCCGTGCCATTAAAGAAAATGACAGTGGTAGAGGCACTGGTCGATCTATACAGTAGAGTTGGGATCCCCGAAGAAGTTCTGAGTGACCAAGGATCACAGTTTACCTCCGAGTGCATGAAGGAGGTGAGCCGCCTATTAGGCATCAAGCAACTTACGTCCACACCTTACCACCCCATGTGCAATGGATTAGTGGAAAGATTCAATGGGACGTTAAAAACAATGATTAAACGGCTATGCAACAAGCAGCCCAAATTGTGGCATCGATTTATAAATGCAGCCTTATTCGCTTATAGGGAGGTGCCGAGGTGCCTCAGGAATCGACTGGATTCTCACCTTTCGAGTTACTGTACGGGCGCAGCATAAGGGGCCCGATGCATGTTCTACGACAGTTATGGACGCAAGATATTCGAGATGAGGAGGTGAAGAATAGCTACCAGTACGTGTTTGAGTTACGACAAAAACTCGATGACACCCTAACCTTAGCTCAGGAGGAACTGAGCAAATCGCAAGGGAGGTATAAACATTACTACGATAGAGGAGCGATTGGTGATCTTGTTTTGGTATTACTGCCGACCAAAGCGAACAAACTTTTAATGCAATGGAAAGGACCGTATGAGATAACTGGACTCATGGGGCCATGTGATTATGTGGTTAATATGAATGGAAAGAAGAAAACGCTTCATGCAAACCTTCTTAAGCAGTATGTTTCTCGTGACATGGATCAAGGGAAATTAGACGGTAATGATATTAGCCTGGCTGAAATCAAAGAAAATCAAAAAAAAATGTATGGCAGTTAGTGTTGGTGTTTTGGAGGATTTTGAATGTGATGAAGAAAATGGAAGTGCTGAGGTGTTGCCAGAGATTGGGGCCTGGTTACAGAAGGAGTCACACCAAGATGTGGCTTATGGCGAACATTTGTCCTCGCAACAGCGTCAGCAGATTGTGGCATTGGTTACAGACCATAAAACGAGTTTCACCGAAAGCCCAGGAGGAACTACCCTGAGTGTGCACCACATCAAACTCACATCTGATGTTCCAGTTAAATCAAAGCCTTATCCTATTCCTCATGCTTTACGGGAGGCTCTACATGATGAGTTACTCGAAATGGAACAGTTAGGAATCATACGCAAAAGTAACTCCCCTTACGCATCACCAAAAAAGCACAGGGTGCTCGGGAAACAAACTACCAATATTTGATGGGATAGGGGATAACTTAGAATTTTTTGGGTACGATTCGAGGACGAAGCGAGACACAAGGAGTGGCCAGTGAAACATTGGGGGTATGAACTTAGAAAATTGATGCCACAACCGCTACTACCGGTGTGTTATGCGGGGAGTGGAAAGGGAGTAGAGGCCTCCTATGAGGAGGTGAAAACCGCCTTATCCAGGCATTTTGGGCTAACAGCCCAAGGATATCGAGAAAGGTTAGCAGGTGTTAGACCCAGAAAAGGAGAGGACATATTAGCTTACGCTAACAGAATTAGACACTACCTGACCAAGTGGATAGAGCTTTCAAAAACCGAGAAAACCTACGAGAACCTATTTGAGCTCACGGTAGTGGACAAGCTATTACAGACAGTAAGTGGGGAGGTTGTTGAGCACATTTTAGAAAGGGGAAGTCTGGATTTAACATCAGTTATTAAAACGGGTGAGGGATACATGGCGGCACACCCAAGTGTGAAATTGACAAGGGATAGTGCACCACTCATAAGGAATCAGAGAGTTCAAGTTAGGAGGGAAGAAGGCCGAAGAGAAGACAATTATCAATGGAGGGGAACAGGCTACCAAAATTAAAAAAGATGACGAAACGACGTGTTTTGCTGGGATGGGAGAAGTTAATGGGGTTAAGGTTAAGGTTGTACGGGACACAGGGTGCGGAATCGTGGGGGTAAGGGAATCTCTAGTTGATAAGGAGTGTGTGACAAATGAGACAGTCACATGTATATTGTTTGATGGGGAGAGAAAGGTTTATAGAATAGGGTATATACACGTGAAATCACCGTACTTTACGGGAAAGACAAAGGCTGCCCTACTAAAGAACCCACACGTTGACCTAAATATCGGAAATATCAAGGGGGCTACCATGGGAGACGGGTATAAAGGGGTAAGGCCAGTACACAGGAGCAGAGACTACCGCACTGGGCCCAATACTACAGTAAAACAAAACTGCGGAAATGCAAATTGGAATAGAGACAGCAATAGATTCACAAATATAACTAAGGAGCCTAGATGGAAGGGTAAAGGGTCGCAAGGGTACAAAATAGAAAACATCTGTACAGAAGTAGTAGCTCGGGCGGTAACGACTAGAGCACAGAGCAAAAACCCTAAAACAAAATAGTACAGTGAAAAGACACCTCACGGAGCTTAATATACAGCCAGAGGAGGTTAAAAGATTACAAACCGAAGACGTCACTTTAAGACAAATACATGAGCATGCGAACAACCGAGTATGAAGGGGACGGAAAAGTCAGTATTTAAATACAAGGAGGGACTACTAATGAGAGAGTATAATGACACACGGACCAACCCTAATATTAGGCGGGAACAAGTGGTTGCCCCTAAAGCAACAAGAAAAAACATATTGGAGATAGCCCACGATAATAGTTTATCTGCACACATGGGGATAGCTCGCACTAAGGCGCGAGTGCTAAACGAATTCTGGTGGCATACGCCATCACTGTAGAACATGTGATGCATGCCAAAAAGTAAAAAAACGCGACGGAGGGATTGCCCCGTTAGGAGAAATGGAATTAATAACAAAAAAATGGAGTAAGGTAGCTGTCGACCTTATCGGCCCAATGATACCTACATCACGGAAAGGGTATCGGTATATTCTCACACTGGTGGACACAGCGACCAGATGGCCAGAAGCTACACCACTAAAAAAGATTGACGCCGAGGAAATACAGGAAGCACTTCTCGGCATATTTACGAGAATGGGCTTACCGGATGAAATTTTATAAGACAAAGGCACCCAATTTACGTGCGACTTAATGACTTGTATGATAAATACGAAATATTCCTGAAAATTAAACAAAGTATTTATATAATAATTTTTACAGTGCTAATCACCACACGATTTTTTAACTAATATTAGAAAGCAGCGCACCAAATTACTGCACCAAAAAATAACTATTTGAGTCAATCAGCACTGCTTACAACACAAAATTTTAAAAAAGCAGAGTGATGTCCCTTAGCGTTAGGCGTCAGCCATAATTGAGGGTAAATATATATATTATAATAAACAGTCGCACATCTAAAACAAAACAATTATTTATTTATTGCACCATTTGACTTTGGTGTTTGTTACAGAAAATTTCCGCTTTTATTTCAGGACGACCTTGAGAATGTGGTGCTAAGTGAATGCTCCGATTGTTTTTTAGTTGATTGTGAGTGTGACAGTGAAGAGATGGACTCAAGCCAAACGTTGGTCAAGGCAAGTTTATCATCCCTAACCGATACTTCAGACACGTCTTGCTCCTTCAACATCCAAGATAATTTAGTTTTGCCATGTATTAATTTTAAAAAACAATTATTTATTTATTGGACCATTGACTTTGGCGTTTGTAACAGAACATTTCCTCTTTTATTTTATAAGTCAATCAGACGAGAAGAATTTCAAACAAGTTCAAATTCCAGTCCATTAGAAGTTATCATTATATCTGATGAGGACAGCCCCAGAAGTTGTGACTCTTTGCCTAAATCACCTTCAACATTAAAACTGAAAAATGTCATGGCAACCATGAACAAAGCAATAAACGTAAGCATGAAAATAAAGTATTTTCAACAAGCTAACGAATAGCATTTTATCTATTCAATTCTCTATTTAATTTTATTTTACTTTATTTGAAAAAATGCTAAGACAAAGAGAGAATTTGGCGGTTCCAATAAAAAACTTCGAGTTAGTGGGGTGGTCGAGCTAACCGAGCTCGAGGTAAGTGGGTTCGACTGTAGTAGGAAAAAGGAATAGAAAGACCCCAGCACCACCTCTTAAGCCAATTCCAGCACTCAAAGAGCCCTAAAGTCTTGTCATCAAAGATTGCATCGGACCACTGCCTAACACGAAATCAGGTCACCAATATTTGCTGACCAGTTTGTAGAAGACGAGTCTTCAACTCGTTTCCCTGAAGCTAGGCCTATCAGGAACGTTAAGACTTTAAATATCATGAAGGCATTGACGAAGTTCTTCGCTTTGCGCGGTTTACCCAAAGTGTTTCAATCTGACCAGGGAACCAACTTCAAGGCAAGACAATTAAAACAAGTGATGGGCCAACTGGCAATGAACACTGTCACGGTCAGATGTTATGGTGTGAGAATGACTGGGCGCAAATGTAGCGAGAATGTGTAAACAATGCGTGAACACCAGTTCACATGGATGGTTCTGTGAACTGGGATCACGTGGGAGTGTTTGGTCAGCGGGCATGAGAAAGGTTAGGAGAGACAGAGTGTTTGAGAACCAGTCAGAGAGAGAGAGACTGGGGGAGTTGAGATTTGAGCATCGTCCAATACGGTCAGGTTGGACCGAGGTGGGCTGCCATGTAAAGAAGAGATTTGAGAGCTGAGTGGAAAATGTATACAACGTGAGGAAGACAGACTGAGGTGTGTGGACTTTGAATATTATGAAACCCACTAGAAAGTTGTCAACCATATTTTCATATAAGTCGAAATTGGTGTTATTAAACTTGTATTGAAACGAATCCAGTGTTGATGACTATTTCTACGTACAGTGTGGTTAATATCTGTGGCCATGGGCGGACCTAAATTCCTGTAGACACGAAGCCGCCACAGTGGGGGCCTAATCTAAAACCTATTTGTCACGTGAGAGAGAGGTCAGAGGCTAGTTGGTTGTGGACAAGAAGAAGAAAGGAAGTCACGTGAGGGAGAAAGGAGATGGCCGACTGATGTATTTCTATTTGAGGACGTTATGATGTAAATTGCTGTACATAAAGTTTGAATTAAAAGTTATCATGTTGAACCAGTGCCTCCTGGAATTATTGAGCAAAAGTTAATGTAGGCATTGTTAAGCCCACTTATAAGCAGATGTTACACATGGTGTCAGAAGTGAAGTTAACTAATCAACTAATTGTGAAAATTCTACTGCCTACATAATACCAATGTGAGTTTGTTAGAATGAAAATACCCTGTTGGTCCTAGTAAAAGGAGGTTTGTGAGACAGTGAAAATAACTTTTTTCGCTGGTTTGGTTCAAATGAAAATATTTAACATCAAAAAACCATTTTTTTCAATATGGCGGACATATAAAACGTGCCCGACATTATATTTAAATAACAGCACGCATCAAGGTCAAGGTCAGTGACAGTACAATACTAGTACACTGGTTGAAAGCAAGCTATACTACACGGTGAAAATATTTGGGTCAGGTGCAGTGTTTGACAACAAACCCTGCACACTGAATATCCAGGTCAAGTTTTACAGACCTACTGAAGCATACTGTGTTAATTTAAAATACAACTGTAAACAAAACAAGCGTGACTTAAATAAAGAAACACTAAGCAACAGTGAAAATAAGTGAACTGAAAAAGTAAGGAAAACAGATATTATAAATTACATGAAGACATGGATTACTACAAAGAGAATTTGTAGAAGACAAAGTGTAAGAAGCTGAGGAAAAAGAGAAGGAAAAGGAGAAGAACAAAACAAATAATAGCCAGAGAGGAAAGAGCTGCCAAAAGAGAACTAGAACAATTGAAAAATTACAAATAGATTTAAAAAGTAGAGGCCACAGCAACGATACCAATGAAAAAGTAATACAGAAAGATCCGATAAAAGTCAGGAAATATGACTGCAAAAAAGAAAAAATGGATGTCTACCTAGACTACTTTGAGTCAATGATGGTAATGAAAGGATACGAAGAGAAAGATTGGACAACACAATTATTGACAAAATTAACAGGAGAGTCATTTGAAGTTTATAATAGCGTACCAAAAGAAGATAAAAATACATACAAGAATGTTAAAAAAGCTTTGCTATGTCATTTTGGCAAATCAGAAAACAACTACAGAAGAGAATTTCATGAAATCAGGATCAAAATGGACAAGGATCCAAAAATCATAGTTCATGAGGCACAAGTAAAGTAAACAAAATGGTTAGAACTGGCAACCATAGATATCACTGATCCAAAAGCAATACTAGACATATTAATAGATAAATTTCTAGAAAGTGCCACACCAGAATTGTACACATATCTGGCAGAAAAAAAAGATAAGGACTCAATCTCAATTAACCAATGCCTTAAGAACTTTCAAAGAATCACATCCTGAAGTTGAGATGGATAAGAGACAAGATTTCTTGGCTAAAATTAAAAATAAAGAAGCAGGAATTATTTGTTATTATTGTAACAAGCCTGGACACATGGCAAGGCATTGTTACCACAACAAAAGACAGACAAATAGGATGTCACCCAAGGGCAGTCCAACAAGATACAAAACAGAATGGAGAGATGCACAAAGTCACTTAGCAAATAACAGATATAATCAAAATTCAAGAATTAGAGATAATGTTCCAGATAGACAAAACCATGGAGAGGCAGTTATAATTAAGATAGAAGAATATGGAGAGGCAGTTATAATCAAGATAGAAGAACATGGAGAGGTAGGAATAATTATAACTCCAAATACAGAACAAATGACAACCAAGACATAGAAGACAACAGAAGAATGAATCGAGAGGAGACAAAAACAAGTGACACTGTAGCCTCTATTAACAGCTACGGTAAGCTGAAATTTTATCCAGTCTATGTCAACAATAAGAGATGTATGTGTCTGCGGGACACAGGCTGCACAACAATAGTGGCAAACAGTAGAATAGTAGAGGAAGGGGATTATGATGGCAAGAAAGACACGCTAACCATGGCTGATGGCACAAGAGTTGAATGTCCAACTGCTACCCTTAACATCAACTCACCCTGGTTTGAAGGTACAGTTAGAGCAAGAGTGCTGAAAGACGCCATCTGTGACTTAATCATAGGAAATATTGATGGTGTCATAAACAATGCCGAAGAAATGTTCAGACAATGGTGTTTTCAAAGGAAAAGACAATATGCTTACAGACATTTTAAGTAGAATGATTTCAAATACGGACATTATGTGAATTCGAAAACAATTAAACCAGAGACTGTTTTAATAATATTATTAATTGCAGGATACAGGACAAGAAGTAGTGTGTGAATTCTACTGGAGGATATACTTAATAGTACGGATTATGATTAATAAAATGCATTTCAATGGCACAATATTACAACTATATTAAAATTTCAGTTTTATTAATTCAGTGCAAGTAGACTGGTGATGTCGTCGCACAGATTGTTATTTCGGATTGTTATGTCTGAAGTCATATTATTATCATTATAATATATTGAGATAGTATTATATATTGAGAGTAATTGATTATCTAACATGTATTTTGTGTTCTACTTCTACCAGAGTATACAACATAGTTGTCATAAAGACATAAGCAGTTATTAATTAAGTCATATAAAGATTTCTCATTGATGCTTCTTTGTATGTTATTCTATATTCACAGTGATTTTGATCAAAATTTAACTTCATGTGTGATGACAGTTTCAATTATTAAAAAGACTGAGTTGATTGTTAGATAATTTCTAATATCCATTCTAAGGAAGTTAAAAATGTCAGATTGACATACAGCTTAATGTCATGGTATTAAGACAAAAAATTTTATATTGCATAAACATTTTTTTTTGCATGGGGGTAATGTCACGTGAGAGAGAGGTCAGAGGCTAGTTGGTTGTGGTCACATGACAAGAAGAAGAAAGGAAGTCACATGAGGGAGAAAGGAGATGGCCGACTGATGTATTTCTATTTGAGGACGTTATGATGTAAATTGCTGTACATAAAGTTTGAATTAAAAGTTATCATGTTGAACCAGTGCCTCCTGAAATTATTGAGCAAAAGTTAATGTAGACATTGTTAAGCCCACTAATAAGCAGATGTTACACTATTGAGCCATTTGATCAGTCAGCAAACTTCTTGACTCTCAAGTTTTATCATAATTTGGATGCTGAGGTAGCTGTGTCGGAGGAAGCTGTGTCATATGTAGCTGTGTTGGAGGTAGCAGTGTTGGTGTCACTCTGGATAGAGGTGGTGCCTGGAGTAACGTGACTTTCAATACCGGAGTTGGCTAAGTCGGTGTGACTTTTGATGCTACAGGTGACTGGATTAACGTGACTTTCAGTACTGGAAATAGCGGTTGTGACATGATTTCGAATACAGTAAGTATTGGCAGAACGAGGGATACTTGACGGTAGCGTGTTCGCAGAACAGACGATATAGTGACCGTGGAGTTACTACTGACACTGACAGACGATATAGTGACCGTGGAGTTACTACTGACACTGACAGACGATATAGTGACCGTGGAGTTACTACTGACACTGACAGACGATATAGTGACCGTGGAGTTACTACTGACACTGACAGACGATGTAGTGACCGTGGAGTTACTACTGACACTGACAGACGATATAGTGACCGTGGAGTTACTACTGACACTGACAGACGATATAGTGACCGTGGAGTTACTACTGACACTGACAGACGATATAGTGACCGTGGAGTTACTACTGACACTGACAGACGATATAGTGACCGTGGAGTTACTACTGACACTGACAGACGATATAGTGACCGTGGAGTTACTACTGACACTGACAGACGATATAGTGACCGTGGAGTTACTACTGACACTGACAGACGATATAGTGACCGTGGAGTTACTACTGACACTGACAGACGATATAGTGACCGTGGAGTTACTACTGACACTGACAGACGATATAGTGACCGTGGAGTTACTACTGACACTGACAGACGATATAGTGACCGTGGAGTTACTACTGACACTGGATTTATCATTTCTTCAGAGTGACTAGTGACTGAAATTGTTGTTTTTGGAAGTACTATGAATATGGATTTGTAGCTGAGTGAAACGGTAAAGTAGATCTATAGATTCTTGTTGTATTAAGACATTTTATAAAGTATATTAGATCTATAGATTGTTACTGCTTTAAGACATTTTTTTATAAAAGTATATTGTAACTGAAGCACTATAGTATAGTATAGAAATGGGATTGCAAAATTTGGAAGAAATTAAACAAAGGGCCCTGGAGCTGGGATTGAAAGGGGAGGATGTAAAGAAATGGATTATAGAGGAGCACAAGGTGGCATGAGAAGAGGAATGGGATAGCAAGAAGAGGGAGGAAGAAGAGGAACGGGATAGGAGGAGGAGGGAGGAAAATAAAGGGATATCCGGGCTTTTAAGCGGGAGGAGAGAAAAAGGTTAGAGCACATTAGAAAAATGAAAGAATTGAAAGCGAGTGAGGGACTGACCCCAAGGGTGGAACAAAGGAACACGGGGTGCTCAGGAAGTAAACTACCCATGTTTGATGGGGTAGGAGATAATTTAGAATTTTTTCTAATTCGATTTGAAGATGAAGCGAGACATAATGAGTGGGCAGTAGAACATTGGGGTTATGAATTAAGAAAACTAATACCACATTCTCTGTGCTATGCAGGGAGTGGAAAGGGCGTAGAGGCCTCCTATGAGGAAGTAAAAACTACCTTATAAAGACATTTTGGGCTAACCGCTGAAGGGTATAGAGAAAAGTTCCCAGGGGTGAGACCGGAAAAAAGAGAAAGCATGGTAGCATATGCAGATAGGATTAGCCACTATCTGACCAGATGGGTAGAACTCTCAAAAACTGAAAAAAGTTATGAGACACTATTTGAGCTCACCGTCGTAGACAAAATACTACAAACAGTAAGCGTGGAGGTTGTGGAGCACGTATTGGAGAGTGGTAGTTTAGACCTTAAGTCGGTCATTAAAACGGGTGAGGGTTACATGGCGGCACACCCAACGGTGACATTGACACGGGAAGGTAGACCGGTCACAAGGAACCATAGAGTTCAAGGGAGGGGCGAAGAATGTAGAAGAGGACAAAATTACCAATGGAGGGGAGCAGACAATTATAAAAACAGGGGAAATAAAAGATGACTAAATGGGGGTTTTGCTGGGGGTGTGGAAGATATTGTAATCAGGAGGGGAGAAGTTAATGGCGTTAGAGTTAAGGTTGTACGGGACACAGAGTGCGGAATCGTGGGGGTAAGGGAATCCCTACTCGAAAAGGGTTGTTTGACAAATGAGACAGTCACTTGTAAATTGTTTGATGGGCAGAGAAAAGTTTATCACCATACTTTACGGGATGGACAAAGGCTGCCCTACTAAAGAACGGGTTCATGAGTGTTAGGGCGAGTAGAGGAATACTTAGTAACAAGGGTGGGGGAGACTGTTATAAAGGTGGAAGGCCGGGACATTGGATCAGAGACTCCTGCACTGGGTCCGTTGGCAGTGCTACAATACAGCAATACCACGGTAAGCAAAATCAGAAAAGAGACAGTTATGGATACACTAGAGTTACTAGGGAGCCGAGATGGAAGGTAAAGGGGGCTCAGAATCAGCAAGGGCACAACAGTATGAAAAAATATACAGAAGTAGTAGCAGGGGCGGTGTCACAAGAGCGCAGAGCAAAAATCCCAAACAATCGAATCCAGTAAAAAGACACATGACAGAACAGAACATAACTGTAGAGGAGTTTAGAAAATTTCAGAACAATGACGTCACTTTAAGAAAAACCCATGAGAAATCGAACAGACAGAGGGGAGATGGGCAGTTATATTCACAATTTAAATACTATGAGGGACTATTAGTCAGAGAATTTTATGACGCACAGGTCAGCCCTAATACTAGGAGGAAACAATTGCTTTTGCCTGAATCACTGAGAAAAGTCATATTGGAGGTACCCCATGATAATAATTTATCATCGCACATGGGGATAGCGAGCACAAAGGCGCGAGTGCTAGAAGAGTTTTGGTGGCGGGTGTAGCCAGTGACGTGCGATATCACTGTAAGACGTGTGATGTATGTCAAAAAGTTAAAAATAAAAGCGCCAGAGGGATAGCTCCATTAGGCGAAATGCAATTGATAAAAAAACCATCGAGTAAGGTAGCAGTCGACCTTATTGGGCCAATAATACCAATGTCACAGAAGGGGTATCGCTATATCCTCACTCTGGTAGACACAGCGACTAGATGGCCAGAAGCAATACCACTTAAAAGAATTTCGCCGAAGAAATACAGGAAGCACTTATCATATTTACTAGAATGGGATTACTGATGAGATATTGTCAGACAACGGCAGTCAATTTTTAAGTGCGATTTAATGGCCCGAGTCACTAAACTAATGGGAATCACCCAACGTTTCAGCACTCCTTTACACCCACAAAGTAACGGGATGGTAGAGAGGTTCAATGGTACACTTAAAACATTACTCACTAAACTATCAATCGAACAACCGAAAGACTGGGAAGCCCACGCACCAGGGATATTATTCGCTTATCGGGACGTTAAGCAGGAGTCAACAGGATTTTCCCAATTTGAACTATGAAAGAATGTATTTATTTATTGTGAATGTATTTGAAGCAATCTCCTTCTTTGTCGAGAGCCTTTACAAACTGTTTAAATAGACCCAATTTAATATGCAGTGGTTGCAATAAGTCTTTCAATGGGACAATTAAGCTTGTGTCAAAAATGTTTTTAGATCAAGGATTCAAGTTTAGTCGAGGTGGCCACTTTTTCCTCTCCCAGTGTTTATTTCTTGCTCTGCTATCCCACTCGCACAAGAAGCATGGCATTTTTGAGTAACCTTTTTGCTGGCCAAGCAGCATGCAGATGACCTTAAGGTCTCCACATATTGTCCTGTTAAATTCTGTGTATCTTATCTTATTCAAAACAAGTTGTAGATTTTTTGTGTTTCTTTTAACCGAGTTGAGTAAGCTATCGGAACTGATCCATATTGATTTCCATTGTGAAGTAAGACAGTTTTTAAGTTAGTCTTTGATGAAAATCAAGTCAAATTCTGCTTTAAAATAAGGTAGAAATTCTTCTTCACGATGTCTGTACCATGAGTATGTTGTGCCTGAGGCAAGTAAATTCTTGGAACTTAATCTGGAGCCAAGAAGCTCTGCAGTCTTTTGTAAGTTTCAGTTCCCTCACCAAGTCATTCAATTTGCTTTGATTAAAACACTGTGGTTCATTCGTTTCCCATTGCAGATGGTATTCCTCTTCATCATCTCCAGAACTACTTTCATTTTCTTCATGTGAAGAAGTTGCTTCAAAAGAACCGAGAGGAACTGGAATGGGTAGATCAGGTCCATGAGGCACAGGTCGTCTTGCAGACGGCTGATCCGGATACTAGATGTTGTGTTTGTTTTTGGTGTTATATCCTTTCAAATCACATGAACAAAAGTAACAATTGTCGCTGTGATTCTTAGGCTCACGCCTCACCATCGGAATGGCAAATGGTAATGTGTTTTTTTTCCCTTTGCTCCAAAGTCTCAATGATTCCACACAAGTTTGACAGACTTTATGTGGAGCCCATAATTTGTCCTGATCTCCCAGCTTAATTCCAAAATACGCCTTGTACACCTGCTAGTAATGTTCTGTCTCTGTTTTTCAGCAGTGTAACTGCCACAAACGTAGCAGAAGATGTTGACGCTATTTTTACAACTGTCAGCATGCTAAAATTCAGCTGACATCAGCATGCTTACCTCAGCAATTTATGCATTGGGCATTATAAACTTAAGCTTAATTAATTGTATAATGAAGCAGCAAAAATGCGTTTTTGATGTTTTTGCTGAATTATGAAAAATCTATACATCATATGCAAAAACCATTGTAGTTTTCAGATTCAGCATATGTGAAAATATATAGCACAGTTGCATTTATTGAACTTTCAGACAGCGTGTAGCATAGAGTTATGATTCAAGTGAAGATTTGTATCCTTCTGATGGAAATACACTAGGGAGTAGTAGTATAATGGTGATTCTGATTATTCAACTCCCTTACCTGTAAAAAGGAGAAGGAGAGAAGGCAGGAAAGAAAACACTGGGATAGATATTGATGCTACTTCTCTTAGCATTGCTAAGAAATACTGTCCATTTTCTTTTAAAGCTATAAATTTACTCCCAGTCCTTGCCTAAATGGAAATCTCACGAAGTCTCATCTGCCTCCAACTGGGACATTGTTGTATCCACAGTGTATTTGCAAATCTCAGCATCTAGAATGCCACACTTGCCAGTGCTTTATAACAAGAAATACAGACAATACTTTATACAAAGGTCTGGACAATCCACAGGCCAATTGCAAAAGATTTTTAAAAATGAAGGAAGGAAGTGATAGATTGGCAAAACTTTGGGATTCATTGTATCCGTTTTATTTTGGTTTCCTAAAAAATAGTGAGCAAGAAAAACACAATAAAGAAGTCAGAGATATCAATGAAAAATACAATTTAAAGAGCAACCAGCAAGAAATGCTTGAAAATATTGTAAAAAAATATGAAAACCCAAACCAAAACAAAAGCAGGGACTCTTCGCAGGGAAAATATTCTTTTACAACTTTTCCATCACAAGCAGAGGACTACTACGGTTGTTCTACAATTGTACAGAGGCATTCTGAAAGATTTCAGTCAATATGTTAAAATTTACCAAGCTGAAAGGCCGCAATGTCATCGCCTGCATGCAGAAATGTATGAGCAGCTGAAAAGTTTTTATTCAGGGTTTACTAAACCTAACATTATTTCGGACTCCTGTAAAAGCATGAAACATCTTGTTCAGATTGATATCACAGACAGAGCAAGTCAAGTTAGGGACAGACAACTTGCTCTTGGTGAATTATGTCTTCCACATGCCAGAATGGGTATGGGACACAATTAAATAGCAGTTCTGAAGGGATATGTTAAAGCAGGTGAAAAGATGAAAAAGATGCCACTGTTAAACACTGTCATACAGCTGTCATCTTTGAATCCTGCATTGCAGAAGTCTTCAACAACAGCTGCTGCATTAGGGAAATTAGTTAATTAGATTTAATATTAATTCGTAACACTCACTTAGTCTCTTTCATCCCACTCACGCAGATAAGCAGTGGTTGATAAGTGATTGAGTCTGGTTAGCAAGTGTTAGGTACTACCCACCCCTCCCACGCTTGCCATGAATCTGTAGAGAGGCTACCCGTGGATCAGTGAATTATCACTGTGCCCCACCCCCCTATTCATGTCTCGACGGGTTGAGGGTACACCTCTGCCCCGTTTTATATGTATTCCCTAGAATGTTCTGGGTCTATAAATTACTTTCCAAAAGTGTTAGTATAAGTAGGGGTAAACAAATACGAAGAAGAATAAGGAATTACAGAGCAATTACATCGCCCGAGAAGAGTACCCAGCGAGACTGACCACTATTGTCATTGTCAATATTATTGTTACCTGTTATTGTAAAAGCGAACGCTATTGCCTATTGTGAGTGTTTATCTCTTTTAATTATTAACTTAAGTTATTAATATATATTGTTATATTTAGAGTGAGAGGCGCCTGTGGTGGTTGGGACATGTCCGCAGGATGAGCTCGGAGCGCATTCCCAGAGCCTTGCTTTACAGCGAGCTGGCAACTGGTATGCTGAAGAGAGGACGCCCCTGCTTGCGCTTCAAGGATGTCTGCAAGAAAGACATGACTCTGGCGCAGATTGACCATAAAACGTGGGAGAGCATTGCTGAGGAGCGCACCTCCTGGCGGGCAAAAGTGCGCGAGGGCATTCAAGTCGCGGAAGCTTCCCTTACAGCCAGGAGCGAGGAGAAAAGAGCCAGGAGAATGGGGAAGGGGGGTAGAGGAGCAGGAGGAAACACCATCATCCCATGAGGATGGACGGATGCCATAGATTAAGTTAAGCGTTATCAAATTATACTATTACTTTATAACCATAGATATCGTGTGGTTACTTGTCATTTATTTGTTATTATTAAATTCTGTATTGTACAGTCAATTACTGTGTTTTATCTTTCTTTTTATATTACGTGCTGTGTTAATCACACTTGCGGACGTAACAGCGAGAGGAAGCTTTGAAGTGTGTTCAAATCTGTCCATATTTCAAGTATTATTTGTCTAGTTTATTATTGTAATTAGTATTAGAGTTGGCTGCCCACCAAAACTGCTTAACAGTATACAGTCATTCCATGATGGTATGAAAAGCACGCTGCAGTATGACGGATCAACTTCCCCTCCATTTGATATCCTCAGTGGAGTCAAACAGGGCTGTATCCTCGCCCAGACACTCTTTGGCATCTTTTTTGCCTGCCTGTTGAGACATGCCTTTGGAACCTCAACCGAGGGGATCTACCTACATACTCGTTCTGATGGTAATCTATCAATCTGGCCAGGCTGAAGTCAAAGAGGAAGATATGAGAAACAGTCATTAGGGACAAGCTTTTTGCAGATGATGCTGCCATACCTACTCACAATGAAGCAGATTTGCAAAGCCTAATAGACCGCTTTGCCAAGGCCGCCAGCGACTTCAGCCTAACCATTAGTCTCAAAAAGACTAACGTGATGGCCCAGGATGCTGATCCACCCAACATCCCCATCAAAGATTGCCAACTTGAGGCCGTGGAATACCTTGGCTCCAATATCACCAACAACATGTCCCTTGATTCCGACCTAGACATAAGGATTGGCAAGGCCTCCACAACTCTGGCCAGGCTCTCAAAAAGAGTCTGGATCAACAAAAAGCTGACCATCAGAACTAAATTTGCTGTGTACCGTGCATGTGTGCTAAGCACCCCCTTTATGCCAGTGAATTACTCCAGACAAGAAAGGAGATTGAGTGCTTTCCACATGCACTGTCTCCGGCGCATCCTGGGAATCGCCTGGCAGGACCATGTCACCAACAATCAGGTGCTACAACAGGCAAAAATACAAAGCATGACAACTCTTCTCTGCCAGCGTCGGCTCAGATGGTTGGGACATGTGCACAGATTGGAGGATGGCAGAATCCCAAAGGACATCCTCTACTCTGAGCTAGCCAAAGGAAAGAGAACTGGAGGCTGGCCTCACCTCCGTTACAAAGACGTCTGCAAGAGAGACCTCAAAGCTATTGGCATTGACATAAATAGTTGGGAGGAACTCGCTGGGGACAGGTACAGATGGAGACAGGCATTGACTGCGGGCTAGAAGCAGGAGAAAGAAACCTGCAACAGGTCGCAGACGTAAATCGCCTTAAGAGGAAAAGGAGAGCAAATCAGCCAACCACAAATACTACCTTTCTGTGTCAGAAGTGCAGCAAAGGCTGCCATTCGTGAGTGGGCTTGTACAGCCACAGTAGAAGCTGCAAAGCCATGCGCGCAAATTCCACAGGAGCACAGAAAATTCAGTTGTCTTACTGAAGTAAGGAAGCCAACAACAGTATTAGAGTTAGATCTAAAGTTTGTTATATTAGCAGTTTTGTATTCATTTATTAATGTTAGTGTTATTATTAGCAAGTTAAATGTAGGTTATATCATTTGTTTATTTTAGCCAGTATAGATGGAGTAAAAGTCAAAGTATAAAGGCAGACGTGTGGTACACTGTTAAGATCAAAGAAAAACTTCACAGGAAGTTAGAGCTGACCATTAAGACGAACGGAGGGAGTCGACAAACGTCAAACAACGCAGTTTAATTACCAATATGCGCTCAGCAGGACAACATGAATTTAATGAATGGGTACTACGCTTAGGTGATGGTAAATTAACAAACGATTGTAACGATTTGGATCCAGAATTGGTTGAAATTCCTGATGCAATTATGGAAAAGGAACAGATTATATATAATATAAAAGCCCAAGTCACTCATTGGATGTGGAACGCTCATGATGTAGAACAGTCTATAGCAGTTTTAAAAAATCGTGTGGTGATTAGCGCTGTAAAAATATTTAATATGACGTCATTGGTTGATCTTATATTTAACACAAGGTGTGCATCAAAAGGTGTGCAAATTAATTACAAATTAAAGACGCGCTGTAAAAAATATATTATATGACGTCATTGCTTTAGCTTATATCTTAATTTTGGAAAAAGGGAACGATGTAAAAATAGGATTTGATGATTTATAATTATAAAATACTTTGTGTACATTTCAGGAAGTTTAATATTTCGTATTTATCAAACAAAAAGGAAGTTTAATATTTCGTATTTATCAAAGAAGGATAAGTTTCTTGGGCTTTTGACAAAAAACAAAAGTGGGCGCCGTAGGCGCCCTACAACTCCTGTTATTAAATACTTTGCGTACATTTCAGAAAGTTTAATATTTCGTATTTATCAAAAAAGGATAACTTAGTTGGGCTTTTGAAAAAGGTTGGCGCCGTAGGCGCCCTAAAAAAGGGGGCGCCGCAGGCGCCACGGCGCCGCAGCACAATCTAGTTAACTCAATATTTGGCAGCTCAATAAGAACATCAAGTCCTGATGAAGCTGCCGAAACTGCAAATAAAATCATTCTCACACCAACAAATATTGATGCTACAGAACTCAATTTTAAAATGCTGGAACTTATTCCTGGAAATGAAAGTATCTATATGAGCATTGATTCCATAATTTCAGACGATCCAAATGATTCCATTGATTTTCCTGTTGAATTTTTACACGCACAATGTCCATCGGGAATGCCCCCACACATTTTAAATTTAAAAGTTGGTGCATTTATCATGCTTCTCCAAAACCTAAACCCAAAAAAGGGTTTGTTGAATGGAACTCGATTAGTAGTAAGGAGTCTTCATCGAAACTGCATAAAAGCAGAAATTATCACAGGAAGTAATAAGGGAGAAGAAATTTGCATTCCTAGAATAGATTTGGAGCCGAGCGAAAGTACTTTGCAATTCAGAATGAAGTGTCGCCAGTTCCCAGTAATTTTGGCTTTTGAAATAACAATCAATTAGTAAATATGCCATGGGCGATTAAGAAATACGTCACATTGGCGACGAAGATGAACGTCAAACATTTGTAACGTTGATGACAATAAATAAAGATAAGTACATTAGAAAGGACGAGAAAAACGCCACATTCACTTTCACATTGGCGACGTCATTAAAATTATATGTCACGTTGATGACAATATATAAATAAGTATACATTAAAATTATAAAGAATGTTTAAAATTAAACAGTATGACGAGAGTTTGGAGCCATTCTCATATTACAAAGAAAGGCTCGACACTTTATGGAAAACGATACTGCTCCCATGAAGCAAACAGCAGTACTTCTCTCGTCAATAAGGCCTAAAATGTATAATTTATTAACGACCTTGACGACACCACAACTGCCATCCACAAAATCTTATAATGAATTGTGTAAAATTCTTCAAGATCACCTGTCCCCGGCTCCACTGGAGACAGGAAGGGGAAACAGTGAGCACATTCCTTGCAGAAATCAGAAAGTTATCCGAATACTGCAACTTTAAGGATAGTCCTGAAAAAGCCTTAAGGAACAAGTTTGTGGTGGGCATCAGAGATGACACAATTCAGAGAAGGCTTTTACAAGAAAGAAACTTATCTCTGGATAAAGCAGTTGAATTGGCTTTGGCTATGGAGCAAGCAACCAAGGATGTCATTTCTATACATAAAGGTTCTAATGAAGAAGAACAAGAAGCATCTTTCATAAGTAAATAAAAGTAGCAAATAAACTAAATTAAAGACAATATCTTGACATGTTCACTTACATGAGGGTAAGAGCCGTTAATTAGTTGTTTTTTAAATATAAAGTTAATTTCAGATTGTTCGAAAGGTTTTTTCAAACAACCTTGTTTGCTGCCTTAAGCTCTCTCCACTCACAAAGTTCAGAGAACTGACAGAAATTACACTTCCAACAAACTTCAACATCTACGCCTCTAGTTCCTCTCTGGCCATTCCACCAGTTTTTGCTCTGTGAAAACTTTTTGGATAGAATTTGTGTCCAGAACAGTGTTGACAATGGCGATCACAGCCTTTGTGTCTTGATGAATATATTCAATTTTAGATTATTTTATACAATCATAGACTGCATCTGAAAGAAAAATAAATATCTTAGATAATTATTATAATAGAATTATACTGAAAAATAAAACATTTTTAACTGGAGCTGTGTGTGTGTTTTAAAACTGTTAAAAGTAACTCAGAAAAAAGTTCTGATGGTAAAACACCAGTTAGCAAAAGATACATGAAAATAATAGATCCAGGAGTTTTCCAGGAGAAAACAAAACAAGGGGTTTTCCAATTACAGTCGAAACCGGTTAAGTCGACGGCGTTGGGGTATGAAAAATGGAGTCGAGATAACCGATCATCGAGTTAAAACGAAAACCAATATGGCGGAAAAATATTAACATGTGCTTGAAATTTCTTTATGTACATGATGTGCGTTAATTAGTGATTGGACGATTAATCGGAATCGTATCGGAACCCTAATATTTCTTCACTCTTTCCTAATTCCTAAGGAACTAAGGTTGTAATGACCGTTCGTTTTAAAGGACCGTTTAAATATAACCATGGTTCCCACTCAGGAAAACGGGGAAAAGTCAGGAATTCTTTTAAAAAATTTCTCGGCCTTGAAAGTCGGGAAAAGTTATGACTAGTCGGGAATTTTTATATATATATTTTTTTATGCCGAAGTAAAGAACTTTGATTACGTCTCTGTTCTCATGTTTTGATTCCATTAATACAAAAAATAATAATTCCAGTTTATAATTGTCTGCGCATGCGTTAAAAGGTCAAAGTTTTCGCCTTGCGTCGTCCCATGGCGTGTGTCACAGCCGCTCGCGTTTGCAATGTCCGTCGAATCAGCGAATACATATGGTAAACATATCAGCGAATTTTTAAAAAAAATAATATATTACATATGATAATTTTAAGTTTAATGCTTTTGACGTGCAGGATATCTGTTATTATCAGACCGATCTCGAATTTCCTCAGTCAATCAAACTTTTAATATAAATAAAACTATTGCGGCCTTGACCTTTGATCACAGCACGCTGTGTGTTTGACCTCGGCAGGCAACTAAGTCTAAGTGAATTTCTTTTTAAAATCATTCCTTATCAGAATTCGACCTACAAAAGTGATGACGTGTATATTATTGATTTCACCGTCACTCGCGTGTTATTCACAGTCACGTATCTTACTGATTACTGGTAACAAAGCAACAACAAACTTTTAAAAGAATAATAATTTTTATTTAATTAAATAAAAACCACCGTAGATTCTTGATACAAACCTTTATTTTCATTTCTAAAGATATTAGTTTATCTTCAAAAATAAGGTTGTTAAGACCGCTCGTTTTTGAGGACCGGTTAAACCTTCAAAAAAAGACCGGTTAACCGGTTAGCCGCTCCGTATTTATACAATTTATACCATGTTTAGTGAACCAACAAGAGAATGGATCAAATTTTCCCATCGCGTGCGTCGTCGTTTAATTGGACATCAAAGAGCCCGTGATGTACCGACTCTAGTGTTGCTGTCAAAACAGCGAATTCATCCCCAACAAAGAATTAAACTGTAATGATATTCAATTTTTATATAATAATAGTATTAAAACTGCATATTATAAATTGTTGTCAAGTCAGTTTGTTTTTGAGGACCGGTTAATCATTTTTTGAAAAGCCCGTTTTACTGAAAAGAATATTATTATTATTAAGAAAACGCTTTGATTTTGACGTCACGGTCGCTCGCGTGTTGGCTCTGGTATTCTGCCGTAACACAACACAAAATTAACTCCGGGTAATAAGCTAATATACCACGTAATTAGCTAATATACCGACTAAATGAAGTTACGATTAACCAGTCCTGATAAAACGGAGTAAACAGTGATAATAAGATGGAATTTATTTAAATTAAATACCATATTTTGTTTCACTCGTCAACTTGCCAGAATTACGCGCACACGACGACCCCCCCCCAACCCAATAGGGTGGGGTTTAGGTGGGGTTGAGCTACACTCGCCATTTTCCAAGGCATGCTCTGACTCAATTTAAAAAGAAAAATGTTCCTTCCCCCAACCCACTGTAGATGTATAACAGTGGGTGAGGGGAGGAAAGGTGTCTCTTGGCGCGGTCTTGTATTGGCGTGTCAAAGCAAGAGGCTTCCTGTTACGTAAACATCAAAGACATTTCAAGCCTTCTAGCCTCCCCCCACCACCCTCATCCCTAACTAGAAAACTCCGTAACTTGTCCCCACCCCACCCCCACCCCCTTGAGTTGACCGTGGTTCTCATGAAGCTCTCATACAGTGCCTCGACAACTAAGCAAATTAAAATTTAGCATTCCTTAGCCATAGGCGAAGTAGACTAATAGTGATGACGTGTATATTATTTAGATACCAGAATAGGGAGAAAGCGAGTTGAAGTCAACTCAACACAACAAAAACAGAACTCCTGGATAAAAAGCTATTACGGGCTTATTAAAGTTACGGGGGGGCCTTATTGAATTTGCGGTTAACCGATCCTGAGTAAATAGGACCGGTCCTGATCCGAGGACCGGCTAACCGGTTAACCGTTAACAACCTTATTCAAAAATAAAATGATTAATGCATTAGAAAATGAATTAAGTTTAATAATAATATAACATGCACTGCGAAATAATGACGGTTAAAGACCGCTAATGCGATTCACACATGGAATCAATTTGAAAGTAAAAACATCCGGTAATTTTTATTGGCATCTCTCAGAATCACACAATAGCCGGAAGTCTCGAAGAAAGCTAGAGGTCAACACTGTTTTGAACTAAAAATGTCAAGAGTGCATTGCTAGGCGTACCGACGAGGATTGAGCTAACCAACGTTAAGTTGCAAATTTGGCCCTCTTTTGTGCTCGAGGTATTAGGTTTCGGCGACTTAGAAAAATCGAATTAGCCGATGAGAAAATGCTAAGACAAAGAGAGAATTTGGCGGATCCAATAAAAAACGCCGAGTTAGCGGGGTGGTCAAGCTAACCGAGCTCGAGGTAAGTGGGTTCGACTGTAGTTGTTTCTGTTTTTTTTAAATTTTCTAACAATTTTTTTTATTTTAGGAGATTTCCTGGAGCTTTTGGAGGGTTTAGGTAGAGAGTATAATAAACTACTTGTGCCAACCTGATCCAAGACTGCATCTACCACACTGCCAAGTGAGCCATTGGAAGATATGAAATTAGCTCCTAGACCATTCAGATGACATTTTAGTCCTTGGCTTAGTTGTGTATTCATATTTAGTTTCAGGTGAATAGCCATCAAATCTTTGTTCATTTTACCTTGAACTAGCTCATTAAAAATTTGTGCATATAATGCCACCTAATGGAAACAATAAACAACACTTAATAGGAAGAAAAGAAAGAGAAAGAAAAGAAAATGACTGTCTTCTTAGAAAATTATAATAATGTGGAAAAGAGTGCACTATTTGTTTTCATGACAAATCTTAATTTTTTTGTCAAAATCTTTACTAAGAAGGTTCACCAGTTAAAGACAAGTTTTAAAATGTTACGAAATTTAAATCCAGCATAAAAGAATAAAAGTTTTCTACTAATGTCATGAAAAAAAAATTCTTTATGCTAATCATTGTAACTAAATCAACAAAATCCTTGATGAATTATACATGTTCTATTCAAGCTTTGCTAACCTGAAATGTATCCTTCTCTTGCTGTCCTTTTTAGGAGGATATAATGACTTTCTGGTTTTTAGCTCAGCAATTGCTATGGAATACTGATGAAGATCAAACTGCAACTCATCAATAATGCCACAGACAAAAATATCTCCTCCAAATGGAATCCCGAACACTGGGATTTCCCTGGCTAATTTATGTCCTTGATGAAAAGCTGACACAGCAAACTGCAAGTTCAAGAGTTTTAATGCCCACTCATCTTCTTTTGTTTCAATGTTTACTGGCACAGGAACTTGAATCTCCAATTCTATGGATGCCAATAAATATATATTTTTAAAAAATTAAATTAAATGATAAAAGTAGTTTTTAAATTGGTTAACTTGCAAAATAATTTTTCATCAAGAATAAAGAAAGTGAAAACACCAAGTAAGCCTACATTACTCAAGCACTAATCATAATGGTCAAGTGTAAAAACTAGTTTTTCTACTAACAAAATATTTCCGTACCTCGAGCCAAGTGAATATCTGAACCCTTCTCTTTAGTTTCAGCTTGTTCAGGTGTCTCTTTCAAGTTAACTTCCATCTCTGGCAAAGCTCGAATGAGATAAACTTCTGGAGAAAGGTCATATAACAGCTGCTGTTCACACGTGGAAAATCATGAGTATATTAGATTTGTTTCTGTTAATTGAAATTTAATATGAACCTATATTATTTCATATTGACACAATCTATTTAACTGTAAATAATCCAATGAAGCAAGATTATCACACTTACATTCAAACAATCTTCTATGCATATGTTTCTAAATTGTTTACCCCTCCAAACAACAAGAATATCCTATATGACTATAACTATATGTTATCAGGATGCATTTATTAAATAAATGAACAAAAAGACTAAATTTATCCTTTCAACCTAATGCTGAGTTTATAAAATTGAAACTGTGCATTATTATCTTTGGATAACATGCACAACAGAAAAAATATATTTAAAAATCACCACACACACACACACACCAAAACACTCTTTGCCCATCCATAAAAATGAAAAATCTGATTCATTTAGTGATCAGATGAATGAATTTTACGATTTAAAAAAAAATTAATTCTTGTTATCTCTTATTTAATTTGACAGTTATTTTAATATTGTCTAAATAAATTTTGCTTATTCAACTTCAACTGATTTTAAGTTAAGTGAGGTTATTATAGAAAAATAAATCTCAATTATATCGATAGGAATTTATAGGATTTTCAACTTCGCCCAAAGTAAAATCTCTCATTAGGCTTTAATAAAAAAATGAAATAATAAACAGATGTACTAAACCTTAGAATAGTCTATCTAAATTATTTAGCAATATACTATATACATATCATACTTTTAATGTTACAATTTGGACACCTCTTGAAATACTCATGTCTTTTTTATGTTGGTGTCTAATAACCTGTGAAATGTGATTCAGGTGAGACCTTTAGGGGTAATGCTAATACAGTATTCTTAGTTAAAATAAATAACTCGTAAAAACACAGCTTTTTACTATAAATCCCAAAGTGCATAACTCAAAATAAAGTCTTGGAAGGAAAACTGCACCAAAAATAACTCGTTTTGAACATCGTAAACGTGTTCAATATGGTTGGCTGTAGAAGTCATATGTGTTTGAGGGACCAATCGCTATCGATGACCGCACAGAACATAGCCTTTTATTATATAGGAGGATTTTAATGTAGTTAGAATATAAATAAATATTTTAAAGACAATTTCATTTTTTATTGGTAAGCGTTATTCGCACGGTTTTGGCAGTGCGAATAATGTCAAACGATAACTAAATTCTTATTACTAACTGCTTATTATTTATGTATCATTGTTTATTGACATATTTTGGTTTGGAGGGTAAAAAAATTATTAAATTGTCATTTTAATCGTCTTTTGAGTGACTGGAATCTTATATATTTTATCCATTATAGCAATAATCAATAATCTGAGCGGACCTGCATATCGATAGTTAATCATTAATTAATTAGTACATTAGAGCCCACTTAACTCGAGCCTGGTTAACTCGTCAGCTCCATTAAGTCAACGTTTTTTATTGGAACCGCCAAATTCTCTCTTTTTCTTTGCATTTTCTCATCGGTTATTTCGATTATTTTAAGTTGCCGAACCTTAATACCTCGAGCACAAAAGAGGGCCAAATTTGCCACTTAGCCTTGGTTATCTCGATCCTCATGACCAATCGCCAGCTTTTGAATATGTTAGTTATCGATTTTTTATAACCAAGGCCACGCATCGAATTTCGGCCTCGCGGGGTCTGCTGGTGACGTCACAGCCCGCTTGCGTTAAGCTCTCAGCGCTGTGTTACTAACTTAAATCGCCAGCTTTTGAAAATGCTACTTATCGGCCGCGTAAGTGATGCCGAGTATTACGTAATTGCTCTAATAGCAAAGATGCACACAGAATCGCATGTCTAAAACATTTCGTTTCGTATGGAATAACAAAATGTACCGCGTGCAGACTTGTTGTCATTGGCAACCATTCATCCTTCAACCTCATTTTGACTCTATTACTACTGCTTTGTTCTCATTGTTTCATTCATAAGAAGTGGCCGTGTGCAAAAGCCATTTAACTATTGGTTGGAATTAATTAAATGTGTCAAAGTTAAAGGTTCAAAAGTTCAAAAGGAGTTCCTAATTTATTTTTGTACATTTTTATAGAGAAGAGTTTGCTTTTTTGTCATGAGTCATATATAGGTCATGATAATCGGATAGACAAACAAATAACGGCAACGCCTTTGTGTAAAAAAAAACATCCAAAAACACGTGCATGTACATTCTCATCTATTAATGCAAGTGATGGGAGGATACCAAAATCATATAGTGCTTACTGTAAACAAGGCTCCCCAGATTTTAAAATATATAATATAACAGACTACAGACCGTTTACCCACCCCCACTCTCAATCTCCAACACCATAATGAGCAGGGGAATGTGTAGCCAGCACAATGCCCCAGGGGCCTTGCCAGTACTTGGGCTCAAACCCGCGACTCGGGATCTATAATGCATTTAATAAATTAAAAACTTAAGTTCTCACGAGAAAATTAAATTTCGTTGTGAAAAAATATACATTATACGTGTAGAAACTGCAGGATTACCAAAGCCAAAGGTAGATAGTCAGATTCAGATAGATAACATAATTTATTGTGTGACCCATATAAATTAAACTCACCAACCAGCTCTTGTTCGTCAGCTTCACTCCACACGTCAGACATTTCATCCATTTTCTTGAAACTTTAAAAAAAGTAGATTACTAGTACTTAATTATTACTAATAGTACTAGGACAAGACGACTAAACTAGAGTCTACTAGAGTAGAGTTATTCAGGTCTGCAGCAATCAAATGAAGATTTAACCTAACCTATTAATTTATTGCATAGAAAATTTTATTTGGATTGTTCCCAATCACATGGACGAATGATTGTTATTGAAAAATAGCCTAGCCCTAAATTGCACTAAGCTTTAACGTTAACGGTTAACGGCACGTTTTAAGTCAATCTGCACGAAATCCTTTTTTGCAGTGCTGCAAGCAGGGTTGCCAGATTGTAATTTGGGTAAAAGGCCAAACTGACAGCCAAAAAAGGCCAAACTTATGTTACATGAAAAATGTCAACAAAAATGACGTCACGCACCTAGGGGGCGGGAGGGGGTCACAGATTTGTGGCGATGTATGACGAGGGGGAGAGTGCTTTTAAGAACTGTGACGTCATATTGGAAAGGGTCTAGCTCTTGATTACGTGTGACGAGAGATGGGGGGGGGGTGAAAATATATTGAAAAATCTGTAAAAATCACGTGACGTCATTTATGGACGGCTCATAACGGCTGAAAATTAATTAACTATTTAAAATGAAGGTAGTACCAGGAGAAAAAGGATAATAAATGTGTAAATGCCAATGTTCGTATCGTATGTATGATTGTACTCACAAAATAAATAGACTATGATACTAACATAAACATTTGAAAGAAAAGCTTCGGGTCATCATTTTCCTCTAGACTGCTATTTGCAGTATTATTATAAACTTTATCAGATGTCAAGTCATCAACTATTCTTGGTGACATGACAAAGTCCTTACTGCATTTATTTGTAAACAAAAGCTCAACCCTGTCTCTAAAAATAGCGTCTAAAAGTGTGAGCTGCATTCTATATCTGGCTTTGTCTTAATAGGCCTCTTCGTTAAACTTTTAAAAAACTTTTTAATGTCTAACATACACGGGGACGCGGTGGTCGAGTGGCAGCGCACTGGACTGTCGTACCAATGGTCACGGGTTCGAATCCGTGTGAAGGCAAGGGTTTGTTCCCGGGGCCTAGGGCGTCCCTGAGTCACCCCGCTCCGAATGGGTACCTAACACTACATGTAGTTAGGCGGCTGGGTAATGCGTGGAACCCACAAAGCCGTGGCCTGTGAACGCTGCATCACTTGCCAACAGATGATCTGTCATGGTCTGTGGACGCAACTATCTTCTGCATAGAAGGAGCGTCTGTATAGATAAGATAAGATAAGCTATTAAAAAAAGAAAATAATTAATAAGATTATTGACTTATTGGCAATTTTTATTTTATTTTTTTGTGTGTTAAGGATTATTTTTATATATATTTTATATATTTTTATTTTTTTTAAAGAAAAAGGCCAAAAAAGGCCAAAAGGCCAAACAAAAATTTTGAGGCCAAACCCTCTTAAAAAAGGGCAAATTTTTGAGAATTTGGCCTTTTAAAGGCCAATATGGCAACCCTGGCTGCAAGTGACAATTTTGGGAAAAACATAGCCTACACGTTGTAAAAAAACCTAGATCCGATAGAAAAAACCCAGACACGCTAAAAATGAACAAATATGACGTCATAAAGCCCCCCCCCCACCCTAAAAAAAAAGCCGCATTTCCTATTTGAAAATTAGCTTGTTCCAAATCATTTTATTGTCATTTAATTGTGTATTTAGTGGGAGCTACAGTCTAATATCGTAACTCACGCGAAGCCATTTAAAACGCCATTTTAACTAAATTGTAAGCAATCAAACATTTAAGTGGAACTTTCGTTTAAGTTGCGCGTTTTTGATGTGATGTCCCAGTTCTTAAACATACCCCTTCCCGTTGTCACACATATCACTAAAGTATGACCCCCCTCCCCCCTCCTCCCCGAGATGCATGTCGTAATTTATAGACCAGTATGTTCTACATAAGTATTTGTAAAATATACTTACATCTGCATTTATTAATCACTTATGTCATCTTCCTTATAAATGACAATCTTATCAGCATTCTTGGAATAATTCTTATTTTATCTATTACAGATGCTCCTCTTATACAGAATATTATTGAGTCCTACCCTTATCCATTGTTAATGTCTCGTCTTTTATCAGTGGCGTAGCTAGAACTTTTGCCGCCCGGGGCGGTCTCCTATTTGCCGCCCTTTTTTTAAGGACCGTCCATAAATGACGTCACACACTTTGGGAGGTGACGATGTGTGACAATGGGTGGGGGTTAAGAAATGCTACGTTACGTCAAAACGCGCAACTTTAAATAAAATTTCCGCGTAATACACTAGTATGTAAACATATTTATACATTTACTTTTTAAACTTTCATTTTAGAAAAATCGTGTGTTATGCTATCAAAATTGAAATTATTTGTAATATCTTGTTTTATGGATAATATTGCAGATTTTGTTCTCTTAAATCGCTCATTGTGGAACGAAGATAATTTATCAACTTCAGCTCGGAGATGCTCCTTTCACAACTAGCGACCCTGATAGCAATTGCTGAAAAAATTCTTAGCAAAATTAAAATTTTGGGTACAGAATTTTCCAATCTATACTGTTTAACCACGTTTTTCTAACATAATTCATAATCCTTGCCATTGATCCGTGCCATAGATCCGTGCAATAGATCCGTGCCATAGATCCGTGTCATAGATTCGTGCCATAGATTTGTGCCCTAGATCCGTGCCCTAGATCTTTGCCATAGATCCGTGCACTAGATCCTTGCCATAGATCCGTGCCATAGATCCCTGTCATACATCAGTTTCATAGATCCGTGCCTTAGATTCTTGCAATACATCCGTGCCATAGATCCGTGCCCTAGATCCGTGCCCTAAATCCTTGCTATAGATCCGTGCCCTAGATCTGTGCCCTAGATCCTTGCAATAGATCCGTGCCATAGATGTGTGCCATAGATCGGTGTTCTAGATCCATGCCATAGATCCATGCAATAGATCCTTGCCCTAGATCAGTGCCCTAGATCCTTGCCATAGCTCAGTGCCATAGATCCGTGCTATACATCTGTGCCATAGATCCGTGCCATAGATCCGTGATATAGATCCGTGTCATATATACGTGCCTTAGATCCGTGCCCTAGATGCGTGCTATAGATCCGTGCCTTAGATCAATGCCAAAGTTCCGTGCAATAGATCGTACAATATTATTTCTATGTGTACAATATTAGTTGTAGTTTTACAATATAGTTGTAGTTGTACAATATTATTTTTATATGTACAATATTAAGTGAAGTTGTACAATATTAGTTGTAGTTGCACAATATTATTTGTAGTTGTACAATATTATTTATAAATGTACAATATTTATGTAGTTATACCATATTATTTGTAGTTGTGCAATTTTATTTGTAGATGTACAATATTCTTTGTCGTTGTACAATGTTATTTGTAGTTGCACAATATTATTTATAGTTGTACAAAATTATTTGTAGTTGTACAATATTATTTGTAGTTGTTTAATATTATTTATAGTTGTACATTATTATTTGTAGTAGTACAATATTATTGGTCGTTGTACAATATTATTTGTAATTGTACAATATTATTTTTAGTTGCACGATATTATTTATAATTGTACAAAATTATTTGTAGTTGTACAATATTATTTGTATTTGTACAATATTATTTATAAAATACAAAATACACAAACAAATTGTGCAATTAAAACAATAAATTTGAGCTTTATTTTAAACTAAAACGACAATAGACGTTTCGGCTAATGCCTTCATCAGTACAATAACATAAAATAGGTACTTACATATATTTAAATTCTTAAAACATGTTATATCATAAAATAATTTATGCTGTCAATTTTTTGGACATTCAAATTAAATTAAACGAAAACAAAATATCAACATCAATATTTTACAAGTCTACAGACAGCCATAGTTTCCTTATGTACACATCGTCCCATCCTCAATCATGTAAGAACGCTATTCCATTTTCGCAACTATTGAGACTTAAAAGACTCTGCAGTGATGAAGCAGACTTTTTAGAGAAAAGTCATGAAATGCTGGATTTTTTTCGAAGGAGGTCATACCCGGAAACAGTTTTAATATCCGCTATCAATCGAATTAAAGGCATGACCAGACAGGAGACATTTACATCATCTGGTTCTGATCAATGTGATCGATCCAAATTTATTTTAACTTTTCATCCCCATAATTTTATAGCCCGCCAGGTAATTCTCAAAAACCGACCAATCCTCATGGCTGACCCTCTAACTCAGCAAGTCTTCAAAAAACCTCCTCTTTTTGCTTTCCGGAGAGATAGAAGCCTGAGAGATATACTTGTAAGAAGTCACCTTCCCACAATGAAAGCACATATTGGAACAAAAGGTTGCAACCGTAACCGTTGCAATACTTGTCCATATGTGATTGAAATTAACCAGGTTTCTTTCCCTCTTGAAAACTTCATAATAAAAGATGGATTCACTTGCACTAGTCGCAACGTGATTTATGCAATTCTTTGCAAGAGGTGTAATAAAATTTACGTGGGTGAGACAGGTCGTCGTCTTGGGGATCGGTTTCGAGAACACCTGTATAATATTAATAAACAGGCTCAATGTCCTGTATCTAAACATTTTAACAGTGTTGACCATGACGGTATTTCAGATGTTGCAGTTACTGGTATTTTATATACAAACAATACCCATGATAGGATCCACATGGAAAATAAACTTATAAAACGATTTGGTACGTTGGCTCCATATGGAATTAACCAAATTCACAATTTTACCTAACTGCAGAATCTTTTTCCCGTTGTGGTTTTAACTGTAACTTTAGATACTTCCTCCTTTTTCCTACATCATGTGTCCTTGTTTGTTTTTGTTTTTCCTTTCATTTTTATTTTACATGAATATTTTAAATTATTTTATGATATAACATGTTTTAAGAATTTAAATATATGTAAGTACCTATTTTATGTTATTGTACTGATGAAGGCATTAGCCGAAACGTCTATTGTCGTTTTAGTTTAAAATAAAGCTCAAATTTATTGTTTTAATTGCACAATTTGTTTGTGTATTTTGTATTTTATTTAAAAGCTTTATCGCAGTCCCATTCTGTATGAAATATTATTTATAGTTGTACAATATTATTTGTAGTAGTACAATATTATTTGTCATTGTACAATATTATTTGTAATTGTACAATATTATTTTTAGTTGTACAATATTATTTGTCGTTGTACAATATTATTTGTAGTTGTACAATATTATTTATAGATGTACAATATTATTTATAGTTGTACAATATTATTTGTATTTGTACAATTTTATTTGTAGTTGTACAATATTATTTGTAGTTGTATAATATTATTCATAGTTGTACAATATTATTTTTAGTAGTACAATATTAGTTGTAGTTGTACAATATTAGTTGTAGTTGTACAATATTATTTGTAGTTGTACAATATTATTTATAGTTGTACAGTATTATTTGTAGTTGTACAATATTATTTGTAGTTGTACAATTTTATTTGTAGATGTACAATATTCTTTGTCGTTGTACAATATTATTTGTAGTTGCACAATATTATTTATAGTTGTACAATATTATTTGTAGTAGTACAATATTATTTTTAGTTGTACAATATTATTTGTAGTTGTACAATATTATTTGTAGTTGTACAATATTATTTGTAGTTGTACAATAATATTTGTAGTTGTACAATCTTTATTTTTAGTTGCAAAATATTATTTGTAGTTGTACTAAATAATTTTTAATTTTTTAATATTTATTGTAGTGATACAATAGGATTTGTAGATGCACAATATTTTTTGTAGTTGTACAATTTTCTATGTACTTGTACAATATTATTTGTAGTTGTACAATATTATTTGTTATTTAACAATATTATTTGTAGTTGTACAATATTATTTGTTATTTAACAATATTATTTGTAGCTGTACAATATTATTTGTAGCTGTACAATATTATATTTGTAATTGTACAATATTATTTGTAGCTGTACAATATTATTTGTAGTTGTACAATATTACTTGTTAGTTGTACAATATTATTTGTAGTTGTACAATATTATTTGCATTTGTACAATATTATTTGTAGCTGTACAATATTATTTGTAGTTGTACAATATTATTTCTTGTTGTACAATATCATTTTCGGTTGTACAATATTATTTGCAGTTTTTCAATATTATTTGTAGCTGTAAAATATTATTTGTAGTTGTCAAAATTACTTGTATTGTACAATATTAAATGTACAATATTATTATTAGTTGTACAATATTATTTTTAGTTATACCAAAATTATTTATAGTTGTACAATATTATTTATAGCTGTACAATATTATTTGTCATTTTACAATATTGTTTGTAGTTGTACAATATTATTTTTAAGTGTACAATATTATTTTTAGTTGTACAATATTAGTTGTAGTTATACAATATTATTTGTAGTAGTACAATATTATTTATAGTTGCACAATATTATTTGTAGTCGTACAATATTCTATGTCATTGTACAATATTATTTGTTGTTGTATAATATTATTTATAGTTGTACAATATTATTTTTAGTAGTACAATATTATTTGTCGTTGGACAATATTATTTGTAGTTGTACAATATTATTTATAATTGTACAATATTATTTGTAGTTTTACAATAATATTTGTAGTTGTACAATCTTTATTTTTAGTTGCAAAATATTATTTGTAGTTGTACTATATTATTTTTAATTTATTTTACAATATTTATTGTAGTGATACAATAGGATTTGTAGATGCACAATATTGTTTGTTGTTGTACAATTTTCTATGTACTTGTACAAAATTATTTGTAGTTGTACAATATTATTTGTAGTTGTACAATAATATTTGCATTTGTACAATACTATTTGTTGTTGAACAATATTATATGTAGTTGTACAATAATATTTGTAGTTGTACAATATTTATTTTTAGTTGCAAAATATTTTTTGTAAATGTACTATATTGTTTGTTATTTTACAATTTTAATTGTAGTTGCACAATATTATTTGTAGTTGTAAAAATTACTTGTATTGTACAATATTAAATGTACAATATTATTTTAAGTTGTACAATATTATTTTTAGTTATACAACATTATTTGAAGTTGTACAATATTATTTATGGTTGTACAATATTATTTTTAGTTGTACAATATTATTTTTAGTTGTACTATATTATTTGCTGATGTACAATATTATTTGTCGTTGTAAAATATTATTTATTGTTGTACAATATCATTTTCGGTTGTACAATATTATTTGTTGTTTTGCAATATTATTTGTAGTTGTACAAAATTATTTTTAGTTGTACAATATTAGTTGTAGTTTTACAATGTAGTTGTAGTTGTACAATATTATTTATATTTGTACAATATTATTTTTATATGTACAATATTTTTTGTAGTTGTACAATATTAGTTGTAGTTGTACAATATTATTTGTAGTTGTACAATATTATTTGTAGTTGTACAATATTATTTATAGTTGTACAATATTATTTGTAGTTGTACAATATTATTTGTAGTTGTACAATTTTATTTGTAGTTGTACAATATTCTTTGTCATTGTACAATTTTATTTGTAGTTGTACACTAATATTTATAGTTGTACAATATTATTTGTAGTTGTACAATATTATTTGTAGTTGTACAATATTATTTATAGTTGTACAATATTATTTGTAGTAGTACAATATTATTTGTCATTGTACAAAATTATTTGTAATTGTACAATATTATTTTTAGTTGTACAATATTATTTTAGTTGTACAATATTAGATGTAGTTGTACAATATTATTTGTAGTTGTACAATATTATTTGTAGTTGTACTATATAATTTGTTGATGTACTATAATATTTGTCATTGTACAATATTATTTGCAGTTTTTCAATATTACTTGTAGTTGTACAATATTATTTGTAGTTGTACAATATTATTTGTTGTTGTACAATATTATTTGTAGTTGTACAATATTATTTGTAGTTGTACAATAATATTTGTAGTTGTACAATATTATTTATAGTTTTACAATATTATTTATAAGTGTACAATATTATTTGTAGTTATACAATATTATTTGTAGTTGTACATAATTATTTGTAGTTGTACAATATTTTTGTAGTTGTACAATATTATCTCTATGTGTACAATATTAGTTGTAGTTTTACAATATAGTTGTTGTTGTACAATATTATTTATATTTGTACAATATTACTTTTAAATGTACAATATTAGTTGTAGTTGTACAATGTTAGTTGTAGTTATACAATATTATTTGTAGTTGTACAATATTATTTGTTATTTAACAATATTATTTGTAGCTGTATAATATTATTTATAGTTGTACAATATTATTTGTAGTAGTACAATATTATTCTTCGTTGGACAATATTATTTGTAATTGTACAATATTATTTTAGTTGTACAATATTATTTTTAAATGTACAATATTAGTTGTAGTTGTACAATATTAGTTGTAGTTGTACAATATTATTTGTAGTTGTACAATATTATTTGTAGTTGTTACATTTTATTTGGAGATGTACAATATTCTTTGTCGTTGTACAATATTATTTGTAGTTGCACAATATTATTTATACTTGGACAATATTATTTGTAGTTGTACAATATTATTTGTAGTAGTACAATATTATTTGTCGTTGTACAATATTATTTGTAATTGTAAAATATTATTTTTAGTTGTACAATATTATTTGTAGTTGTACAATATTTATTTTTAGTTACAAAATATTATTTGTAGTTGTACTATATTATTTTTAATTTTACAATATTTATTGTAGTGATACAAGAGGATTTGTAGATGCACAATATTGTTTGTAGTTGTACAATTTTCTATGTACTTGTACAATATATTATTTGTAGTTGTACAATATTATTTGTTATTTAACAATATTATTTGTAGCTGTACAATATCATTTGTAATTGTACAATATTATTTGTAGCTGTACAATATTATTTGTAGTTGTACAATATTACTTTATATTTCTACAATATTATTTGTAGTTGTACAATATTATTTGTATTTGTACAATATTATTTGTTGTACAATATTATTTGTAGTTGTACAATAATATTTGTAGTTGTACAATATTTATTTTTAGTTGCAAAATATTATTTGTAGTTGTACTATATTATTTGTTATTTTACAATTTTAATTGTAGTTGCACAATATTATTTGTAGTTGTAAAAATTACTTGTATTATACAATATTAAATGTACAATATTATTTTTAGTTGTACAATATTATTTTTAGTTATACAATATTATTTGTAGTTGTACAATATTTTCTGCTTATTTTGGTGTGGATATAGTAAATCTGCATTGAGTGCTGGACGATCTATGCCAAGCAAACAAAGCAGCTCAACAGCTTCCACTTACGATGCTTGCGTAGGATTCTATGCATCAAGTGGCAGGACAAGATCACCAATGTCGAGGTACTCAGAAGAAGCCATATGCTGAGTATGCACTCAATTCTGAGTGAGAGCCGCCTGCGGTGGTTAGGTCATGTCCGCAGGATGAGCTCGGAGCGCATTCCTAGAGCCTTGTTTTACGGTGAGCTGGCAACCGGTATGAGAAAAAGAGGTCGCACCTGCTTGTGCTTCAAGGACGTCTGCAAGAAAGACATGTCATTGGCACAGATAGACCATAAAACGTGGGAGACCATCGCCGAGGAGCGCACCTCCTGGCGGGCAAAAGTGCGTGAAGGCATTCATGTCGCGGAAGCATCCCTCATAGATTTGAGTGAAGTGAGAAGGGCCAGGAGAAAGGGGAGGGGGGGAGAGGAGCAGGAGTACATGCCATCGTCCCATGAGGACGGACGGTTGCCATACCATATTAAAACTATCAGAATTTCAGTCTAGATATTGTTATTTTGGTGTGGATATAGTAAAACTATAAGAATTTCAGTCTAGATATTGTTATTTTGGTGTGGATATAGTGTAACTATCAGAATTTCAGTCTAGATATTGTTATTTTGGTGTGGATATAGTATAACTATCAGATTTCAGTCTAGATATTGTTATTTTTTATAACTTTGGACTAGAGATAGTGAATCATGACATTAGCATATTTGCAGCTTCATGTGGACAGTTATATACAATCAAATAAAAGAAGACGAACATTTAGTTTTTATGTCATGTTTCTTTGTTAAAACTTAGTTATTTTTATTACTAATTTTTAATTAACCAGTTACAATTTAGATTAATGTAGTTAATTATTACTTTGAAGGATTTTGTTTCAAGAAGTTTGATGAAATTTAAAAACTCAGAATGACATGAATCAAATATAATTAATCATTAAGATTGAGATATGAACTACTCAATCTGTAGTTTATTCTATAGTTCATTAAACCAGGTGCCAAAAAAACAGATCGTTAGATAATTCTGCAACATTTAATTACAAATGAAGATGGTAAATGCAATTTTTTAAATTTATATCTTCATTGTTACAATCAACAATTACATCATGATAGATTGACACTCTAAATAAAATGTATAGTATATAATAATGATTAATTTCTGGCAGTGTTACAGTGTCTTATTAAATTTCCTTTTAATATTACTTTTAGGAAGCCCTCATAGGGCAAACATTGTTAAATGTTCAATATTAAATAAATGGCATTACTTTACTATACCTAGTTATTTTAAGTTATAATATTCCAAAACTAACATGTTATAAAAAGTTTAATGATTGCATAGTATGTTACTTATTACATAAACATCTCATATCTCTACAAATAAAAACTCCCAGCAGTAATGGGGAACCAATAAATCAAGAGAGCCAACATTTGCTTGATGGAGCATCTTCACTGGGCGTTAAGTACCTGTAAATGTCAAATGAAATTTTAATAAGCCAGGCAATTCAAAGAACTGAAACATTTTTCAAACAATTTATTTTTTCAACATATAAAGTATAAAGCCCTTGCATACAAATAGTTGTTAAATACATTTAATTTTAATTATAAATAATATTTTATCTTACTTCTTACTGCCCTCTCATGATTTATTTGGGTTTCTGGATAAGAATATATGGTACAAAATAAAGCTTGCACATTCTTTTTCAATGCCTACTGCTTTTATTAAGTTTTTGTTTTTTTAATTTTCATACCTTTAAAAGTACTAACTTTATTATCAGGTTTAATTCTTTTATAAAATTTGAGATTTAGCTCTTAATGCACTTTGAACTTGAGCCATCCTTTGTGAGGCAAAAGGAAGTTTATTTTTTTAAAAGCAAGATGGTTAATTCAGGCAGTAGACCAACAAATTACTTAAATTATATAAATTACCCAGTTCCAAAGCTTTCCATTGTTTACAATATTTGAAAAATTAAAATATAAACTCACATGGTCTGTATTACTTCCAGCTTGCAAAACCCAGCAATTATCATTCTTAAAAGAGATAGGACTGATAGGTGGAGAAACAGACCTAGATCGTGACTGAAACATTTATTTTAAAATTTAAAAACCAGTGAATTAAAATAAAATTGAAGTTTCTTGCTATTCATTATAATTCAGAACTTTTGGAGTTATCAATGTAATTAGTTAATTTTTGGTTCAGTTTTGATGACTATTTTCATTTTTAATAGAGGCTAATAATACACAGTATAGTTCTGCTACTAAATTCATTCATTTTATTTTGCTCAACATGATTTACAGTAAGGGTAGGCAACACAAATGTTTAAAGCCTGCGTGTCAATAATTTGTTTTATTGTTGATAACTAATAGCCCTTTTAAGCATAAGTAGGGGGATGGGTCTGAGCAAAGGGCAAGGGGGTGGGAGGGCTAAGCATGAAATTCAAGTGAAAATGATGTCTGCCTTTTTCTATTCTATTACAGTCTCTACTTAGATTTTGATTAATTTTGTTATTTATTATTATTAATTAGCATTAAATTTTTTTCAACTTATTCCAAGTAGACTGAAATGGCCTAGATTTCTCCAAAAGTGATTATCTTAATCAAATGAAAGCAAAAATAGATATTTACCATGTTCAATCGTCTCCCTTTATGGGTATCATCTTTAGGCTCTGGTCCAGAAGAACCTCTATCTGCCTCAATGGGAGAGAACCCTTGCTCTAAAAAACAGGGAAAGCCATGCTGCTGTAATCTGTTATTGTCTAGGAGTTCCATTAGTCTCCGCCTGGCCTCTTCCTGCTGACGATTCAGTTCTGTTATCTGACTCTGCATCAGGCTCTCCAAGGCTGGGTTATTTAAAGACTCATCAACAGCCAACTACAGAGTAAACATAAAAACTAAATGGTCAGGTAAGTATTGTTATACCCAAGTACTTCTTATCTTACCTGACCATTTAGTTTTTATGTTAAAGTTAGCTAATGACACCTGATGGTCAGAAATAAATGGTCTTTAGATGAAAAAGACATGATGATAAAGTGAAGATTTCTACTGTCCAGCCATGCATATAAAAAAATCTATTTTTGTTGCTTTACTGTAATGACAAATCACTTTTTTAGTTAATAATCATCGATTTTATGGAAGAGTGCAATAAATATATTTTTGCTTATCAACTTTTGAACATTTTCAGATTGGATGTGAAATAAAATAGGAACCTGGGCACAGAGGCGTAACAACGGCTTGGCATCGGGGCAGTTGCCATGGGCGGCAAGAGCTAATCCTTCAATTTATTCAAATTTATTATTTACCTATCTTTAGGATTTTTTAAAATCCATGTGTCAGTTACGCTTGTGCATGGGCACAAAGTGAAGATATTTCAAATATTTCTAGTGGGTTGTTAAGAATTTGTAATAAAACAATTTGGTATGTTGGCTCCATCTGGAATTAACCAAATTCATAGTTTTACCTAACTGTAGAATCTTTTTCCTGTTGTGGTTTTCACTGTAACTTTAGATTCTTTCTCTTTTTCCTAAATCCTGTGTCATTGTTTTTGTTTTTCCTTTCTTTTTATTTAACATAAATATTTTATGATATGGTAAGTTATAAGAATTTAAATATAATTTTATGTAAGTACGTATTTTATGTTTATTGTACTGAGGAAGGCATTAGCCGAAGTGTTTACTGTCGTGTTAGTTTAAAAATAAAGCTCAAATTTATTGTTTTCATTACACAATTTGTTTTTGTATTTTGTATTTTATTTAAAAGCTTTATCGCAGTCCAATTCTATATGATATAACAATTTGTCAAATATTGAATAAATATTTATTTAGCTTTTAGTAAAACTAAATTGTCCACAATTTATTATTTTTTCTCATCAAATTTAAAAATTGTCCAAATATATATAAATGTAAGTAAATATTAATATTTAAATTTTAGTGCACTTATACTTAAAGATTAAAAATGGATTTTAAATGTTTTTGTTTTTTTACATTTTAGTAGTATAAATATTTTTTCAAATAAATTATATTTCAAGATGAATATACACTTCAAAGTTATATCAAGATTTCAATATTAAAAAAAAATGTTTCTAAAAGTGTAAGAGTATATGTATCATGTTATTAAAATGACAAATCAATTTTTTTAATGACCCAGTGAAAGTTAATTCTGTAGCCAAAAAAAATAAAAAATTTACATCATTAGTTTTCACCATATAACTTGAGAACACTTAAAAGTGGCAAGAAATATTATTGATATTAATAAATCGATGATATGAACACGACCATTGTCAAATGCATTACCAAACTAAATACATTTTTAAAATACTTCTTTCTAAAATTTGTTTTTAATTGCAATTGAACCATCAATCTTTAGATTAGAAGGCAATGACTTCACCCATTTAACCAAAAAAAGCCAGTAACAAAATATTTTAATTTAATGTAACTCAAAATTTTCATGGCAGACTCACATACAGGTTGGCGAGTTGAACTCACAATTATTGTGCATGAGACATCAGGTGACATCGTTTTTAGTGGGTTTCTTTAATTGTTAATCTAGTTAGGACGAGCTCTGATTATGAATTAGATCAGTGCTTCTCAAACTTTTTAGTGTGGCAGACCGGCAGGAATTTTTTCCATTGCACCAGGGACCGCTGAACTATTTTCCCTGTACTGACGTGGTAGCGAAATGTCCTTTCTTGGTAACTTCTGTGGACTGGCATCGGGTGGCTCACGGACCGGCACCGGTCAACGGACCACCACTTTGAGAAGCACTGAATTAGATCATGTATAGGAGGTTAAAAGCCGGTCAAAGTTAACTTTGTATATAATTAAAAAAGAAAAAGCCTACTTGTTGCAATTGTGAGAGTTTGGCCTCATCTTCCAAACCAATCGAGTCATCAGCAGGTTGGGGTTTAGAAAATAAGCTACTTCCTGAAGCTCTCAAACCTAGAACTGAGGTTTGAAGCATGGGGTTTTGGAAGGTCAATGGTGGGCAGACATTAGTCTGGACTAAAGGGATAGGTCTAGGAACACTGACAGTGCTGGTCATGGGAGGAGCCTGGGTAAGATGTGGGGGGTCAAGTGACGAATATGATCTCTCAGTGGTTGAGCAAGAGGATGACTGACGGTCTGGAAGAGAAATAGATATTTTAATGATATTATCATCCTTTATTATCTATTTTTATGGCATTAGCTTTACATGTATATATTGTTTCCTGCCTTGCAAAACTGCATATTTAAAAAATTTGATTACAGAAAAATTTAACGAAAATTTAATGCAGAAATACTAATTTGAGATTACCAGTAAGAGAAATTTTCCATCAAAATAAGTGACTGACCATTTGATAAATGACAACAAAGTAGGTTTACTAATAATACTAAAGTAGGTTTACTAATAATACTAAAGTAGGTTTACTAAAGACTTCTAAAATAGAAACTAACAATAATTGTGCTGTTATACAATCTATGGCATCCGTCAATCCTCATGGGATGATGGCGTTTCCTCCTGCTCCTCTAGCCCCCTTCCCCTTTCTCCTGACCCTTTTCTCCTCGCTCCTGGCTGTAAGGGAAGCTTCTGCGACTTGAATACCCTCACGCACTTTTACCTGCCAGGAGGTGCGCTCCTCAGCAATGGTCTCCCCCATTTTATGGTCAATCTGCGCCAGAGTCATGTCTTTCTTGCAGACATCCTTGAAGCGCAAGCAGGGGCATCCTCTCTTCCGCATATTAGTTGCCAGCTCACCGTAAAGCAAGAATCTTGGAATGCACTCCAAGCTCATCCTGCGGACATGTCCCAACCACCGCAGGCGCCTCTCACTCAGGATTGAGTGCATGCTCAGCATATGACTCCTTCTGAGTACCTCGACATTCGTGATCTTGTCCTGCCACTTGATGTGCAGAATCCTGTGCAAGCATCGTAAGTGGAAGCTGTTGAGTTGCTTTGTTTGTTTGGCATAGGTCGTCCAGCACTCGCTGCCATAGAGGAGTGTGCTGAGCACGCAGGCCTGGTACACAGTGATTTTCGTCCTATCAGTGAGCTTTGCATTGTTCCACACTCTTTGATTAAGCCTAGCCATTAATGATGCAGCCTTGCCGATTCTGGTTTCAATTTTCTTTTCCAGGGAGATTGTGCTTGTGATGTTGTGATGTTACTGCCAAGGTAGGTAAAATCCTCGACGACATCCAAGGTGCTTCCCTCAATGGAGATTGCTGGGAAGCAGTCTGTTCCTTGTCTCATAATGTTTTGAGGCTTATTGTTAGACCAAAATCCTTGCATGCCTCTGAGAACTTATTGACCAAAAGTTGGAGACCTATCTCTGAATGTGAGGTCATCCGCAAAGAGCAACTCTCTAATTAAAACAGTTTCCACTTTTCTCTTCGCACGGAGAAGGCTGATGTTGTATAGATTTCCATCCGTCCTGGTATGGATGTTTACACCTGTCAGGGGCATGAGAATCACTGTGAGTGAATGGTGTTGACTTAGTAAACAGTAGTCAAGGGTATGATGTTTTGGGGAACTGTTGGTCACATGCGTGTGTGGACAGAAGACATGCGAGAGGTCAAAGATAGACCAGTAGTGTAGCATAATAGTGTGCACCAGATTATTGCGCGTCGCACAAAGCTTGACAGGTACACCATCATCGGGTGCAAGAAAAAACTAGTAAATAGACGTCAGATAACAACAAAAAGTATAAATTAAGACTGATAGATGGAACGGTTATAGAATACCCGACAGCATATATAGAAATTAACACTCAGTATGTGATTGTGTACTGAGTTGTGTTGGAGCCTAATCATATGCTGTGCATGGAATGACCAATCAGGGAGACTGTTGAGCGGAATACCGTTATTGTACAGGGGTTGTATGAGGATGTGTTTGCTGTTCTAGGGGAACAGCCAGTTTTTTTCGTACAGTGGAATAAACATTGAAGTTCTGTATCCTTGTGTCAATTCTGAGTACTGTATGCAAGCGGAAGAGCAAGGCTAAATCCCTTAACTACGAGACTTGACAACACCCTCGAAGCAGTCCTCGAAAGCATGACGCAGTAGCATCGAGAAAAAGATACCGAAGAGTTCTTGGAGCCAGTACACAGCCTTGTTTGACTCCGCTACAAACTGGGAAGGGTTCTGAGGTGGCACCATCGAAGATCACTGTGCTTTGCATATTGGTGTGGAAGGACTCAATGATGGAGAGAAGCCGCGGCAGACATCCTATTTTTTCCAATATACGTAGCAGACCCATGCCGCTGACCAGGCTGACCAGGTCAAATGCCTTTGTTAGATCTATGAAGGCAACGAAGAGGGCTTTCTGGTGCTCCCTTTATACAATAATTGAAATTTAATCATACTTTTTACTAGCAACTAAAAGTCTTTACCGCTTTTTAAGAAGCAAACAATTATTATATAAATATAATAAAAAGGATAATATATAATCAAGAAATGTCATCATAAATACATGGTATAAATTAAAGAGGCATATGAAAGAGTTAAGCCTTACATTTGCCAGCTTGTGTGGTAGTTGGAATCCTTGTCTTTCTAACTGGTGGAGATAGAAGTATGGCTGCTGCAGTAGCTGTAGGACCAGCTGTTTCTACAACTGTGTTAGCCGTAGTTACAGCTGCTTCTATGGTCTTAGTATCAACAACTGCGGGCAGATTATGATTGCTGGACTCCTTAGAATCTTCAAAAAATAAAAATAAGACTAAGTCATAAATAAAAATAAGACTAAGTCATAAATAAAAAGAATATAAAATGTATGAACTTTGAAAAAGATTACAATCAGTACAGTCAAGAAGACACTGAATTATACCATAATATTTTTATAAGTATACTCAAAGACTTATGCACCTTAACTTTAAGAATGCGCATTTTTAAATTTAAGAATGTGCATTTGGGAACTAGTCCCATAAAAACATAAGATAAGAACAAGATACTAAATTTTATTTATTAAAAAAAAATAGCAATGCTTTTTGTTGAATTTTAAATATTCCCTTTCAGAACACAAGAAACAAATTTTAAATATTCCCTTTCAGAACACAAAGAAACAAATTTTCTTATTAAAATGTTGAAATTTAAGTTCAATATTTCTATTAAAAAAATTCTTCAGCTAAAATACCATCCAGGATATACCAAAAATGTTACAACTTTTTGAGTCTATGGGCTTCTTTTTCTTTTTGAGAATCGAAATATCAAACTACAAGATTTTTTAAAAGGTAAAAATACTTTTTAATGGCTCTGGAAGTGGTAACTTCAGTTCACAATGCAACAAAAATATAGTGCAGATTAATTATTAATTCTTGTACCTTGTGCATTATGGACTGGAGTAGATGTCCCAGAATTTTTGATGTTGTTGTTATTGTTAAGAGAAATCTCCTGCTCTGCTTTAGCCAAACTTAGATGTTCAAATCTACTTGATATGAGTTCCTTCAATTGATTCTGATTGTGGTAGATAACAATTCTTAGTTGTTTTTTCAAGGAAATATTTGTCTACCCGTACATCATGACTTGAAATGAAGGTAACTAGATTAATTTTTTATTTATTCTTGAAAAGAACAAAATAATTGAAATTTTTAATAATCCAGTGTCAGCATTTATGTTGAGACCCATTTCTTCAGAATTATGGTACGATACTACAAGTATAGATTATGGTACGATACTACAAGTATAAATTATGGTACGGTACTACAAGTATAAATTATGGTACGATACTACAAGTATAAATTATGGTACGATACTATAAGTATAAATTATGGTACGATACTACAAGTATAAATTATGGTACGATACTACAAGTATAAATTATGGTACGATACTACAAGTATAAATTATGGTACGATACTACAAGTATAAATTATGGTACGATACTACAAGTATAAATTATTGTAAACTATACATAATCTAAACATCAGCTCTCGTTTAAAAAAAACAACCTAAAAAGAGGTATATCAACTAAATTAAGAATGATAGTGTATGTAAAAATTGAGGCACATGTGTATCAGATTTTACTTTAATATCAGCCAACTGAACTTGTGTAGTTTCCCTGTAGCTGAGATGTTCCATGTAAAGCTTGGCGTACCCTTCTTGCGTTGTCAATAAATCCTTATAATAACAAGCAACAACAAAAATTAAATTAACATTCAAATAGTGTTTACAGTGCTTTAAAAACTTGACTAAAACCTTAACTTGAAATAGTGGTTATATTTTTTCCTCTCTTTTTCGACACATTTCCATTGGTTTGGTGAAGCTTATTTCATTAACTGGAGAACTTTGATCAGAAAAGTATGCAATCCACCAAGTTGGAGGAGGAAATTCAATCAAATTTATTCTTTAAAATTTGTAGAAAATCCCTTCCCAGTGATAGGGCGGGGGTGCCAAGGGAGACGGCTCCGCCTGGTGGAACTTGAGGGAGCGGTCAGAATTTCACGGGTTGCATTACCCAAGCCAGTTTTGCAATTAGTCTTCAGAAGTTTAAACTATTACTAAAATAGACTTACAGTTGCCAGGGCATCCGTGATTATTTTAAGTTGGTAAACATCCTCCGTAAGATGCTCCCTCAGAGTCACCTCTGTGTTGATTCTTAATTCAGCCTTGGAAACAAAACAATGTGCAGTCAAACGCAATTAAAAATTTATGAGAACAAGGTTTGATATTATTTCAGAAATTGTTTTTATAGTGCAAGGAACTTTGCTATTCAACCAAAAGGCTTATGAAAAATTCTAAGATATTAATTAAGATCAAAAAAGCTTTTATTTGTCTCTCACAATACGGGCTGGGATGGTGTACTGATGGCCAGGGATTGGAATCTCAGTGAAGGAAGGGATTTGTTCCCGGGGCCAAGGGTGTCTATGAGTTTGCCCAGCTCTGAATGGGTACCTAACATTAGTTAGGGAAACAAGGGCGGCTGGGAATTGTATGGAACCCTCATAGCCGTGGTCTTTGAATGCTGTTTTACTTGCCAACAGACCGGCATGGTCTGTCGACGCAATAATCGTCTGTATAGAAGGAGCATCTGTATAGATAAGACAGATAAGACAAACAGACAAAAACTCACTTCTTTTAAATATTTTGTGAGGCGTGACACAGCAGTCACCAATGCAATGGTGTAGCCAGAAAACGTCTCTGTTTTCTGAACTTGGTGTGGCTGTCGACCTGTTTGCTGCTCATAAACAGATATTTCAGTTTCTAGTTCCTGCAATACCTATGGGATGATAGAATCCTATTAAAAGATTTGAGGCGATCATCTATTCAACGAGGCGATCATCTATTCAACGAGGAGATCATCTATTCAACGAGGAGATTATCTTTTCAATGAGGAGATAATCTATTCAATGAGGAGATCATCTATTCAATGAGGAGATAATCTTTTCAATGAGGAGATAATCTTTTCAATGAGGAGATAATCTATTCAATGAGGAGATCATCTATTCAATGAGGAGATCATCTATTCAATGAGGAGATCATCTATTCAATGAGGAGATAATCTATTCAATGAGGAGATTATCTATTCAATCTTTAATTGCAATTTTCAATGTTAATACCTTATCTACTATACAAAACATTCAAGGGTCATTTTATTGCAAGATAAGATTACAAATGCAATATTAAGGATAATTACTGTTGTAATGAAAAGTATTTGTCACTATCATCTAAACTTATAGTTATTAGAGGAAGAATCTGTGTAAAAGATTTCTGTTTACCATTATTATTTTCATCACGAGTATTCTGAGAACTAAAAGCTTTTCAATACCTTTCTCATGTCATTCATAGTTGTGTTGCCACTGTCAGTGCAAACACTTGATGCTTTTTTTATACTTTTAGTTTTCTTCACCTTCTTTGTGTCATTCATGGCTGATGGTGGACTTCTCTGGCTTGGCAATAGTGGACTGCGTCTTTCATTTCTGGGTGGAGTTCCAAATCTTTCTTTTTCCTTATGGACTACAAAAGTTCAATACATTTTTCAAAGGTTCCATTCCTCTTTGTTTACAATTGTATTAATTAATATTTTTTCAATTTATTGTATAAAATAAAAAAAATTTAACAACTATAAATCTGTATTGTTATTCATTATTTTAATTTCTCATCAAACCAATGATTTACAATAAAGCCCTTTACCTCGTTGACTTTGTGCAACAGAATGATTCGCTGCTTGGGCATTAAACTTTGTATTAAGTCCAAAGTCGCCATTGGTCTGATAATGTCTGATGTTTCCACTTGGCTGATAGGAGGGGGGATCCATATGGGCAGTTCTTTTTTCCTCCTCTTTAAGAAACTCCTGAAATCTGTGCAGGTCCATCTTGGATTGATATGAAATAGGCTTTGGTCTATCTTCACTCTCACTAGAATCTGATCATTTTTATAGGCTTCATTATACAATTTTAATTAGATTAGAAATATTAAAAAAACTTATTGAGAAATATTGTATTTGAAGAAATAAGTTTTAAAAAATAATAATTCAAATAAAAGAGGGGTTTTTTTTAGGTAAGGGGCCATCCATAAATGACGTCACGTGCCTGTCAAGCATTTGTGACAATGTGTGACGATGAGGAGGGGGGTTAAAGAAATGTGACGTCACATCAACAAAAAAAAACGTGCATCTTAAAATAAAATTTCCATTTAACTAATTCATTGATGTGTGTTATCTGTCAATGTTCTAAAAAAACTACAAGGTATTTTGATATAACTTATCTCACTGAACATGACCAAAAATCATAAAACACAAAAAAAGATTTTGGTTCTTTGAATGAAGCAATGACAGCAAGTTAACGAGTCTTTGAAATAGGCCGACATTATTTACTGGTTATACTCATTCTAAAGCCGACCTTTTTTTGACAAAATCTAAGGGGAAAGATTGAGGGAGTTGGCTTACGAACGGTTCATAGGTGATTTCTGCATGTAAATTGAATATCGATGTTTTTATTGTAGTTCATTAAGGTTCTTTTCTACATTTTAAAAGATTCGACTGCTCTACCAGAAGCTATAAAATAATATTTAACATCTGCACTTAACTTATTTACTCATTTTATTTATTTTTGTGAATGTTTTATAAATAAATTGTTTAACAAATTTTGTTTTAAACAACAAATTTTAATGTACGCGCTTTCACCACTTTTTACAAACACCAAAAAATTTATTTTTTTTATTTAAAAAACGGTTACTTGGTAACTCTTGCCTAACAAATAGCACAAAGACAAAGATAGGTAATACAAAGGAAACAATCATTATGACCAATTTAGTTTGTAGTTTTTAAAAAAAGTGTACCATTTTGTTTACGCTTTCCTATTATTTTTTGGGGTCGGCTTACGAGCGGGTTACACACTTTTAATACTTGAACTTGAACTATCCCTTAACCTGTCATTGGGTCGTTGGGGCCCCATCGTGAACTGCACACTATGTCACGCCATTTGTCCCTGTCCTGTGCTGCCTTTTGAGAGTCGCTGAATGACAGTCCGATCCACTCTTTGATATCGTCTTCCCATCTCTTCCTTTGTCTGCCTCTTTTCCTTCCTCCCTGGACTGTGCCTTGCATTATAGTCTTTGCAAGACCTCCAGATCTTGCCACGTGTCCGTACCATCGTAGTTTCCTCTTCTTAATTGAGGGGAGAAGGTCCTCGTAGGGGCCAATGACAGCACTTATTTTATTGCAGACCGCTTCGTTTGTGATGTTCGCTGTGTAGGAGATGTTCAATATCTTTCTGAAACATCTCATCTCTAGCGCATTGATTCTTCTTGGAGGTCTGCAGTGAGCATCCAAGCCTCACAACCATACAAGAAGACCGACATCGCCAGAGAGCGCATTAGTTGGATCTTTGATCTCAGGGAGAGTTTCTTGCTTTGCTAGATGTGTTTTAGTTTGCTCAGTGCTGCCATCGTTTGGGCCAATCTGGCAAGAATTTCTGGCTTTGTGCCTTCGTCAGATGTTATGGTGCCTAGACATTTTAAGAATTTTTGCCCGTTTATCCGAATTTCATTTGTGAATGTTCTATTTGCCATGACCTTGACCTTGGTCTTTTCTGCATTGATCTCCATGCCGTACGCCTTTGTTGTTTTCTCTAGTTTTGCAAGGAATTCTTTTAGTTCGTCCTCGCTGCCAGCTAGGCCGTCTATGTCATCGGCACAGAGTAGGTTAGTTATAATTCTCCCTCCGATGCTGACTGTTCTGACATGGTTTTCTAGCACATCTGTCATAATCATTTCAAGGAAGAGGTCCAAGAGGATAGAGGAAAGTAAGCATCCTTGTCTGACACCAACAGTGGTCTTGAACCAATCTCCCAGCTTGCTGTTGAAGAGTACTGTGCTGGTTGCTCTGTTGTATAGGTTCTTGACCACTTCAATGAGGTTTTAATACTAGTCTCTTCCAAAAGAGAGGGGTCGGCTTATGAGCGAACGAGCTATAGAACGAGTATATACGGTAGTTACCAGTTGAGACGAGCCAATGTTTTTTGTTTTTTTTTAAATTTAAATCTACTCCCCCCCCCTCTCATTCCCTTCTCCACTCCAATAGCGACCATGTTAAAAAAAGTACCTAGTCTAAATGTTTTTATAATTATATTTTAGTTGTTCAAAGATATTTACTGTAATAACAAAAAATATATGAAAGTTTTTTTTGTTTGTTTTTTTTTGGTTGAAAATAATTTGGGCTTGATTTAAATTTTTTAAAGTTAAAGGATTGGTTTGTGAATGGTTGGTGATGTAATAACTGTTGCCACCCGATCACAGGTGTTGACGCGCCTTGCTGAAAAAATTGAACAAACTCGCGCCCATTCCCTTGTGTTTCTTGTGTAGGCCTAGCAGAAAAACTGATTTTAATAAGACGTACAAAGTTGTCAGTATGTAAAGTTTATCAATTAAAAACTTACTACCGCCGCCAATGCTCCCTTTAAACTGCGTGGTTGCGCGGCCGCGAAGTTCTCTGGCCGACGCCGCGCAGAGGTTTAGAATAATCGTGCAGCAAATTGTGTAGTATTGCAAAAAAAATGGATGCTGCGCAGCTTTGCTCACGAATTTTTTTTTACTTTGCAGTTGCACACGAACCAACGGACCTTAGAGGGAAAATTGACCACCGCCTAGCGGACATTAACATTCAAGCTGCTGGGCCCTATGACCTGATTGAACGTTAGGTCATTGTTGTTGACATTTTTATTGAATGTTCAGTTTACTGTAGTTTTAGTTTATGAGTATGGCGAATGCACTTTCAGCAGGAATAAAAGTTTGTAGAGCACAACAGTATGTTTTTGGAAGTATGCTGTTAGCTACTGTGTGAAATGAGGTGCATGGATTGTGGCTATGTTGCATTCTATAGCCGTCATGACCGCGAAAATTATGCTGCATTTTGGACCAGCACAGCTTTTTTCAACAATATTGACAGCCCTAGTTATGATTATGGATGTACCCGATTTCGGCTCAGGAAATCCGGGCACTTTTACTAATCCGACCCGGCTCCGGACGGATTTCACTTCATAAATATATTCGAATCTGGTATACCCCTAGTTACGATATTAAATAGATTGCAGAGTTACACTAAATACATATTTAAATGTCAAAAAAAGATATTTGAAACATGCTTGTTTTCAATTAGAAAATAGCGCTGGGGGGGGAGGGGGGTTGTCAGAGCATTGTGATGTAATATTGGAGGGGGGAGCTAAGTTTTTGTGACGAAGTGTGACAAAGTGTGACAAGGGAGGATGTGGTGTAAAAAATCGTCCAAAATCACATGACGTCATTTATGGACAGCCCTTAAGGTAAAAGCCAAACATGCCAATCTGCTTATTTAAACATATAAATGAGCCAGAATATTGGTCATGGGCCCTAAATATAAAGAAGAAAAAGAAAAAACCTTTAAGTTTAGATTTTTAGTTCAGGAATCTGTGGTTTTTGTTTCACTGGATTTTATAAAATAAAAGATAAATATTACGGCACACTTCATTGATGACACAAGATTGAATGAAATAACAACTGGGTGTGTTATAAAATGATCTACAGGAAGCTGAGATTCTGCTGGTCCATTAACGTTTATCACCATTAACATTATATAGTCTGAGAATGATGGGTTATCTACATTTAGAAACTGAGCCCAGTTTTATTCAGACCATTTTTAAAGAGTACAATAGTGCCACATGACAAATCAGGTCTTTATTATCATTTTTTAACAACTCTTTATCAATTGGCCTTTTCAGAAAACAGAGCATTGAACAATAAGACTGTGGCCAGACACAATTAAGCCAAAGTAAAAACTTAGTAACAAGAGTTAGGCCAGGTAATTTAAAAGAGAATGGGATGACAACAAAATGCAATTTTACTTGACAGTTTTATATTTTTGATCATAAATAATTGGTTCCAAACCATAGCTAGCAGAGCCCTTATCAAGGCAATAATAACGCTCAACTTTTGATACACAGATCAATGATAAGGTGCTCCGCCAAAAGATACATTATGAAAGGGATATGCAAGAATTACTATCACTAAAAAAACTAATGAATAAGTATGAGGTTGAAGAGATCTAATGATCTTACCAGAATATACTGAAGAGTCCATGTCATTGAGAGCTGACTGGTCCATTATAGAATCACTAAGCTTCTCTGTCTGTGTGTAGATATCTGGGACAGATGCTATGAAACTGCTGGCACTGGAATAATCAGGTTTACTTAGTAAATTAATGGCCACCTCTTATAACTACTAAAAATACACAACTATTAAATTTTTTAAAAATTTGTATTAATTAAATGATATGCATTTTATTATTCCTAAGGTCTTATTTTTAACTGAATTTTTTTTTAAAAATGTGTTTTCAAAATTAAAAATTTTTTAAACTAAAATCGGCACAACCCATTTACAGCATATTTATAAAAAAAAATTTTTTTTTAATTTAAATTCTAGATGTGTGATTCTATGTACTCACTTTTTGTGTTACAACCGTGTCATGTTCTCATTTATCAAAAATACTCAGGTGTAACGAGTTTGTGGCAAAATAATTTTATGGTTTTATTTTTTTGCTAGTTTATAATTAATTTTTTAAATATAAAACTTAAAATTTACCAATTTGACAAATCTTTTTCTGCATTTGGAGCAGTAGTCACATTAGGGAAGCCTAGAAACCTCTTTTGATCAAAAATAAAAATAAATGTCATTTTTCAAAATTTCTGAATGTTTCAAAAAGCTTATGTGTAACGTACTGTGTAATGTGGTAATTATGATAAGAATGTTTATTTAATTATTATATGTATGAATACTGTATGTTATTATCTCCATGTAAAGCGCTGTGAGCCTGGCTCCTTGCAGGGATACAGCGCTATAAAAATGATCAATTTATTATTATTATTAATTAAACAATACTCATCTACTTTTTTTGTTTTATTTTGTTTTGGTTTTTTTTCTTTTTTTTTCAAATTGTATTCATACAATAATTTACCATTTATATATCTCTGATCCACATTTAGCATTAATATCTCAAGAATAAAATTTATGATCAAGTCTTAAGGCAATCAAATTAATCTTACTCATTTAATGTGGTTTTCATTAAAAAAAATAGTTCTTCATGTCATTCTTACTTTTGGATCATCACCGAACAAATCCTTGACCACTGACATCATTCTGTCTGTCTTAGCCAGCACTTTTTCCAACTGAAGGATTTTATAGAATTATCAAAACTTTTATATCAGACTTACATATAATAGATTCAATGAAATGTTTATCCACATAAATAAATGATGATAAATGAAAATATTATTTTTTAAAGTAGAGAAGTTCACAGTAGTCATAAGGCTGAGACACATGCATCAAGATTATTAATACCAAGTCTATTTTGGGCTACTACTATACTGAAAATTGTGTGGTGCTATGGATTTTATCATTCCAGATTTTTATAGTGAGTACATGACCCACTTAGCTGGAGGTGAGCACCAAGTGTGGAGCGACCTGTCAACTATGATCTTTACTTTGGAATCAACAGGATAATTCCTGCAAGGGATCACATTTTTAGGGTTTCTTTCAAGAAAAACTATTTCAGGATTTTCAATTTTTTAATATCAAAATAGAGAATAGTGATGATTTTTAGCATGTCAATGAAATTCTTTTTATGGCAGCTGATTTTGTTAAAGCAGGAGAAATAAATTAAATAACTGTGTAATAAAAAGTGTTGCCTTATCTTATTTTATTAACAATAAAGTGGGGCTGGGGAAATTAACGATTAATTTCTCGATTAATCGTAAAAAATTTTTAACGATTAACATTTTTTAACGATTAATCGACCCACCACTTATAAATGTACTGAAAGTCCAAAAGTAATATATTTCGGCCGCTAAGTATTAACTAATTTCCGGACGATTGCACGAACATTTTTGTTTTAAACTATTCACTTAGGTCAGGGGTGTCCAAACTTTTTGCATGGCGGGCCAAATTCCTTGAAATAAAGACCCTCGCGGGCCGGATTAAAATTATGTAAAAATGACATAAGTTGAGAATTTTTTACAGCAAAATTTTAATGTGAAGGATGAAAGTGAGATCTTGAATGCAGTAAATAGTTGAAGTCAGGCTCAATGCCTCTGGTTTTGATACATATTATATATAACACGTAGGTGAGAGTCACTTATTCTTGTCCTCACACGGTTCTTGTTAAAATTCGTAACTGAAAATGTCTGCTCACACAAGTATGTCGACCCAAACAAGCTGAGCATTTTCTTAGCAAATGTTCGAATCTCTTTGAATCTCTCTTTATCCAGCTGTCGGTAAAAGTCATTGAGAGAAAGCTGCAAATTTCACTGTTACTCAATGAGTTCCAGCTGCAGATTGCCTGGAGCATTATCAGGGTCAACAGAGAAAGGTGAAGAAAATAACATGATGTCCTTTTCAATAGTTGCTAAGTCCTGAAAGCGTATTTGAAATTCATCAGCCAGGGATGTGATATCTGCAACATACCTCTGCATTTGCTCATTGAAGCTTCTTTCTGGGAAACTTGACATGATTTCCTGTAGTGAGGGGAAATGTGTGGTATTAGGCTGCATTTGAGACAGTTGCCTTTGAAAAAATTGCAGCTTTTCCCCAAAGGCCTTGATATGTGAATATAATTTGCTTACCACTGCATTTTGACCTTGAAGATTTGTGTTAAGTACGTTTAGATGTCTTGTCATATAAACTAAAAATGCTAAATCTGCCAGCCAAGCAGTATCAGACAATTCTGGCATTGGTTGTCTCTTATCTTCCATGAGTTGCCCAATTTCTCTTTTAAGTGCATAGAAGCGCTGAAGTGCTGTCCCCCGACTGAGCCACCTTACATCATTGTGATGCACAACATCTCCGTATTCTACCTGGATGTCAAGAAGAAACTGCTGAAACTGGCGGTGAAACAGTGCTCTAGAGCGAATAGAGTTTATAGCTTTTATTACTGGCTTAATGACATGATCACATCTAAGATGTTTGGCACAAAGAACTTGTTGGTGGATGATATAGTGAAGTTTAATAGCTTTGCCACCCTCCTCACTGACTTTGTTACAGACAAGTGTTTTTTCTCGATCGTAGCAGTTTCGTTATTTACAAAATTTATAGATCTTAACATTTAAAAAAAATTAGATAAAGACTGAATTACTGGTCTTTTAATTATTTTTTTTTAATTGTATAACTGTGGAGATAAAATACGACAATGCTATCACAACTTTAAATCGATTTTCAAGACTTTATAAATCATTAAATATTTTGTTCATTAGTTCATTCAAATTCAATAATTAAAATACTGAGACGCAATTAAATAATCTTCAGTGTGCAAGAGCGTCTGTAATATAAGATAGAAATAATTAAATTTGATAAATAATTGCAGCGTTATGGAAATTTAAAAAATGTGTTGAATATAATAAAAGACAAAAATTTTGTTAAAAAAATTGTGAGACAAAAAACTATGTAAAATTTTTAAGTTCACCGACGCATCATTCGTTTCCACTTCTGAGTCAACGAAAAAAATTTAAATAAAATGACGTCATCGACTTTTACGGTAGGCCGTCAAGGTTTTAGTACAATTAACTTCATCGGGCTTTAAAACAACTAATTTCCACGTTGTTTAAAGAAAATAATAATCACAGATTTTCGCCATCATTTGACCAACTCAAAACAGTAAACAATTTCTACTTTTCTAATTAATATACCATCTTTACAGAAATAATACGTCAGTTAATTAACTATTTCAGATGAGGCCGCGGGCCAGTTAAAATGGCTTTGCGGGCCGGTTTTGGCCCGCGGGCCGGACTTTGGACATCCCTGACTTAGGTGATTGTTCAAAATGTTGATAAAGGTTATTGTGTCCATTGAGAGAAATCGTTTGCCTACCATGCAATGTTCCCTCTAAGTCTAAGCTCGTTGTTTCGTGTGCAAAGTTTAAAAAAAACTCGTTTGCAAAGTTACACAATGTCCATTTTTTGTGCTAAATTTTACAGAATTTTCTGCGTGGTAATTTTAAACTCCTGCGTGGCATCGGTAAAATATCTGGAACATTGCTACCATAGTTCTAACACTTTGCTTACATATCCCCTGCAAACCAAACATCCACTACAGTATCAGAAACTTCAAATGAGACAATCTAAAGCTATGTAAACGATTGTTCAGCTCGACTGGTTATATTGTCAATAAGACCCGCTCATCACTTGAACCAAGTAATGTCAATACACTTGTCTGTTTGCGTTGTTCGTTAAAAGATGTCATATAAAGAAGACATTCCAGTGTTATTTTGATTTTCGACAAGTACATTTAATAAATGTTACTTATGACACCATAAATTTCAATTTCGACTTTAATCGAAATTAATGATTAATTAATCGATAATTTTTCAAAAGTTAACAATTAATTTTAAATTAATCGATAACAGCCCTACAATAAAGACATAAAAAGTGTTGCCTAATCTTATTTTATCAATGATGAAGACATGGACAAAAAACAAACTTGCTTTCCGAAAGGTCAATTCTTCCAAAGGAATTTCAATGACAATTACTTTCTTATTATAAAATGGTCATGGTAGTAAGCTCTAATCAACATACTCAGATGAGGTAATAAAGAAAGGACTTTTAATGACAATTACTTTCTTATTATAAAATGGTCATGGTAGTAGGTCAGATGAGGTAATAAAGAAAGGACTTTTAATGACAATTACTTTCTTATTATAAAATGGTCATGGTAGTAGGTCAGATGAGGTAATAAAGAAAGGACTTTTAATGACAATTACTTTCTTATTATAAAATGGTCATGGTAGTAGGTCAGATGAGGTAATAAAGAAAGGACTTTTAATGACAATTACTTTCTTATTATAAAATGGTCATGGTAGTAGGTCAGATGAGGTAATAAAGAAAGGACTTTTAATGACAATTACTTTCTTATTATAAAATGGTCATGGTAGTAGGTCAGATGAGGTAATAAAGAAAGGACTTTTAATGACAATTACTTTCTTATTATAAAACTAGGTTGTGCAGCGGCGCTGTGGCGCCTGCGGTGCCCATTTTATTTTAGTGCGCCCACCTTTTTCAAAAGCCCAACTAACTTGTCCTTGTATGATAAATACGAAATATTAAACTTTCTGAAATGTACACAAAGTATTTAATAAAAGGGGTTGTAAGGCACCTACGGCGCCCACTTTTTTTTTGGTCAAAAGCCCAAGTAATTTATCCTTGTTTGATAAAAACGAAATATTAAAATTCCTGGAATGTACACAAAGTATTTTATAATTAACCATCATCAAATCCTCTTTTTACATTGTTCCCTTTTCCAAAATTAAAATATGAGCTAAAACAATGACGTCATATAATAATTTTTTACAGCGCATCTTTAATTTATAATCATTTTGCACACCGATGCACACCTTGTATTTCAAAATATAAGATCAAACAATGTCATATAAAAAAAATGTTACAGTGCTAATCACCACACGATTTTTTAACTGCTATAGACTGTTGTACATCGTTCCTCAGCGTTCCACATCCAGTAAGTGAGTGAGTGACTTGGACTATCATAATATTTATGGTCATGGTAGTAGGTAAGATGAGGTAATAAAGAAAGGACTTTTAATGACAATTACTTTCTTATTATAAAACGAGCAACCAAGCCCGTCCAAGGACGTTACGCCACCGTTCGGTGGCATGTTGTAACTCCCCTTCAACAGCCGTCTCGACCGGCATACATGTGCATCACGTCAAAAATACTATTCATTATAGTTAAAATAAATAACTCGTAAAAACAGAGCTTTTGACTATAAATCCCAACGCACATAACTCAAAATATAGTCTTGAAAGAAATACTGCACCAAAAATAACTCGTTTTGAACGGCCGCGTAAACTTGATATGATTGGCTGTATGAGTCATGTGTGTTTGAGAGACCAATCGCTATAGATGACGGGACAGAACTTAGCCTTTTATTATATAGGATGGTCATGGCAGTAAGCTCTAATCAACGTACTCAGATGAGTTAATAAAGAAAGGAATAACCTGTTGTTGATCGTAGAGGACCTCCTTCATAATGACAAGCTGCTGTGCATCTGCTCCAGACATTTTGCTCTTTTCCTTTTCTGTAAGAGCATCATTAATATATGTACATGTATCATTAATATATGTACATGTATCATTAATATATGTACAGCATCATTAATATATGTACATGTATCATTAATATATGTACATGTATCATTAATATATGTACATGTATCATTAATATATGTACATGTATCATTAATATATGTACATGTATCATTAATATATGTACAGCATCATTAATATATGTACAGCATCATTAATATATGTACATGTATCATTAATATATGTACATGTATCATTAATATATTACATGTATCATTAATATATGTACATGTATCATTAATATATGTACATGTATCATTAATATATGTACATGTATCATTAATATATGTACATGTATCATTAATATATGTACATGTATCATCAATATATGTACATGTATCATTATATATGTACAGCATCATTAATATATGTACATGTATCATTAAAATATGTACATGTATCATTAATATATGTACATGTATCATTAATATATGTACATGCATCATTAATATATGTACATGTATCATTAATATATGTACATGTATCATTAATATATGTACATGTATCATTAATATATGTACATGTATCATTAATATATTTACATGTATCATTAATATATGTATCAAAGCATGAATTTTCTAAACATTAATTTTTGTATTTAAATAAATTTTATAGCTTGAAAATAATTTTATGTACCTGTAACAAAAATTTTGCTAGTTTAATTATGATACAATCTGATTTCTTAAATTATTGAAGTCTACATTTTTTAAAGTTTATAATTCCAGTGTCATTTGACACTTTGTTATGCTTCATAACATTAGCATTTACATTATCAAGTTAAAAGTGTTTTAATTTGATTCTCAAGTATGGCTCATTTACTCAGTTCATTTCCCTTTATTTAAGCATTACATATGCTCAAAAGAGATTGAAAGTGGATTTTGATCTAATCTAAAATTAGGCATAAACACTTCGTTCACTTATTAAGTGAAAGATCAGTCAAGTTAAGGTAGAATATTGTTGTTTTTTTATTAGGAATATAATTATAATTGGCGGCTGGATAGCGAAGTCAATAGTGCGCTCGCCTCACAAGCTGAGGGGCGTGGGATCTAGCCCACGTTAAAGCCGCTATAAAAATGTTGATGGATGACTAACGCTAAGAAAGTCCTCCGCTGACCTGGAGAGGGATGGGCGTCGCCAAGGTCTACTAAGCCCGAGAATGTTCTAATGGAAACATTAGAATCCCCTACGACCTCGAGAAAAGGTTATGGGACTAAAAAAAAATTACTCTATTAGGAATATAATTACTCCATTAGGAATATAATTACTCCACTAGGAATATAATTACTCTATTAGGAATATAATTACTCTATTAGGAATATAATTAATCTATTAGGAATATAATTACTTTATTTACATTTTAATGCATTTCAAATAAAAGTATATTACAATCCTCAATTCCTACAACAAAGAAAGACAGGTGAGGCTAGACATAAGTTAAGAGCTTCAACAGAAAAATAATGAGAACCATTGAATAGTTCAAAATGTTCATATTTATTTACATTGAACCTAATATGTCAATCCCTGGTGATTTTCATGTGTGTTTTTTTTTATTTAGCCTATATCATCATCATTTTTTATTTAAGTTCCTTGTTAAATGTTTTGTGGAATTTTTTAACAATTTCAATTCCTCCATGCTTTAAACTTTAGAACCTTTAGTTGTGTGTTGTCTTTACCTGATGATTTGCCAATCTTCAGTTGGTTAAAAACCATAACGCACAGGCAAAAAATGGCTCCCAAAATAATCTCAAAAACTATTTCATAAACAAAGCATAAACAATCAAAAGTTTCCAAAGTAACAAAAATGCTTAGATGTGACAAGCAAACACAGGAAAAGGAGACATCAAGCAGTTGATAAAAGTAATATAATCATTGAGTGGCAAAAAAGAAAACTTCAATGTCCCAATTTGAGACAAACAAGGTAACTACTTGCTTCTATAGATGACCAACTTGATGGAAAGAAAATTTTCAAGAAATTCTGAAAAGATCTACACAGTCACCTGTTCTAAACACATGAATAACACAACACCTGTATAACATGTAAAGATCCAAAGAAAAAAAACAATTAATCCAGTTGAAAGTTTTAAAAAAATATAAAAGAATGCACTACAAGAGTTGATATAAAAACTTTGTCCAATGTTATAACATGTACCTTGTCTCAGCTTCTCAAGCTTGACACTTAGATGATTCTTGGACTTGTGAGCCTCCTTCCTCATCAGCTGTTGCACAACAATGATATATATAATAATGTTGATTAAAGGTCATCTGAGCTAGACACAAACCCTCTAAATAATATTTTATTGCATTTTGACAAAAGATAAAGTTGATTATACATGACTAAACATCAAATTGCAATGTGTCATGAATATTCTTACCACTTCTTCGGGAGTCGCCCTTAGAACTGTTAAGTCATTTACTGTATCCTATGCAAATAAATTAAAGCATAACATAATATCTGAATTTAAATCATTTTATTAAATAAATTAAATGGTTCAATCTTAAAAAATAAACTATAGAGTTATAAGATTATTGATAAAATTATAAATTTTAAAGATTTTTTACTCACATTAAGAACTGTTAAAAGTTTCATTTAATTAAAGAAAAAATGGAAGTCAAAATTTTCTTCTTCAATAAAAAGTTTGAAAATTCAGTTTACAGCAATTACTATATGGATTTTTTAGTGCCCACAATTTTGGGTGGTGTCTAATTAGCAGATATTTAAAATTATTTTCAATAGGTTAACTACATCCAGTCAAGTTTGACATTTTTAGGTGTCAGTATGATTATCCTGCACTATGTTCTCTAACCTAGTGCTTCTCAAAATTTTTAGTATTGCGGACCGGCAGGAATTTTTTCCATTACACCAGAGACCGGTGAACTATTTTGCCTGTACTGACGTGTTAGCGAAATGTCCTTTCTTGGTAACTTCTGCGGACCGGCATCGGATGACCCACGGACCAGCACCGGTCCGTGGACCGCCACTTTGAGAAGCACTGCTCTAACCCACTTAAGCACATAAGTTAAAATAAATATATGTATGAAAATTTATTGATAAACTTTCAAACATAATTTATCAGCTAAGTGTTGCTACATCTTTAATTTGATTTTTATTTCTTACATCCCATGTTGGTCGTTTCTTGGATGGTGCTTTTTTTCTACGATTATGGCCAAGTCTATAAAATGACATTTGACTTGATCCTGCAACTGAAAAGAAAATGTTAAATTGAGTTATATTTTAAAACACTATTGATATAATTTATTTTTATTAGCATTAAAATTAAACTGAATACTCTCAAGTAATCCTTTTCTCTTGATATTTAGGGCTCATGATCAAATGCATAGATGCTTCTATGACAAAAGGTTGGAAGTTGCCGGAAATTTTAAATTACATTATGTCAATATTGTACTGTCTACAGAACTGCATCTCCAGGTTTGAATTCAGAGTTTTCCCTCTCTTAAATGAGTTGACATCCAAGGTTAACAAGTCCCATCCACCCATAAGGTGGTCTTATTTTTTGTAGGCTTGTTTAGGCTTCATCTTGGGTTCTCAGTCTATTCAGATGGCTCTGTCTTGGGTTCTCAGTCTATTCAGATGGCTCTGTCTTGGGTTCTCAGTCTATTCAGATGGCTCTGTCTTGGGTTCTCAGTCTATTCAGATGGCTCTGTCTTGGGTTCTCAGTCTATTCAAATGGCTCTGACATTCAGTAGACCCAGTAGCACAATTCTAACCATGCTGTTTTCATATTTAATTCTCTGGGTTTTTTTCCCTTTCTTTATTTCAAGGACATTGATTGAGTTGATTGGCCTAACTGTAACTGTAACTGTCACAGTAACTGTCAATGTAACTGTCACAGTAACTGTCACAGTAACTGTCACAGTAACTGTAACTGTAATGTCACTGTTAGTTAGTTAGTTAGTTAGTTCCCCTCGGGCCGAAGACGGCACATAGGGCAGAAGTCATTGATTTCCATTTACGACGATCCGTCGCCAATTGTATTAGGTCTTGATTATTTCTTAGACCCATGGTTGAGCTTTCTCTTTTGATTGTTCTACGTAGGGTTTCTTTTGGTCTTCCTTGTTTTCTTTTGTCTTTTGGTGTCCATATGAAGGCCTGCCTTGGTAGTCTTTTCTCGTCCATTCGAAGAACATGACCGATATAATTCCAACGCCTTCTCCTTAAAAAGGTTGACACATATTCTTGGTTGGTTTCTTCTCTTATTGTTTCATTTGTTTTAAAATCACTCCATTTTATATTCAAAATTTTTCGGAGGCATTTGTTCTCGAAGGCAACTAATTTCTTTTCTATAGCTTGAGTGGATTTCCAGCTTTCACATCCATATGTTAGTACAGGGATTACGCAAGAGTTGAATAGCCTAAGTTTTATATGTTTGCTGAGTGTCTTTGATCTCCAAATATTTGTAAGTTTGTTAAAAGCACTTGACGCCAACGCAATTCGAGTCGTTATCTCTGATGTTGCATCTCCATCATATGGCATTTTGCTTCCTAAGTAAGTGAAGTTTGTTACTTTCTCTATGGTTTGGTCATTAAGTATAATATCATTGGGTTGGTTGGTGAGGTCCATGACTTTTGTTTTCGTTGTGTTTATTTGAAGACCAATTTGATTTGAAAAGTGCTGGAGACGATCCGTTTTTTCTTGGGTGTTCAGATGCGTTGAGCTGATAAGAGCCAGGTCATCTGCAAAGTCAAGGTCTTCCAAAGTATTGTTTTCGGTCCATTTGATACCTAATCCGGCATCCGTGCATTTTCGCATGACCCAATCAATTGCTATTCCAAATAACATTGGGGACATGACACATCCTTGCTTCACACCTGTTTCGACTGGGAACCAGTCAGAATTTCCGGCTTCAGTTTTCACACAGCAAAGTGAATCTGAATAAAAAGCTTTTATAATGTTCACGTATTTAGTTGGGAAACCATAGATGTTAAGAAGTTTCCAGAGCGTAGGTCGGTGGAGACTGTCGAACGCTTTTTGGAAATCAACAAAATTTATGATGAGCTGTGATTGAAATTCAACAGATTCTTCGATGATAGTTCTGAGTGTGAATATATGGTCAATAACTGACCGATGAGGTCTGAAGCCTGCTTGCTCTTCTCTGAGCCTTTCGTCTATTGACTTTTTTATTCTCTCTAGTAGAATACTGCAAAAAAGTTTTCCTGGTACAGATAGTAAAGTTATTCCACGCCAATTGTTGCAGTCTGGTAAATCGCCTTTTTTTGGCAGTTTAAAGATGGCACCGTTTTTCCATTCTTGTGGTGGGGATTCATTTTGCCAGACATCATTGAATAACAGCAATAAATGCTGTAGAACATTTTCATCTGCTGACTTCAGCATTTCCCCTGAAATTTCATCTTCGCCAGTTGCTTTGTTGTTTTTTAACTTCCTGATGGCTTGTTTTAGTTCTTCAATTGTGAAGTTTTCACATGCTGCAGTTAAAATAGACATGTTTTCTTCTTCACCAATAACTGGGGTAATTGTTGGCTGTGGTCTGTTTAATATTTCTTTGAAATGTTCTGCCCACCTTTGTTTTTGTTCTTCATCTGATGCTAGTAATTTGCATAGGTGTCTTTGATAGGCGTACTTTTTGTGGGTGGATGGTTGCACAGCTGTCTCATAATCTGAAATAAAGTTTTGCTGTTACCTGCTTTTGCTGCTATTTCTGCTTCCGCGGACAGATTGTTTATAAAATTGTTTTTGTCCTTTCGTGCATCAGCTTTCACTTCTTTGTCAAGCAGTGCGTAACGTTGCTTGCTGCTTACGTATAAGGAAGACGTTCTTGCTGATAAAAGGTTTAGCTTCATTTGTTTTCTTTCTTGTTCTGTTACTGTAACTAATAATTCTCTTAATATTTCAACTGCTGCTTCTATCTACTACTGAGGTTTATTAACTTATTAGGTACAGTAGAACCCGGTTAAGTCGACAGCCTAGGGGTATGCCAAAAGGCATCGAGCTAACCGATGATCGAGTTAAACAAAAACCAATATGGCGGCAAAATATTAACATGTGCTTGAAATTTCTTTATGTACATGATGTGCCTTAATTAGTGATGGGACGATTAATCGGAATCGTATCGGAATATTGGGACCCTAATATTTCTGCACTCTTTCCTAAGGTTGTTAAGACCGTTAGTTTTTAAAGACATTTAAATATAACTAGGGCTGTGGAAATAACGATTAATTTCTCGATTAATCGTTAAAAATTTGTATCGATTAAAATTATTTTAATCGATAAAAATTCAATTTAAATTAAAGAACATATTTATAATATTTTTAAATTTTTTTATTAATAAATAATTAATTATTAATAATTCATAATAATTTATATATTTTTTTCCGTACAAACTTCTCCCGCGCAATATTATAATTTATTTTATTACTGTATGTGGACCGGCAGACGTCAACTAAATAAAATAATGTAAAAAAATCTTTTTTTTAAAAAGGACACGCTTTTATTTACTTATAGAAAGTGCACTAAAAAGAAGAAAATAAAAATTTTCTATGAAAACAGGTGAAATCGTTGAACCTATCTACTGCACATAAAAGCGTGGGGCCCCCATCACAAATCATTTCTCATTGCAACTATTCTCTTACATATAGATAAATATTTCTAATTAATGTGATAGTAGCATTTATATGATCAAAGTTGTGAAACTTTTGCAAGACTTGATGTTGATAGTACTTTTTAAAGTTATAATAATTGTATCCCTCTAGGGCGAATTGAGGCATGGTTCATTGACGCGAGTGATAATATTTTATATAGACAAAAACTAAAAACTAAAAGTGCATTAATTTAATTACGGTACATTTGATCGGTCTGAAATTTTGATACAATGCATTGTCATCCACGATCTATATGTGGTAAAATTTTGAGATCTCTAGGACCATCAGAAGTGGTTTAATTTTACGTTACAATATTTGAAGGAAGGATGGATGGATGGATACAACATACAAACAGTGTGACTTAAATAAAAGCGTGTAATGTAAAAATGGCTGATAGCATCAGCGCAGTTAAATTTAAACATATAACTAGAAAGTTGAGCAAAAATTTTGTTTTTAAGCTAACTGCGGATGGCAAAGTCAAAGATGGTGAAAAAGTTTACTGTGTTCACTGCCATAAACAATTATCTTTTAAAGGATCAAATACATCGCTGACGTAATATATTTTTAATTTTCAATGTCTGTGAGAAATGTTCAGTTTAATGACATCATAAAATTCTATTTTTGACTTTAATCGAAATTATCGATTAATTAATCGATAATTTTTCAAAAGTTAACGATTAAATTAAAATTAATCAATAAAGCCCTAAATATAACCCTTTGTTGCGTTAGCACTGTTTTTTTTCCTAGTACATACATAACGAATTCTGCTACTCCTTCCCGCCACGATGCGCGCGGCGGGTGGTCCGCTGGTGACATTGTATTTTTCTCTCTTGCACGCTCCCAGTTAACATTAGTACTAATTTAGTTCTTTGTTTTTTTAAATGGGGCTAGATGTTTGTTACAGTTTCTGAGTTAGTGGTGATTCCCACATTGAGCGATGTTGTTCGTCCGTCGTGATCGACGATGACCACTCTCATCATATTTGCTGGGCCACCACATGTGTTCTCTGGTGGCTTATTAACCCTATTTTTGCACGAAAGAGGCGTCCGCATGTCGGACAAGAGATAGAAGCGGTCCCTTCACGTGGGTTTTGGTTACGTTCCTTTCTGGCTTGGCATTTTAACTTGGCAGCCTGTTGTCTATTAGCTTCACAGACAGCTGTGCCATTCCATATCGTAGAGCGCCAGTGGGCTCGGTTACTGGCTGCTGCTTCCCAGGAGTCATGTCCGATGTCGAAGGCCTTCAGAGCCGTTTTAAGTGCATCCTTGTAGCGCTTTTGTCGACCTCTGCGTGCTCTATGCCCTTCGGTAAGTTCACCATAGAAGAGCCTCTTGGGTAGGCGATGGTCGGGCATGCGCACTAGATGCCCCGCCCAGCGTAGTTGGCTTTGCATGAGGATAGTGTGGATGCTGGGGAGTCCTGACCTGGCTAATATTTCGGTGTCTGGAACTTTTTCCTGCCATTTTATATTGATAATATTTCTAAGGCTTTTGGTGTGGAAGTGGTTCAGCAACCTCGCATGGCGTTGGTATACAATCCAAGTTTCACATGCATATAATAAGGTGTGGAGCACTACAGCTCTGTATACTTTTAGTTTTGTTTGGGTGCTGATTCCCCTTCTGTTCCAGACACTGTCATGTAATCTACCGAATGCTGCGCTGGCCTTTGAGATTCTGGAGTTCACCTCGTCATCAATATTGGCCTTCTGGGACAGTGTGCTGCCAAGGTAGGTAAAGCGGCTCACTGTGTTGATTTTGTTGCCGTTGATGAATATGTTAGGCTCAGTATAGGATTTGCCCGAGGCCGGCTGGTATAGCACTTCTGTCTTTTTTGTGCTGATGGTGAGCCCAAAGTTAGAGCACGCACTGGAAAATTTATCAGCACTTAGTTGCAGTTGTGCTTCGGAGCCTGCGTTAAGGGCACAATCATCAGCAAAAAGAAGTTCCAGGATGCTGTCTGATTTGACCTTTGTCTTAGCTTTAAGCCTCCTGAGGTTAAACAGACGACCATCAGTGCGATACCTGAAGTCCATGCCTACATTTCTATTCCTGAAGGCCTCTGTGAGCATGGCTGAGAACATGAGGCTGAACAATGTTGGGGCCAGAACACAGCCTTGCTTAACGCCATTTGTGACAGGGAATGGTTTAGAGACCTCTCCGTTGTCCTGGACTCAAGCCTGCATGCCATCATGGAATTGCCTTACAATGGCTATATACTTATTTGGACACCCCATACTTGGCCATAATCCTCCATAGGCCCTCTCTGCAGACTGTGTCAAAGGCTTTCGTAAGGTCTATGTAAATGTAAAAAAAAGGTCCATATTCTGCTCTTGACACATTTCCTGCAATTGCCTAGCTGCAAAAATCATGTCAATGGTCCCCCGTTCTTTCCGGAAACCACATTGGCTTTCTGGTAAAAGTCCCTGATCCAGATGTGCATTTAGGCGATTTAGGAGAATTCTGGCGAGTATTTTTCCTGCAATTGATAGCAGTGAAATTCCACGATGATTGTCGCAGGCTTGGCGGTTCCCTTTTTGCTTGTACAAGTGGACTATAGAGGCATCTTTAAAATCCTGGGGGACAGCCTCTTGCTGCCATATCATTAGGCGATACTGTGCCTTGAAAGGCACTTGCCTAACTTTCCTTACAAGCTACACTAATAAATAACCCGCCCCATGTAACCTACACATCCCCTCATTGTTCCCGAACCATTCTCTTCCAAACCATCAAACCGTGGTCGAATTAAGTGGGTTCTACTGTAAATTAAATCTGCACTCATTTCTGGTATTATTGATCATTCAATAACAAAGATGGATCAAGCACAGCTGGGCAGTATCAAAACGGCTGGCCACATAAGCGTCACCTGTTTTAACCACTTAAGGCAAGGGGGGATTTGACAGTACAGTTGAACCCACTTACCTCAAGCTCAGTTAGCTCGACCACCCTACTAACTCGACGTTTTTTATTGGAACCGCCAAATTCTCTCTTTGTCTTATCATTTTTTCATCGGCTAATTCCATTTTTCTAAGTCGCCAAAACCTAGTACCTCGAGCACAAAAGGGGGCCAAATTTGCAACTTAACTTGGTAAGCTCGATCCTCGTCGGTTGGCCTAGCAATGCACTGGCATTTTTAGTTCAAAACAGTGTTGACATCTCGCGTCTTCGAGACTTCCGGCTATTGTGTGATTCTACGAGATTTCAATAAAAATTACCGGATGTTATTATCTTCTTTCAATTTCGATCCATGTGTGAATTAGATGTATTCACCGGAGGTGCCCGTAAATCGGCATTAGCGATCTTTAATCCGTCATTATTTCGCAGTGCGTGTTATATTATTATTAAACTGAATTCATTTTCTGATGCATTGATCATTTTATTTTTTAAGATAAACGTAAACGAATATCTTTAGAAATGAAAATAAAGGTTTGTATCGAGAATCGACTGTGGTTTTTATATAATTAAATAAAAAATTATTATTATTTTTAAATAACTAACACCCGGGTGACGATGAAATAAAATCATTTTCTTAATATTCCAGTACATGTAAATAAAAGTATTAATATACACGTCATCACTTTTGTAGGTCGAATTCTGATAAGGAATGATTTTTAAAAAAATTCGCTTAGACTTAGTTGCCGGCCGAGATCAAACACACAGCCCACAGCGTGCTGTGATCAACGGTCAAGGCCACAATAGTTTTATTTATATTATTACAAAACTGAGGAAGTTCGAGAGCGTTCTGATAGTAACAGATCACGGCATGTCAAAAGCATTAAACTTAAAATTACCATATTGATATGTTTATTTTTATTCGCTGATTCGACGGCAATCAAAATGCTAGCGGCGTGACACGCGCATGGGACGACGTGAGGCGTAAACTTTGACCTTTTAGCGCATGCGCAGACATTTATAAACTGGTAACTTATTTTTAATTAAATGGAAATGGAATCGAGACATGACAGAGACGTAATCAAAGTCCTTTACTTCGGCATAAATATATATATATATATATATATATATAAATTCCTGATTAGTCATAACTTTTCCCGACTTTCAAGGCCGAGAAATGTTTTTAAAGAATTCCCGACGTTTTCCTGAGTGGGAACCATGGTTATATTTAAATTTTAAACGGTCCTTAAAAACGAACGGTCATTACAACCTTAGGAAAGAGTGAAGAAATATTAGGGTTCCGATACGATTCCGATTAATCGTCCCATCACTAATTAACGCTAACTAATTGGTCATGTACATAAAGAAATTTCAAGCACATGTTAATATTTTGCCGCCACATTGGTTTTCGTTTTAACTCGATCATCGGTTATCTCGACGCCATTTTTCATACCCCAACGCTGTCGACTTAAACGGTTTCGACTGTATTTTGATCAATTAACTGAAAAATTACATGTTTTGGGTTTTTTTAAAAATCGACTACCTAAACCATTGTAGAATATGTTTCTATCAAAGAATTTGTTATATTATGTTTTATGTTGTATAAATAAATATTTTTTAAGGCACTGTTTTCTTTTTTAATAACTTTTAATTGTTTTTACAGTTTATATTGCCATTTTTCAAGCCATAGCAACTTATATCAAACTTTTCATTTCCATATACAATCGAACCCACTTACCTCGAGCTCGGTTAGCTCGACCACCCCACTAACTCGACGTTTTTTATTGGAACCGCCAAATTCTCTCTTTGTCTTAGCATTTTCTCATCAGCTAATTCGATTTTTCTAAGTCGCCGAAACCTAATACCTCGAGCACAAAAGAGGGCCAAATTTGCTGTGTGTTAGACCTCGACCGGCAAATAAGTCTAAGCGAATTTTTAAAAAAATCATTCCTTATCAGAATTTGACCTACAAAAGTGATGTTAATAATATTACATGTATATACATGTACTGGAATATTAAGCAAATGATTTGATTTCATCGCCACGCGCGTGTTAGTGTCACAGTCACGTATCTTACTGGTAACAAAGCAACAACAAACTTTTAAAAAAAAAGTTTTTTATTTAATTATCTTATCTTATCTTATCTTATCTTATCTTATCTATACAGACGCTCCTTCTATGTAGAAGATAGTTGCGTCCACAGACCATGACAGATGATCTGTTGGTAAGTGACGCAGCATTCACATGCCACGGCTTTGTGGGTTCCACGCATTACCCAGCCGCCTAACTACATGTAGTGTTAGGTACCCATTCGGAGCGGGGTGACTCAGGAACGCCCTAGGCCCCGGGAACAAACCCTTGCCTTCACACGGATTCGAACCCGTGACCATCGGTACGACAGTCCAGTGCGCTGCCACTCGACCACCGCGTCCCCCTATTTAATTATTGCGTCCTACGCTTATCGATGGTTTGTTTTTAGTCCTGCATTTTCATTAGAGATTTAAATGTTGATAAAGTGTTGGTTTTCCTGGTTTCTTCAGGCAACCCATTCCACGCCCGAATTCCGGACGGAAAGAACGAACATTTTTGTTTGTCTATGCATGTCACCTTATATCAGCCCATCACCTGGCACCAATTCATAGCATTTGTCTGGCACCATTTTACAGCCATCTACTGTCACAATATCAAAACCCACTCATATTTGGTGCTTAGTTGATGTTGCAAACAAACAATATAGACATACCATGTACCCACCTCGCTACAATGACAATTTTTTAAAATTATAAATTGTATTTTATTTATGTTTCTAGTAAGTTTAAGAGCTAAGCTATATTCTCAACAAGTTTCACTCTTTTATCTTTCATGCAAGTGGGTTTTATTTTTCATTATACTAACTTTAAAAGTCGTTTTTCTCAAAATCACGTTTTCATAATTTTTTGTTTCACGCAATATGATTTATCTCAAAAACTACTTCATCAATTTGTTTCATATTTTTAGGGTTTGTTCTGTATTCATATTGTCATTATCCAAAGTATGCATTTTTTATTATATTTATTATTTTTCATTTTAAAAAAGATTTTTATAACCTGACCCCCTAAATTTTTCATATTTTTTAACGATGTTCACTGAAAAAATTATATTTAAAATCTAATTGAGATTTGTTAATTATAATACTCACAAATATCAATAAGATGTATATGTAGCTTAAAATAAAATTTCAAACCTTCTCTTAATTGGTTTTTTAATAATAACTTTTTTAATTTTGACCTTTTTTGGTCCTCTTTTTGTCCCCCGTGTCATTGTTTATGACAAAATAGTTTTTTAGAGCTGGTACTGATTAAAAAAATTGTGTTTGATTAATTGATAAAAATTTAATCTATTAATTTTGATTAATTATATTTTTATAACACATTTATAGATCTGGTTAAGTCACGATTCATTATTTCGCTAAATCGTTGAAGTCACGGTTATTCCATATCTCCTAAATTTGGTGAATAACACAGCAAATCCATTCTGCTATGCAAGAAATAAGGAAGAAAAACCTTTTTGTTTATGTATGCACCTCTAAATAAATAATAATAACTAGGGGCAAGTACCCGGTGTTGCGTACTGGGTTCTGGATAAAAGAAGACTAAGTCTCGACTCTTGTTCACGTATACGTCAAGCCTTTATTATTCCTCAATATATGTACAGCATCTGATTAAGGTACACGACGTACTCCATACAACCATGTCCACTCACTTTAAGTGCATACATGGACCCTCTGTCCCTAATACGCTGAACACTCGAGCCACCTCGATGTGTCATCAGCTATAACAGAGCCAACGCTCTCTATTAACGTCTAGCCCTAACAAGGACTATGGACCTCTGCACTCCTCACGTCTCCACACGTCTCTCTCCTCTCAGTCTCACACCCACTATTTATCCACAACACGGCTCTCTAACTTGCATACCGGGTGAATACAATTAACATCATTATTGACAAGTGAACTCTTGTCACGCACGCCTTGTGCCGACTCACACACTGGCTCACAACAATCTCACAACAATCATTCGCAGTGATTCTCATACCCTGACATATCCCCCCTCTTCCGTTAGATTCTACTTACGGGTAGAATCTCACAATACAACAAAGTCGGGGCATGGAATCACTGCACATTACAAATACAATAATATAATACATCATGAATTAATATCTTTAAAAATAATTTTATACACAACAATGCATGAAAAAAAAACATTAATAGTATATACAACACAGAGCATAAATCCACTTGGTCGTACCTTTATACGACTTCACTAACCCGCAACGTCATTCGAGATGGACAGCCGTCATACTACCACCCCTGAATTACATACTCTATATATACATTAGTGCAAAAAGAAAATATTATATATACATGTGAAGTCTTAATGCATCTCATTATCACTAATAATCAATCCATCTAACAATATGCAATTTACAATCTTGGAAAAAATGACACACACACAAAAAAAAATTCTAACACTTAAGCACTTGTCCACATCATGTGGCATATTACGGAGCAATCACTGCTCACTTAATTACTTTCCCACCTGTGTTATTGAGCTCTCTTATCTCTCCATAGGCACAATTCTAAATCTATGTATATAAATACAGCCCATCGCTCCTGCCACACAGGAACTTGGTTAATTGATTAACAAAAACTGCCCATCACTCCTGCCGTACAGGACGTAGTTAATTATATAACAAAGGGAGCCTATCTCCCATGCCATACAGGTCTGACTTCCTACTTCTTGACTACTGTACATTATTATCTTAATTCTCAAAGAACCAACCTTCGACCTACTACTGGTCATAACACCTCACATAATTAGTATCCAACAATTGACCATTTTTACGCTAGATTGTTTTCTATTTACAACTGACTCTACTGGTACCTCATATAAATTCCTTAAGATATTTATTCCAGGATTACCTCCAGCATGAGATAATGTTATAGGGATAACTACTTATCCAAACTATAAACATTTCAGCCTGATTGTATTTAACCCATTACAATCAATTATATAACAATCATCAATCATGTGCATATAGTAGTCGTAATTAACATAATTCATCATAATAATCATAATCATGAACAATATCCTTATCACCACATATCATAATTGCATAAATATATATATATATATAAATAAATACATATCCTTCTAATGAAATTTTGCCCGAGGTCACCCGGAGCCAAAAATTATCATAAAAAAACATCAGCACGAAAATACAACCATCTCATATTTATTTACAACCATCCATAAGTACTAACTAACATAAGTACATAATCGCTATGAAACCTCACAATCATGTTCATATAATAATAATACTGGCCCGAGGTGACCCAGACCTCAATTTCTACCCAGACCCTGCAAGTTCTAACCAAAAAGATACCTTATCACCTATCATGGCTATCACAAAAACACATCATCATGAGGAAAAAAAAATCAAAAAAAAATCATAGTCATGTACACAGGCAAAAAACTCTTAACATTGAAAAAAATCATAGCCGTTGTATCTGAGGGTGGGATATTACGTTTGTCCCCAATCCTAAATAACAAACGACCCTGGTTTCCGTTATACAGGCTGATGTGTTCTAAGTCATGCCTACGCGGCACTTCCCACATGGGTATAACTATACCGCCACTAGTGTCATAATAACCCTGACCTTTGAATTTTCCTTCTTGACCCCTCACGGTCCCCCTTGTGTCTATGAATACACCTGCGAACGCGCCACTTTCGCCCCAACGACTCACTGTTCTCCCCAGGACTCCAACTATCAGCAAAAACATTACTCTTAACGGACCGGCTGTAAACATGTCCAGTGAGTATTTGTCGGTCATTGTCTTATTAATTCTGGTTGGTCTTGACCGCACTGTGTCTCTGTGTAGCTCCGTGTTTGCCCTGCTGTGTCTTTGGAGGTCATACGGGCCACCTTTGTTTAGCAACTCACAACAGTATTTAGCTGAGCCCACGTCATATTGTTGTGTGGCTCCACTGTAGGGTTTTTTCTTAAGTTGCTTGTTTTCATCCTTAGATGTGCTATCTGCTATTAACTCAGTAGTACACCCCATTTTCCCATCCTTGTTTTCCTTATTTCCCTCAATAGGTTTGCTATCTTCTAGGAATTCAGTAGTACAATCAATTTTTCCATCATTATCTTCCTTATTTCCCTTACATTCAACACATTTTGCCTCCGAGGTTAATGTTACTACTGTGACCACGGTGTGTTCAGTGACCTTCCCCCCATCTTGCATATCTGGGTCACTACTTTTTTTCTTGTTCATATTTTCAACTAAATTTTCCCTCTTTCGAAATTGTACTTCTTTGATCCACTTTTCGTGAGGTTTTTCAACAATTGTCCCAAGCATCTTGGACGTTCTCTGTACATTCACTGTCATGTCCGTATCATTTCCATTTAATCTTTGAGTTAATTCAGTCCTTTTCTCTTCCTTTTCAACAATGATTCGCCATAAGTCCTTTATGTCTTCTTTGTTATGTGCTATAGTCAGCGTTAACTCATTATTCTCCTCTACTTTTTGAGTTAGTGTGTCTTTCATTTCTTTTAGCTTCCACTGTAATTTCTGCAAACATTCATCTTTATCAGCCACCGTCTTATTCAGTCCTGTTATATTTTGGTTTGCAATGATTAAGTTTAATTTCATCTCTGCTAGTTTTTCATCTTTACCCCTGACTATTTTTATTAGGCTAGCGTATACGTTGTCCATCTCGATACTTTTCATTTTCCAGGTCATGGACTCAACTTCAGCTTCATTCAGTTTTATTTTGTTCTCTCTCTTACATTCTTCTAATGATTCTCCCATTTCGGTTAAGGCCTTACTCAGATCTGCTATGTTGTTTTGTGTACTGATTAGGTTTCTATTCATTTCTATCTCTTTTCCTTTTAGCTCCCTCTGTAATTTTTCCAATAATTCACCTTTTTCAGCTTCAGACTTCATCAGCTCTGTTACCTTTCTATCTTTGTCCTTAGTTATTTTAAGCCAGCTGGATTTTTCTTCATCCTTTTGAGCCAGTAGTTTGTCCATTTCGGCAATTCTCATTCTTAAGTTCATTGATTCCACTTCAGTTTCCTCTATTTTTAATCTGTGTTTGATGGCAACTTTTTCGAGATCCGTTAGTCTAGTTTCAACATTGCTCAATTTTGACTCAAGTTTACCTGCTGTCTCTCTGTGTTCCTTTAATTCGTTCTCTTTAATTGCCAGATTATTTCTCAACTCACTAATGAGTTTATTACTTTCTTCCCTGTCGTAATTTAATTCGTCTATTAGTTTTTGATTTTCGGGCTCCCTGTTTTTAAGCACCCTGGGTTCTATTCTACTTTTAGTCAAACTTAATATTGTATTCCCATGCGGCTCCTGAATTGTATAACTTTTGTCACTGTCACAGTCTTCACTATTGTCCCTAGACCTTCTTTGTCATTCTGCCCGCAATTTTCTCATTCTCTCTTCATGTTTTCTCTGTTTCTCTTCATCTTCTACCTGCCACTGTCTCACTTTATCTTCGTGTTTCTCCTTTTTTCTTTACATTCTTCCTGCCACTGTCTCTGTTCCTCTAATTTTTCTTCCCGATTATGTTCTTCAAACTTATATCTTACAAATATATTCAGTTCCTCCCCCTCCAATCCTAGTTTTTTACCCCAGCTTCTTAGGGTATCTATAATCTTAAACGTAAATTCTTGTGTATCTCTAAATTCCATTTTACCTTACAATTGAAGTACATGAAAGGAAGAAAAAAAAATAGTTAAGTAATTGTAAATGATTACTTGCCTGTATTTACGGAATTACATACACAAATTAGGTGTCCTTAGAATGCTACTTAACAAAGTTCTCCTGGTAGCACCATTAATATTGTCCAGCAATAGTTCTCACGAACACACTCCGGTCTCTAGACACAACGATGAGGCAGATGCCTTGTTGTCGGATAATCGTTCACTGACACACTCCGGTCTCTGGACAGGACGATGAGGCGGATGCCTTGTTGTCGGACAGCCGTTCACCAACACACTCCTCGGGACTCTGGACACGATTGGTAAGGCGGATGCCTTGTTATCTGGCAGTCCTTCACTGTCACACTCAGGCGAACGATAAGGCGGATGACTTGTTGTCGGGCAATTGTTCACCGACACACTCAGGACGATAAGGCGGATGACTTGTTGTCGGGCCATCGTTCACCGACACACTCCGGTCTCTGGACACCACGATCCGACGGCCTGGACACTGGATGTCTCGTTGAATAGACTGTCGACGCTGTCTCACTTATATGCTGTGACTTGACGTACCATCCACAAGAGCCTCGGACGAGCCCCCACTGTTGCGTACTGGGTTCTGGATAAAAGAAGACTAAGTCTCGACTCTTGTTCACGTATACGTCAAGCCTTTATTATTCCTCAATATATGTACAGCATCTGATTAAGGTACACGACGTACTCCATACAACCATGTCCACTCACTTTAAGTGCATACATGGACCCTCTGTCCCTAATACGCTGAACACTCGAGCCACCTCGATGTGTCATCAGCTATAACAGAGCCAACGCTCTCTATTAACGTCTAGCCCTAACAAGGACTATGGACCTCTGCACTCCTCACGTCTCCACACGTCTCTCTCCTCTCAGTCTCACACCCACTATTTATCCACAACACGGCTCTCTAACTTGCATACCGGGTGAATACAATTAACATCATTATTGACAAGTGAACTCTTGTCACGCACGCCTTGTGCCGACTCACACACTGGCTCACAACAATCTCACAACAATCATTCGCAGTGATTCTCATACCCTGACACCCGGCTTTTCCCGGGTTTAACAACAACAGCAACAACAACAAAAACAACAACAGCAACAAAACAACAAAAACAAACAACAAAAACAAAACAACAACAAACAACAACTACAACAACAGCAACAACAACAAAGCAACAACAACAAAACAACAACAACAACAACAGCAACAACGACAAAAACAACAACAGAAACAGCAACAGCAACAAAAAAACAAAAACAAAACAACAACAAAAACAACAAAACAACTACAACAACAGCAACAACAACAAAGCAACAACAACAAAACAACAACTACAACAGCAACAACAACAAAGCAACAACAACATGAAGGACATTGTCGTCGCAGGGCAAGGGATGTGGACAACAACAACAACAGCAAAAACAACACAAAAGCAACAACAGCAACAGCAACAACAACAAAAACAACAACAGCAACAATAACAAAAACAAAACAACAACAAAAACATCAACAACAACAAAACAACAACTACAACAGCAACAACAACAAAGCAACAACAACAAAACAACAACTACAACAACAAAAGCAACAACAACAAAAAAATTATTTTATGGCGATAATCGCCTTCATGTTAATCTCGACACCAAAATGTTTATTATTTTGCGTCATTATTTTACGTCTTAATTTTCAATAATTTTTATTTTATATAGCTCATATAAGGAAAAATTACATTTTGGGCCCCCGGCCCTCAGTATCTGATATATATGGAACGAAACCTGTTTAATAACCTTTCCGGTATAATTTTGTGTACGTGTACCAAATTTCACGTTATTTGGTTGTCTGGATCTTGAGTTATTAGGGAACAGACAGACACCAGACAGACAACAAATGCGTCTTATATGTATAAAGATACGAGGGAAAAGTATGTAAGTAAAAAAATATATATAAATTATAAATAAATTTGGGGAAAAAAATATTAGAAATATTTTCTTACATTTTAATAGCCTTTTATTTCAATCAAATTAATTTTAATCAACTAAATTTTTTAACGATTAGGCCTAAACGATTAAGAATCATTTAATTTCCGCAGCCCTATTTTTTTTCACAATTTTTGTTGTCACTTACTAGCTATATGTAACAAAATAAACACATAAAAGTGTAAATATATTGCTATTCTAGTTTTTTCCTTCATAAGGTGTCATATCCCCCCTTAAGTCTTCGTTTAAATTTAAAGTCATTAATGTCAATTCAGTGTAATTTGTAATATAAAAAATCCGTAAGATAAGATTTGACTAGAACACTCACAGACACCTTATATTATTAGTAGGGCTTCGGAAATTAACAATTAATTAATCAATTAATCGATTAATCGTTTAAAATTTTAATCGATTAAAATTAATTTGATCGACTAAAATTGGATTAAAATTTAAGAAAATATTTTAAATATTTTTTTCTCCAATTTATTAATAATTTATATTTTTTGTCACTTACATACTTTTCTGTATTATTATTATTTATTTAGAAGAGCATACACGTAAACACAACGGCAACGGTTTTTCTTCCTCATTTCTTGCATAGCAGAACGAATTTGCTGTATTACATCACAAAATGTGGGTGCCATGGAATTACCACGACTTAACCGATTTTGCGAAATAATGAATCGCGACTTAAAGGGATCTATATATGCGTTATAAAAATATAATTAATTGAAATTAATTCATTAAATTTTTTCCCGATTAATCAAACAAAATTCTTTTAATCAGTACCAGCCCCAATTATTAGTAATGATTTAAATACTTCACTTACTTTGTAAATTTATTAAATCAATATATGTTATATTTTAGCTAATACAGTTTACAGCGCAATTTTTTTTAGCTATTACAGTTTACAGCGTTAATTTTTAAGGATTTTTTATTTCTAAGGGATTTGTTTGGCTCTCAACGATACTTAGTCTGAGTAAGATACATCTATTTTGTTTATATAGCACCCTGCTTGCCAGATTTTTGACCTACAATGTCATATTTTTCTAAATTAAAAACTTGTTTCATTTATTTCATTCCTTATCTATTGTACTGTTCTTAGTGATTCTTACTTATCTTTCAATTTCACAAGTCATTCCATTCAAGATCAATTAATAATTTACAGAGTTTTTTTTTCATTTGTTACTAGATTTTGATTCTTATTTGGTTTGTTTTACCTGTGCCTATATAATTATTACTATATATACTATATATTATATATCATATTGTATAAGCCATAATTCTGATCAACTTATTTAATATCAGTGATCAGTCTGATCAGTAGTTATATGTCTCAACTTGAACAGTAATACTAATAGTAATAGTTAATAATGATAAATTCTACATTCATTGACTATACTATACAATACATTCATATATAAAAATTAATATATATATTATTATATTATATATGACATATGAGTCATATGAATACTTCAAAAGATTCAACTTCACTAGACTTAGACTTTCTTTACTACTAGTAACTAAGTAACTAGTATACTACTTTACTAAGCTAATGACAAGACCAGGAAACACTACTTCTTTATTAGTCTATAATAATATTTAAGAATTTACCAAAGAATGTGAGAGAAGCAGATGTATTTCCTTTAATTGTTGTTTCAATTAATGTTGTTGTTTTAAATAAGCAAGAGCGTGTCATGCGTGTATGTTCATATTCCGTTGCGACAATAAACAACAGGTATGTCTAACATCCAGTATATACCGTTTAGACCAATTAAACGTTACTGTTACATAATAGTAATAGGATTGTTGAAATTGCCAAATTCTAAAACTTCTTATTGAATAACAGTAATAAATAACTTTAATATAATTAAATTCAAATGAAACCTTTTAAATTTTGAAGGCTTTTTATAATGTAATTGTTAATTATACATTTACTTGCAAAGAATCAAAATATTACATTCATGGACAAGAACTGACCCAAACTAAAGATGCAAAATACTTAGGAGTCTTAATAAATGAGAAAATATCATGGAATCCCCATGTCAATGAAGTTATTAAAAAATCAAACAAAACCTTAGGCTTTATAAAAAGGAACTTTAACAAATGTAATAGAGATATAAAACTAAAATGCTACCTCACTTTGGTGAGACCTGTACTAGAATATGCATCTTCTGTATGGGACCCATCCACCAAAGAAAACATTGATAAACTAGAACAAATTCAAAAAAGAGCTGCCAGATTCATTACTGGAGAATATTCGAAACTGACAAGAATAACACCATTAGTTAAATCATTAAACCTTGAAACACTAGAGGATAGAAGAACCAAGAGCAAATTCATACATAAAGCAATTAATTATAATTTAGAAATACAACACAAAGATAACTTAATACAACCCTCAGATAGACATAAGGATAAAAACACCTTTCTTATTCCGTATGCAAGAACAAACACATACACGTTTTCCTTCTTCCCGTCCGGAATTCGGGCGTGGAATGGGTTGCCTGAAGAATCCAGGAAAACCAACACTTTATCAACATTTAAATCTCTAATAGAAATGCAGGACTAAACACAAACCATAGATAAGCGTAGGACGCAATAATCTTCTGTATAGAAGGAGCGTCTGTAAACAGATAAGATAAGATAAGATAAAGAATCATTTTATTGTAGTAATTATATTATTGATATTAAAAATCTTTAACTTTAATTGATATAGCAATACTTTCAGTTGTATTCATTCGCGTATTCAAATTATTATCAAACCATGATTTTTTTTTAATTTTGGATTTTAATTTTTTTTTATTCCTTTTTATTTTTTTATACTTTTATTTATTTTAACCCCAAAGATTATCTTATCTTATCTTATCTGTTTATTTGTCGGATTTTAGTTAACCAACTGAAATGAAGACATCCGCTGTCACCCGATTCCCTTAAAAAAAGGCTGCGGCTATTCGTAGTCAGTTCTGGCCTAGGCCAGATTATGCCCTGCTCGGAACGTTAAAGGTTTGCCAAAACATTTGAAAGGACGATAATTAACAATGCTGCTCATGGAGGGGGCGACTGAAGGTTGGAGAACAGGAGACAGTAGACATAAATGGGGCAGATGTCGCCTTAGCTGATCCTTTTGAAAGCTTGTTCTAGTCATTTATTTCCTGGAATGATTTACCCTACTAAAAACAGTATATGAATCCGTCCATGAATGACGTCACGTGCCTAAATAAATAAAGGTAAAAAAATGATGCGCTTATGAGGTTTACCATATGCAGCTCACTCATACTTTCACTTATAGATCTCTCTTTTGCCTTCTAAATTAGACATCTTTAATTTTTATACCAAACACCCGCCCCACGTTTTTAGTCATATTAAATGAAAGTACTTGAACTTACCAGTTTTAAATTATTTTCTTCTTTTTAGTCCGCTTGTAAAAACGTGGTTTTTAAAAATCATTTTTTTACCTTTATTTATTTTATTATTTTTAGTCCACTAATAAAAACTTGGTTTTCAACAATATTTTTTTACCTCTATTTATTTTACCAAACACCTCACAAGCGCCCGCCCAAACGTTTTAAAAACATTGTGATGTGGTCACGGGGGGAACTCTCGGATGCCAACAAAAGCCGACGGTACAGTTTCTTATATATAGACTATAGATAAACTAAAAAGTTCAATAATTTAATAATGGTACATTCGATCGATCTGAAATTTTAATACAATGCATTGTCATCCAAGATCTATCTGTGGTAAAATTTTCAGATCTCTAGGACCATCAGAAGTGGTTCAATTTTACGTTGGAAGATTTGAAAAAATCTTGGACAAACAAACAAACAATGCCCAACGAAAGCGAGTTAATAAAAACGTGGTAAAAAAGGGGCGGGATGGGGGGTCACTCTTTAGGGACGATTTGTGACGAGGGGGGTTGAAGAAATGTGAGGTCACATCAAAACAGCCTGACTGACAGGTAACTTTAAATAAAACTTCCACGTACATATTTGATTGCTTACAATTTAGTTAATGACTTTTTTAAAAAATATTTTAACAGTCCTTTTCAAAGTGCCGGTCCGTAGGCCATCAGACGCCGGTTGGCGTAAGTTATCAAGAAATGAAAAATAAAACTAATTATAATCAAGTTAATTTTACAAATGTAAAAAACGTGAATTATGTTGTATAATATTTTTAAGCCTCTAAATAATTATACAGATTAAAAATTTTACATTAAAATATACTACGTATTTATTCATGTACCCAATTTACTCATCAAGTATATTCAAATAGGCTATCGTGGTTTACTTTTTTTCTACCTCCGCCATGGCTCGCCTGCCTCGATATTTGACAAAACAAAATTATGACATTTTGCAAAATATTCAAATACTAGATCCGACCCGAGGCGTAGCATACGCAGCGGAATTGCTAATAGAAAGGGCAAAGAAAGGGGGAAAAGAACGGGATAACTTGTTATGTAAAATTGTTCATAATACACAAAAGAGAGAACACACCGAAAAATACCATTATTGGATATTAAGAAGTATTGTTTGATAATGTATATTGTTTTTTGCTTTGGTAAAAGCAAAGAGAACGGTACGCTCGATAAATTTGGCTGCTACATTTGTTTGTTTTTTCTATTTTAATTTAAAAAATAGACAACTAAACCTAACCCAGACCCTAAAACTTAAACTACAACCTTAATTACGTTTATGGATAAAACTATTGTATTACCCGTCAAAGATGACGGAAGTTTTCAAAATAAATACATTTCAGCTGAAATCTATTTATTTTGAAAAAATAGACAATAAAAAGTAATGTTTTACATAACTTTTGTTTATTTTATTTATTTTTATTTTATTCATTTATTTTCATATTGCACAATTTTATGTGGAACGTTCGAAAAGAGTTATTTTTGGTGCAGTAATTTGCTGCGCTGCTTTCTAAAATTAGTAGCGTCACAGACAGACGGGACGTGACATACATTGCAAATTATCAATGTCTATTATATTACGTTATATTTTAATCTGATTTGTATTTATTTTGAAAACTTCCGTCATTTTTGACGGGTTATACACTAGTGTATGTTGATAATTACACTTATTCCCTTTTCAAGTGTAAAAATAAAACGTTTCATTCCCTGAATTACGCGCTGTAAATAGTAGAGCGTACCGTTCTCTCTGCTTTAGCCGATTTTTTATTTAAAAAAATAATAATATGCATCTTGGCACTGCATACATTGTGGGTTGCCCCAAATCAGTTCAGATTTATTTAACTATAGGGACCTTATCACCACAAACTCTTATTGTGTTTTGGCTAATCCTTTTATAAATAAACCACTAGATAAAATGAAACCTACCACACAAACCCATAAAATTACCCATAAAAAATCTAATAATAATAATAATCAAAACATTCTCAAAACACTAATTACTAATAGTTAATTTCCAAAGCATAAAAAATAAAATTCCAGATTTAGAACTACTTATAAAAACAGAAGAACCAGACATAATTGCTGGTTCTGAAACTTGGTTGAACCCCAACATATATAACTCTGAGATTTTAAACACCAATTATAATATTTTTAGGAAAGACAGACCAGACAATTATGGAGGAGTGCTACTTGCAATTAAATCAAATATCATAGCTGAAGAAATTACTACACAGCCAAATTTTAATATATAGAGTCTATTTTTTGTAAAATAATTACACCAAACTCATCCCCACTTATTGTAGGCAGTATATATAGACCACCGAATACAAACCTAGAATACATGAACAATCTTTGTAGTCAATTAACTTCCATAAAAGAGAATAATAAAAATGCAGTTCTATGGATTATGGGGGACTTTAATCTTCCAGATATAAATTGGAAAAATTATACAATTGATAATCATCAAACTAACAAAGAAATTAATGAACACTTTTTAGACACTATAAACAACATAAACCTAGAACAGATAGTAAAAACAGCAACAAGGAAAAATAAAACACTAGATTTATTCCTAACAGATAGACCAGGACTAGTGTTAGACTATAAAATAATTCCAGGACTGTCCGACCATGATATAGTTAGGGTCACCAATACAATAAAAACTAAAATTAATAAGATACCTAGAAGAATAATCTATCATTGGAATAAATGTAATTCAATTAAACTACACCAATCAGCGGCTAACTTCCAACAAACTTTCCTAAGTAAATTTAACACAAATAGCCCAGTAGAAGAAATTTGGAAAGATATAAAAACAAATCTAAAAACTATAATGGATGAGAATGTTACAACAAAACTAACATCAAATAAAATTAACAAATGCTGGTTCAATTCTAGATTGAAAAAGCTATGCAAACATAAAGAGAACTTATTTAAGAAATATAAAGCTACCTATTCATATAGGATACACAAAAAATACTTAAAGATTAAACACTTGACACAAAAACTTAGTCGAAACCTCCAAAATGAATATATAAACAATGTAATTACCAAAGATAGCAATAAAAACTTATGGTCCTTTATCAAATCTAAAAAAATGGAACCTTCAGGAATAGCCACACTAAAAGGCTCAAATAATAAAACCTATAATAATAATGAAACTAAAGCTAATATCCTTAACACATATTTTGCATCATCTTTTTCTGCCTCAGGCGACAAGGAAGTCTTAATAAATTTAAATAAAATGGAGGAAATAGGTAACATAACTTTAGATGAATTTAATTAGGTATACATTCACTCCTAAAAAACTTAAAAATAAACAAAGCTACTGGCCCAGATGATTTGCCTGCAAGGTCATTAAAAGAACTAAGCAATGAACTGTCCCCAATCCTTGTAGTTCTCTTTCAAGCCTCTCTAAACCAGGGTAAAGTGCCCCAGGATTGGAAATTAGCTAACGTAACTCCACTCTTTAAGAAAGGGGATAAATCAGACCCTGGTAATTACAGGCCTGTATCACTTACTAGTATCACCTGTAAATTACTAGAACACGTAATATATAGTAGAATAGTTAACCACCTTGACAAATATAATGCCCTATGCCCACATCAACACGGCTTTAGAAAAAACAGATCATGTGAAACACAATTAATAGGTTTAATAGATGAACTATCAAAAGGCTTAGACAAAAATGATCAAATAGATACAATATTACTTGACTTCTCAAAAGCATTTCACAAAGTTCACCACTTTAGTTTACTTAAAAAACTTAACTACTTTGGAATCTCAGGTTCCTTACATCACTGGATCCAAGACTTCCTTTTGGGCAGGGAGCAAACTGTAATAATTAATGGATCTAAATCTGCACCAATAAAGGTTAATTCAGGAGTTCCACAAGGAACTGTGCTAGGTCCCTTAATCTTTTTAATATATATATATAAATGATTTACCCAACAACATCTAAACAGGAACAAAAGTTAGGTTATTTGCTGATGATTGTATAATCTATAGAACAATTAAATCAGAACAAGATAGCAAAATTTTACAAAAAGACCTAGATGAATTGATAAAATGGGAAACTAACTGGAGTATGAATTTCCACCCAGAAAAGTGTAAACTGTTAAGAGTAACAAAGAAAAAGAAACAAATAAATTCAAAATATTTCATTCATGGAAAGGAACTAACCCATACTAAAGATGCAAAATACTTAGGAGTCATAATAAATGAAAAATTATCATGGAATCCCCATGTCAATGAAGTTATTAAATAAAACAAACCCGTAAAAACAAAGTTTTTTACTATAAATCCCTTATATTTGAGTCATAATTAAAAGTATTGATTATGTTCCAACGTCACAAATATTTACAGACTGACACCGAGTGATGTCCCCTGTCTTTTAACGGGGGATGGGACGTGAGGGGTGTCGGCACGACGGTCGACGTCTAAGCGTCAACTCAAACATTCACGTGGGAAAAAAACAATAAAAAACAGTGAATTTGAATTACATACCTCATATAAGAATAAACTAAAAATGCATTAATTTAATTACGGTAAGATCGATCGATCTGAGATTTTGATACGATGCATTGTTAGGTGATACAGGCCCGTGGGCCAAATTTCAGCTCGATCGGATCACGGTAATTGGGTCATTTTTGACTTTTGTTTTTCCGCCCGCCCGCCCAAGACAGACAGACAGAGATGACGACAGAGACGCCGGTGAAGTTAATATAAGGAATTTAATAAACTAAAAATGCATTAATTTAATTACGGTACGATCGATCGATCTGAAATTTTTATACGATGCATTGTTAGGTCAGACGGGTCCGTGTGCCAAATTTCAGCTCGATCGGATCACGGGAAGTGGGTCATTTTTTACTTTTATTTTTCCGCCCTCCCGCCCATGAGATGACGACAGACAGAGAGACAGAGAGAGACGGCGGTGAAGTTAATATAAGGGATTTAAAAACAAAGTTTTTGACTATAAATCCCTTATATATGAGACATAACTAACAGTATTGATTATTTTCAAACTCTTAACTCAACTTTGCTTCATAGCCCTAGGGGGAGGGGCCGAGCTCAGCATGATACGTAAAATGTAAACAAAAGCACGCGGTAACGTCGATGGGTCGCCTCAAAGCGTCAACTCAAACTTTCACGTGGGAAAAAAACAATAACAAACCGTCAATTTGAATTGCATACGTTATATAAGGAAAAACTAAAAATGCATTAATTTAATTACGGTACCATCGATCGATCTGAAATTTTAATACGATGCATTGTTAGGTGAGACGGGTCCGTGTGCCAAATTTCAGCTCGATCGGATCACTGGAAGTGGGTCATTTTCGACTTTTGTTTTTCCACCCGCCCGCCCATGAGATGATGAGATGACGACAGACAGAGACGGCCGCGAAGTTAATATAAGGGATTTAAAAATCAAACAAAACCTTAGGATTTATAAAAAGAAACCTTTACAAATGTAATAAAGATATAAAACTAAAATGCTATCTCACTTTGGTGAGACCTGTACTAGAATATGCATCTTCTGTATGGGACCCATCCACCAAAGAAAACATTGATAAACTAGAACAAATCCAAAAAAGAGCTGCCAGATTCATTACTAGAGAATATTCAAAACTGAATAGAATAACACCATTAGTTAAATCATTAAACCTTGAAACACTAGAGGATATAAGAACCAAGAGTAAAGTAGTAATCATACATAAAGCGTAGGTCGCAATAATCTTCTGTATAGAAGGAGCGTCTGAAACAGATAGGAAGATAAGATAATACAAATTCTGATCACTAAGTTAGCGTGACATTTCCGCGAGGCTGTTTGTTATTAGAAAATGAGATAATGGAAGAAAATTTTTAAAAATTAAACCCTACGTATTCAAATTTTTTGAAGATGTAATGGCAATTTTTGTTACAGCATATATCTTTTAACAAATTGACGACTCATTACACTTGGCACTTGATGTTACATATTGTTTTGACAATATTATTGTTCAAAAACTGGCATGTCAAACTAGTAAATCATTATAATGGTGATATATTATCAGCACTTAGTAGTTCATTTTACTTAAATAATGAAGTGTTCTTAACTTATTTTTCTAATGAGAATACTTAACAAAATATTTTAACGTGTTTGATAATATTCAATTGCAGTTTTTATAACACATGTACTATTGTAACGGAATATCTTACTATTTTACACCGTCTGCCTCGCTTTCTTTTGTCGGGTATGGTCTAAAAATAGTCAACGCCGCTTTAGTGGGATTTGTCTTTGCGGCATTGATATTTATTTAACCAAATCTCTTATTTCCGCCAGGTGTAATACTGTTATTAACATTATGTACCGTGAGTGTTTGTAAATATAAAGTGAAAATATTTAATGACAGTTGTTAATGTCATCAGTGTAGCTCATATAGTAAAGTTATGGACATGGTGTCGCTGTGCTTCGCGTACTTGCAATGAATATGAATTAGAATTACTGTTTCAGCCATCTTTTTCCGATTCTTGATTCTTATTATCTCTCAAATCTGAAGGAAAAAAAGCTGAAATGATATAGAAATAGTGATTTTGAATTGCATCCCTGCCTGTTACTTGCTTGTATCAAGTTGTTTACATTGATTGGATTGCAAGAAATAAGACTAAGACACATCAATTGTTAATTTTAATACTTGTTCCTTGGTAAGTCAAAGTCAGAATGAAAATTTTTAAATACATTTTAGTTTTAGTTAGACTAGTTAACTAGTTAGTTAAGTTAGTAGGCTAGTTAGAGTTAAAGTTTAGAGTCAGTTTGAACGAGAATATTAATAGATGGGCTAGTCTGGGCTATTATTGTCAATAAGCCCATGCCCATGCTTTAGACTTCTCACTTAGACTTTACACACTTTTCTTTTCCTTGCCTTATGACTTATGGCTATGGGCACTATTGACTATGGCCATGGTTAAAAATTAAAAACTAAAGAAAGACTAAATAATTAATTTAATGTCACTGAATTAAAATGAAATGAATAAGTAAGGACTGTCTAGGGTAGGCATTCATGATCATGTCATATAACTAGTGTATTACCCGTCAAAAATGACGGGAGTTTTCAAAATGGATATATTTCAGTTTTTGTAATTGTCCCTTTTGCCTGAAAGCCGCATAGTAAATAATCAGAAAATGTAGAGACCAAGAGAGAAAAATTAAATCTCTTTTCCATATTGAACAATTTTATGCGGACGTTTGAAAATAGTGGGGTTTTTTGTTTTTTTTCTTTCTTTTTTTTCCAATAGGCTATATTTTTCAAGTTTCAAGGTCATTTTTTTAGCTGTGGGCTTTCTAAAATCTAGCGTTACGAACGAACATAGCAGAGTATATATTTTGATTATAAATACGAATATACAGACCTGCCAACCCTCCCGATTTTATCGGAATTATACGGATTTTTTACTCATGCTTACAAAATTCCGATAAGACCCTTAATCTTCCGATTTTCCGAAAAAATAATAATTCACCCTTCAAAAATCCGAATGCCAAAAAATTATAAAAAGTAAAAGCTAATACTAATAATGGCGGTGATGAATTTCGAAAATGAAAATGCCACTTCCTAGGCCTAGTTTTTTTTTCTGTACTTCCGTTATCCAAGCGAACCGCCATCTCTAACTATTTCTTCATTGGCCATCCGATCGTACATTATTCCTTTTTACCAGCCTAATAAAAAAAAACCCAGCTGTTCTGTGACCTTAAAAAAAAATGGATTCATTTTTAAGGAAAGCTGCTAAAAACAGTTTTCCAGTGACTGAGCTTCAGAGTGTTAGTACTAGTACTAAGACTAGTCTTATCTTATCTTATCTGTTTCAGACGCTCCTTCTATACAGAAGATTATTGCGTCCTACGCTTATCTATGGTTTGTGTTTAGTCCTGCATTCTTATTAGAGTTTTAAATGTTGATAAAGTGTTGGCTTTCCTGGTTTCTTCAGGCAACCCATTCCATGCCTGAATTCCGGACGGGAAGAACGAAAATTTGTATGAGTTTGTTCTTGCATGCTGCATACGGAATAAGAAAGGTGTTTTTATCCTTATGTCTATCTGATAGGGGTCTACCGATATATCGGCCCAGCCGATATATCGGCACCGATATCTGGATATCGGCAGTATCGGTAGCATGTTAAGGTCCCGATATTGACGTCACCGATATTTCATAATAAGTGACATTTTGACCCCAAAAAAAAAGGAAACAAAAAAACTATAATTTAGATTTACAATATCTCGACAAATTAATATATCGACCCCGATACCGGTATTGAAATAGTCAAAAGAGTCCTAGTATTAATATGTGCAGCCACGATACAGTGTGCCATGTGCGTTGACGTTGGTATTGTTTAGGTATCGGCCAATTTTCGTATGCTCAGAAATACTGTGTAAATAGTTCCGATGCCAAGTATACCTTAATTGCTCTAATAAATGTATAACATGTAAACATTATGTTCACGTAATTGCTCTAATAGCAAAGATGCACGCAGAATCGCAGATGTCTAAAACATTTCGTTTCGTATGGAATACCAAAATGTACCGTATGAAGACTTGTTGTCATTGGCAACCATTCAACCTTCAACCTCATTTTCATTCTATTACTATTGCTTTGTTCTCATTGTTTCATTCATAAAGGTGGCCGTGTGCAAAAGCCATTAAACTATTGGTTAGAATTAATAATTATGAGTCAAGGTTGAAGTTTCAAAAGGACTTCCTAATTTTGCTTGTACATTTTTATAAAGGACGGTTAGTTTTGTTATGAGTCCTATGTAGGTCATGATCTGGAACTTGTAAACACATCGGAAACTTCGTTTCGGGAAAAAAAATCGGTAATATCGGCAAAACTGGATATCGGTAGACCCCTTAATTATAAAATATAAGTAATTACGAGTGATAAATTTAAGAATGACGTCATCAAATATGACCGCTGTTATTTTTGTCCTAACAAATACTCATATCGGCACTCATAGCGGAAAAAAATATCGATAATATCGGCAAAAATGCTTATCGGTAGACCCCTAATATAAAAGTTAAATAATTAGATAAATTTAAGAATGATGTCATCAAATAAGACCGCTGGTTTTTGTCCTAACAAATATTCATATCGGAAAAAAAAATATCTGTAACATCGGTGAAAATGCTTATCGGTAGTCCCCTAATATAAAAGATACATGATTACGAGTGATAAATTTAAGAATGACGTCATCAAATATTACCGCAGGTTTTTGTCCGAACAAATACTCATATCGGCACTCATATCGACAAAAAAAATATCGGTATCGGTAATATCGGCAAAAAGGCATATTGGTAGACCCCTACTATCTGAGGGTTGTATTAAGTTATCTTTGTGTTGTATTTCTAAATTAGAGTTAATTGCTTTATGTATGATTACTACTTTACTCTTGGTTCTTCTATCCTCTAGTGCAGTGGTCCCCAACCTTTTTAACGTCGCGGACCACTAAAAGTTCGATAATTTTTCCGCCGCCCCATAACCCTGGGGGGGGGGTATGGGGGGGGGTAGGATTTGCGGCTGCGTTGATTGTTTATACAGGTATTTTAGATTGTTTTGATTTTATAGTTTTAATTTAATTGTACTTAAACATGCCTTCAAAATAAAATAAAGTTACACAAAAAATGAATTAAAGATTATTTAATATTTTAATTTACTAGAATGTTAAATCAATGAGTTCTTGGGTCTTTTGTGGTTTGGAAGAAGCGCTTAAAAGCAAAGACAGGTGATCGTGCACCCATCAAAATCGCGTACAACAAATGAGCGCCGTGATGAGAACGCCGACATAAGAGCGTCGATACAGAGCTCAAAGATTGATTGTAGGCGGTTGTCCGCTCTGCGCTATGTGTCATTGATGTTCTTTGGACGTGGTGCCGCCAAAACGGGTAACAAGCTTTTCCATCTTGTGTATGGAAAGATGCACAATCCCTAGAGAATTACACCTCAGTAAAAAAAAACGTAAATAATTTACTGTTCCTTTGCTTGCGGACCCCCTGACACATCTCCGCGGACCACTAGTGGTCCGCGGACCCCAGGTTGGGGACCACTGCTCTAGTGTTTCAAGGTTTAATGATTTAACTAATGGTGTTATTCTAGTCAGTTTTGAATATTCTCCAGTAATGAATCTGGCAGCTCTAACTAAACAAATAAGGTTATAAAGAAAAGACGTCATTCCGAAATTCGTTTTCGAAACAGTTCAAACAGTATCAGTATTTGGAAAAACAATCGCCTGTGGCCGCGGCGAAACATTTGCAATCTGTGCCAGACCTAATTATCTTTTGAAAGTGGTGGGTTCAATAACAATAAAAATAGTTTAATGCAAAAATTACAACTGCTGATTAGTAAAGTAAAAGTAGTGAATCTACATCTGTTACTGTCAATACTGTTAACAATTACTTTGTTATTGTTGAAGGAATAGGAAATTCAGATATGAGAACGAAAGTCTTATTTACCACCTTACTTTTTGGAATAAATAACGATTTTTCTAATACCTATCTTTTTAATGCCAGAGTCAAAGAAATGTTTTCAGAAAAATTACAATGAAACAAGGGCAATCATTAATTCGGTTAATTCAGATGAATGATAATCTTTCTAAAGTTTCTAACTAAAAACTAATATTTATCTAAAAGTAAAGCTAACTTCAATTGACGAAAGAACTGTTCAAGTTCAAAAGGCCACTAGGGAAATGCTGGAAAGCTGAACTCTATGCAGCCTCTGTTCATATGTGAAAAACATGGTTATTCTCTCGTGTATCTGAATCCAATGTAAACATTTCCAGTATTCTGTGGTGTTCTGTAGACACTTAAATTAAAAGATAATGGATTTAACTTATTACTTTATATTTATGTAGTATGTAGTCCTTAACGTTTAAAGCGCCATAAGGTTTTCGGTAAACTTCCGCCTCAGTCCCGTAAGGATTTCCCATATTGCGATCGACTCGTTATGAAATTAAAAAAATTGCTGTAAATGTATTTATAATGTTATTGTCATACTGACTTCATCTTTTAGGATAAGAATGGTTATTTTAAATTATCCAAAAGACCGTTTTGAGATTAATACTATTTTACCTGTAGTTTAGTACTATTATTTTTACAAAAAAGTATAGCGAAATCACATTTTCACAAAAAAAACGTAAAAACTACCCCGAAACTTCACGAATCGAGCGACAACACGAGCGAAGGCAATCGCCGCCATTGCAGGAAGTTGAATACATCTTCTATTCCGCACTGAATAGTTTTTACTTTCTGTGATTTCGTTTCTAAAAAGAGTACTATCGAGGCGCGCTTTGGTAATAGAGGCTAGGTGCGCATTACTGCGCTTTGTCAAATTAAACGTTAAACTAGCGCCGTGTGGTGCCGCGACGCCGCGCATGGACCCCTCTACAGATTTTTTTTCTTGGCAGGTTGGCAGGCCTGAAAATATGTGTTATGAGAAAACCTCCAAGCTTAGGCTTCGCGTTATATAAGTTTGCATGAATAATAATGATATAATCATGATAATAGTAAATGCATAGAGAATTACACACAGCTTAAAGTGATACTGCGGGAAAGAAGTTTGAAGTTCGACGTATTAACAAATATTGCTGAGGAGTCAGCCGGACGTTAACTTGCGACATTGAATAGTGCGCACCAATTATGAGTGCACCAATAATACAGCACAGTGCGTTAAAAATAAATTATGTGACTGTAATGTGATCCACATCACGCATATCTGTGATTTGAAGCCGTTTAAGCTTCATCGATGATTATGACTTGTCAGTTTATTCGCCCATTTGTCCATACATTATTACCACAACATTATCAAAACATGTAAAAAATAAACTGTAATTTTACACATGTTAATAACTATTTACTTTGCATGAAACGTAGTAAGCAAAGTTTGTCACAGGATAACAGAAAAGATTAACTTATCAACTGTTAATCATATTTACAATTTAATATACACGTGTTAGTAATTCACAAAAACGTTTTTATTGTTGTCAAGTCAGCACCTTTTCAAGATCTATTATGACTTGTCAGTTTATGCGCCCATTGGTCCATACATTATTACCTTTACATTATCAAAAACATGTAAATAAAAAATTGTAACTATTTACAAATATGAATAACAACGAACTATTTATTTTGCATGAAACCTTTGAAGTAAAGTTAAGCACTGGATATAAGAAAATATTAAAGTATCAACTTTAATATACACGTTTTAGGAATTCTAATAAACGTTTTCATTATTGTCAAGTCAGCACCCCTTCCAGTTCTATATTAAAAGCAAAGATTTTTTATTCAAAATTAGTCTAAGACACATTAAAATATTACATGTAAATAACAATTAAAAAAAGCTATTGTGGGGAGGAGTCCGATTTTTAAATATGTTATTTTTTTAAACATACAAATATGCAATCTCAAAGTGTATAAAAGAAAAACAAACGCTAAACTGAAGCATAAGTTGACAAATTTCATTTGTAGTAACAAATAATGGCTTTGTTGTTCAAAATGCATCGAAACTTGACAAACGAGCGACAACCAATTGTAAATTTCATAAACCGAAAAACGAATGTTATACATTGATATAGAAAATTAAATTTATAATTACGTACGTAATATTGACATGGACACATACACAAAAAGGGACATTTAATTTAAAAAAAAATATAATAATATTAATCACATCAAATAAAACATTGCTCTTTTTACTTTATTCCCTTCACACATTAATAAAAGCTCAAATAATGACGTCACGTCACAATATTTTATGGTGAACAACACATTTTGTTATAATCTCAAAAGCAACATTTTTTAAATTTTTTTATCGGGAGTTACCTCGCATAGAGCCAGGATTGACTGACTGACACTACTTGCGTGACAATTGCAAATTATATAGTTTAATCATATAAAAAATTCCCATTCAACACACAATGACAATGCATAGGGGATTTAGTTCTAATGTTAATAATAAATTTTAAGATTCTGTTTTGAATTTAATTCTTTGGAAAAATACTTATGACTAAATGAAGCCGAGTGGTGGCTAAGTTAATTAAAAATAATAATAAAGTTCAATTCACCCGGCAAGGATATACAACAGTTTTATTTACAACAATAATACAAATGGAACAGCTGTCCTTGGCACACTCAACTGTCATTCTTTTTCTACTTCCTTTCTTCTCTCACACCACCTAGTGCATTAAAGACTAAAGCTGCACATGGTCCATTCATTCAATAATTTTATTTTCTCTTTTTCTATTAGACCATTGGGGAAGATAAGAATGAGTGAAGACTCGAGTTACTCTCAGCAACACATGTCACCGATGACTAATCGTGGCAAACAAATTCAGGGTTCTCATGGACAAAATATGCATCCTGGTGCTAACCAGCAAGGAATACAAATGGCTAATCAAAGCTCAGGAATGTCATCTAGCCATCAAATGATACAAGGTGGCACAGGGCCTCACATGGTTCCCGGAGGATCAAGCAATAACATGGGAGGAGGTATGAGTAGCCATGGTTCTCAGAGTATGCAAATGAACTCTTCCATGCCGCCCTCTTCAATGAGTGGAATTCCTGGTTCGATGGGAGGTATGTCTTTGCAAGGGATTCCTGACAACCAAATGCCAAACAACATGGGTAATATGCCGTCACCAGCTGGAGGAATGCCTATGCAAGGTCAAATGCAACAACAGCCTAATATGGCTCAAGGGCAAGGAATGGGAGGTCCTGTTCAAGGGATTCCCCCATCGATGCCTGGTGGAAGTCCAAGTCCTAACCTTTCTGGATCTCAGATGGCTGGTGGAGCCATGGGACCTCCAAATCAAAGTGTTGACCCCAGCACTAGTCAAAGTAAGTTTAAAAATATGTTCAGTCCAATAAGTGAATCTGAGATTTTTTTCATGATTTAAAAAATGTCTTTATAAAAGGTTTGAGCCATTATAGTAATAAATAGTGTTGTTTTCCTGGTGTATCAGGGGAGCAAGGAATAATACATTTTTACTTTAATTATGTGAATTGTTGTCCGTTTTAGATCAACCTCCTGGAATGTCAGGAGGACCTCAAGGACCACAAAGACAAACATTTAATCAAGCACAACTTCATCAGCTCCGGGCTCAAATTAAGGCATACAAGCTGCTTTCATGCAATGCTCCCATTCCAGATGCACTTCGTGTGGCTTTAGAAGGGAAAAGACCAATGGGGCCATTTCCAAGACAAGGTAAACAAATTATACCTTAGATTTATTTAAGTTAATTTTAAATTTACAAATACTGAGGCAGCATTAAGTAATTTGCAGTATTTAAACATTTTTTTGTTTATAACTTATGGCTGTTTGTTTCTGTATGTAAAAAGTATTAACATTAGCTTTTTAAAAAAACATGCATACATTCATATTTATAAAAATATTTAATTTGAAGATTCTTACTTAAGAACTATTTAGTTATTATTTAATCAAAATTTTATAGTCTTGAGTCTATGTGAGAAAAACATATTTTTCTGATCATATGCATGAATTTAATTTTAAATAAAATGCTATTATTATTTACCTATATGTATTCCCCATTTATTTTCATAGGGTATTTACCTTTGAATTATGTTCCCAATTTGTAGGATATTCATTGATTAACTATGAGTTATTTTTTTTATTGTTCAGGAGATTCCATTCAGATGCAGAAGATTCGTATGATGCAGCCAGGTAGTCACCAGCAGCAGTCACCTCAACCACATCTACAGCAACAAATGGGTCCAATGAGACCTCTCAATGTAGGCCCAGCTCAAAACCAACTTGATCCCTCACAGCCTCGAATGCAAGGACCACCCCACCAACAAATGCTCTCACAGCCGCAGATGGGAGGTCAACCAACAGTGCAGCAACAATCTCAAGCTTTGTCTGCATTGAATAAACAGAACAGAATTGCTCCAGTAACCAAACCACAAGGTCTTGACCCTCTGGAGCTGTTAAAAGAGAGGGAGAACAGGTAATTATGTTTCTCTTCTGCTTGTCTTAGATTTTTTTCTTCTTCTTTTTTTTTAAAAGATGCCTCAAAATTATTACCATTTCCTAAACTATTTTTCTGGACAGAGAAAAATTTCTGATCACTTAATCATTTTACATTCAATTAATTGCAAGTTTAATTTAATTATAGAGTTGCTGCTCGAATCGCTCATCGAATTCAAGAGCTCTCAAAAATGCCCACTACAATGCCTGAGGATATGAAGTTGAAAGGAATGATTGAACTTAGAGCACTTCGTCTTCTTAATTTTCAGAGATCCGTAAGAGAATATTGAATATATATCATTTTCACATTTTACATTTTTTAAATGTAAGAAATAGTTTTATTAGTTCTTTTCATTGAAAAATATTAATCTTGGAACACTGGGAAGTCATTGGATATTTAAGTCATAGTTTGATTGAAAATTTAAGTCATAGTTTAAATTAACTCTTTTTCTCTGGGATTTTTTCCTCATTCTGCCGGAATTACCTATTCTGGAAATTTGTCGCTGGCTACCATGCTATCTTAAAATGTTAATAACTTTTTTATTATTTAACAGATACTGATTTATTTGGTATTGAATTAAAGGGAAAAGAATGATGTTTTTAGGCAACACAGACTCATGACTTTATTTTCATAAAATATGATTTTGTTTTAGTGAATTTTTTTTTAAAAACCACCTTTTAAAAAAAAACTCATTCTAAGTGACAAAAATCTAGATTTTAATCCAAAATGTAAGCAAATGGTGTTTTTTTCTGAACTATATTCATATTTACAGCAAACAGAAATAACTTCACATTAAAAAAACAAACAAATAAAACATTAGAGCTCAATATCCACGGTCACCCATACAGGAAAATAATAGGAAAATTGTGCTGTTTACAATGGAGCTGGAAGCTATACTATGTATTGCTACTAGAAATTATTTTAAATTCTATCCGAAATTGCACTTAGCTTTAGCGAAAAAGTTTAGCAGCTTTCAAACTGGACTCATTATTGTCTATATTATTATTTATAGTAGAAATATTCAGTTCATCAAGGCATTTGAGACGGGGACGGAGCTTGTTGTTTATCAACAGATGTCTTGTCAACTTCATTGTCAATTTCACTACAACTACTAGTACTATTACTAGGCGTATGATTCAACAATTTAAAATTACTATCTGAATCATCATAAAAAAACAATACCTTTTTCTTGATCATCATCGTAGTATTTAAAATAATATTAAATTGATAACCAGATGAGCAGGTTGAATATCCATGTTTGTAAACAAACGTAAAAACGAAAATGAAATCAAGCCCTTCAAACGCTTCTTTTGCAGTGAAAACACATTCAAAAAAGAATTTTGGACTTTTTATACAAGGGAAATCATTCTAGATTACATTAAAACTAATTTTAGTTAAATAGCTACGAATAGAAACGAAACAATCCAGTTTTAATAATTCGACGCTCCTACCGTTGATCCGTCAAAAACGTCTCTTTAAAATCAACGATGGTAGCGTTGATCCGGAGAAAAAGAGTTAATAAAATAAATTATTCTTTTCTTTTTAGCTGAGAGCTGAAGTGATCTCAACTATGCGTAAAGATACAACCTTAGAGACTGCCTTAAACCCTAAGGCATATAAACGCAGCAAGCGGCAGTCATTGCGAGAGGCTAGAGTGACAGAAAAGTTAGAGAAGCAGCAAAAAATGGAGCAAGATAGAAAGAAGAGGCAGAAACATCAAGTAATTTAATATAAATATTTATATATATATACATGTTTATACTGCAAAGTTTAGAAAAGATCATTTTGATGCTTTTATGTAAATCATGGAGATTAAACTTATTTATCATCTAGGAATATTTAAATGCTGTTCTACAACATGCAAAGGACTTCAAAGATTTTCACCGTAACGTGGTTGCTAAAATTGGAAAGCTTAACAGAGCTGTCATCACATTTCATACTAATACTGAAAGAGAGCAGAAAAAGGAACAAGAGAGAATTGAGAAAGAGCGAATGCGAAGACTCATGGTCAGTGACATTCAGTTTTCTGAGATTCATTACTTTAGTTTGAAATTGTAATACTCATTTTAAAATTCATTTTATTTTAACAAGATTATATTTATATATACCAGACATTGTTTTTTCTGACATTACAAGTTACTTAATGAACTGTAACTTTTCTAATTGTTGAAAGCAACATGGTATCATTCAGATTTTCCAAATGCATTCTTATTATTCATTTTGATCTTTAAAAAAATGATTATCTAGGCTGAAGATGAAGAGGGGTATCGTAAGCTTATTGATCAGAAGAAAGACAAGCGTTTGGCCTATTTACTGTCTCAGACTGATGAATACGTCAATAGTCTTGCTACGCTTGTCAAAGAACACAAGGAAGAGCAGAGGAAGAAAAAACAGAAAAAGAAGAAAAAGAAGGTGATTTTGTATATAGATAATATTATAAATAATTATATACATATAGAAAATATTGTTATCTTACACTGCTGAAACTAACATAGTAATTGCTGCTAAAATATCTGACTTGATTGCTTTTAATATGCCAGAATACTGAAGATGAGTCCAATCAGGGGGATAATAGGGTCAAGGTTATGGATCCTGAGACTGGTACAGTACTCTCTGGTGATCAAGCTCCTTTGGCTAGTCAATTGGAGGCATGGCTAGAGATGAATCCAAAGTAAGTCTCCTTTCCTTATCAGTAGTGTCATTAAGGGAGTGGGCAAGTAATCAGTTGAAGGTCAATATTCAATCATTAATAACTTTTCTTTTTATAAATTACCAGCTTTCAAGTTGCCCCCAAGGAGGAAGATGAGGAAGAAGAAGATGATGATGATGAAAGTGGCGAAGAGGTATCTATAGAAAAATTATGTTTACAATAATGCTTTTGGGCTAATAAATTAACATGCCAAAACCTATAAATGATTAGTTAAAATTTATCTAATAAACTTTTTATTGTGACTTACAGGAAGAGGAACCTGAGCCAGAAATTGAGCCTCAAGAAGAGCCGTAAGTTTAAAATGTTGATAGTGTGTTGGATTCCTGGTTGGATCAGGCAACCCATTCTACGCCGCATTCCAGACGGAAAGATTGAGAATTTTTATGTGTTTGTCCTTGCATACGGAATAAGAAAAGTGTTTTTATCCCCATGTTTATACGAAGTATAACAACAATCAACAGTTTTTAAGAAAATAAATCTTAATATTTAAAATATGTGAAATAATTTTTAAAAAGTATAGTATTTTGACAAATGTCATAGATTTATCTAGTTTTTAATGTGTAATACAATTTATTTTTAAGGCAAACACATGCTGATGACGATGGAGAGCAAAATTATTACACACTGGCTCACACAATCAAAGAAAAAATCACTGAACAGACATCCATTTTGGTTAATGGAAAACTTAAGGAGTACCAGGTATTATGGGACTAAACATAATGTGTGCTTATATTTTGTATTTTGAACATCTTTTTAATCCCTAACCTTGTATGAGCATTGGCATATATATTTTTTATTTATTTTACCAATCCTTAAATCTATTGAATGGCAATCTCCACTCTATGCCACATTTGTGGACTTTGAAAAGGCCTTTGATAGCATAAATAGAGAAACTATATGGTCAATAATGAGGCACTATGGAGTACCAAACAAAATAACTAACATCATCCGAAATCTGAACAAAAACTTTACCTGCCAAGTAGTACATAATGGTAGACTAACAGATGAATTCCATGTCACAACTGGAGTCAAACAAGGATGCCTCCTTTCACCACTTCTGTTCCTTCTTGTGTTAGACTGGGTCACAAAAGAAGCTTATGCAAGCTCAGGAAAAGGAATCCAGTGGAACCTAATGCAAAAACTAGAAGATTTGGAGTTTGCGGATGACTTGGCCATTCTGTCCCACAGACTTCAAGACATGCAAGACAAAATCACAGCCTTAGCGAGACTGGGAAAAGAGTAGGACTCAATATAAACATTCAAAAAACAAAATTTTTGAAAATAAACTTCCTACAAGATGGAGTCATCCAAGTAGAAAACCGCAACCTGGAGCAAGTAAACAACTTTGTATACCTTGGGAGTGTGGTCAGTGTATCAGGGGGAACAGATGAGGACATCGAGCGAAGAATAAATTTGGCGCGACAGGCTTTTGCAAATCTGAAACAGGTCTGGAGATCTACACACATCTCAAGTAAGGATCTTTAACACCAATTTTAAAACGGTCCTACTCTATGGATCCGAAACATGGCGGACGACAGAGACAACAAAAAATAGACTCCAGACCTTTGTTAACAGATGCCTCAGAAATATTCTGAAAATAAGATGGTTCGATAAGGTCGAAAACTCCAAGCTGTGGGAGAGGTGTGGACAAAGAACAGTAGAACAACAAATCATGGAAAGTGGAGATGGATTGGACACACCCTCAGGAAAGATAACAGCAGGGCTAGGCAGGCCTTAGATTGGAACCCCCAGGGCAAACGAGGAAGACCCAAGCGTACATGGAGACGGAGCATGTTGGACAAGGCTGGAATGACTGGGAAGAGCTGGGAAGAATTGAAGCGACTGGCAAGGGACTGTGTAGAGTGGCGAGCTTTGACAGAGGCCCTATGTTCCACAAGGAACTCAAAGGACAAATGATGATGATGAATTCTTAAAATATATATTTTCGGGATCATTTTATTATAACAACAAATTAGACATTAAAGAACATGAAAAATGGGATTTTAACCCTAGAACTATCAACTGCTTATGAATGGCTAATGAAAAATTTGTTGATAGAAATATTATGTAGAAACGAGTGCTTTCCATATCTTTTTATGTGCCAACATCCTTCGTCAGGTCTTGTTTAACTCATTCTCTCCTTAAGCACTACCTTCCTGACAAAATGGATTTACTTCCTTCAGCTTTTGATTTCATTAGAAAAATATTTTTCTCTACTTCAAAATGTTCTTTATCTTAAAAATAAAAAAGTTACATGCATCAAGAAGTAGATTCTGTTTAATGATAATATTGCATTCACCGCAAAAAAGTAATGAATAAAGGCAATTTTTGGCACTGAGTGTGAAAAGATGCTTCATAAAGATGGGCCGTACTCACTATTTGACTAAAAGTGAAATAAGTTAAAAAAATTAATTGAAATCGCCAAGAATCTGGCCACTGCTGGAATTCTCGAAGTGAGATGTCGATACTATTTTAAACTAAATGCCCTTGCGTCACTATTTACCAAGATGTGTTTATGTATCCAGGAGAGCACCTCCATCCCCTCCCTGAACACATTTATTCACTTTAAGGGGGGATGGATTTAACAGTATTCTATTTTAGAATTTCTTAGAGCCGGCTACAAATTAAAGGAACAGTTTCAGAGATGTTTGATGTGTTAGCAATGACATTAGCTTTAGTGGTGACAGCCACATTAAACTCATAACTTAAAATTTTCAACCCTAAGCACAGTCATATTCTTACTGACTAATACCTTTTGACAAGTATGGAGATGGAACAGAAAATATGATCCTCAAACTGCTCTCCAAAAACTTTTATTATTTTGATGTCTTAAATGTTTTAAATATATTTATTTAAAGCAGTGGTTCCCAAACTTTTTTGACCCACGGACCCTTTTTATACTCAAAACTTCCCCACGGACCCCCAATTGAAAAAAACTTTATAAATGCATAGTACAAAAAAATATCAAAAGCAACATTATGATGAAACGTACAGTGTTTATTGAAATTATCACTTTGGTTTAAGATTAAATTGAAAATAATTAATAACTTTGATTAACGTGATGAGAGTTGATGAGTGTAGGAGCAACAAAGCCCGTCCAAGGACGTTCCGCCACCGTTCGGTGGCATGTAACTCCCCACTAACAGCCGTCTCGACCGGCATACATGTGCATCACGCCAAAAATACAATTTATTATAGTTAAAATAAATAACTTGTAAAAACAGAGCTTTTTGAGTATAAATCCCAACGCGCATAACTCAACATAAAGTCTTGGAAGAATTACTGCATAAAAAATAACCCGTTTTTAAACGTGTTCAATATGATTGGCTGTAGGAGTCATATCTGTTTGCGGGACCAATCCCTATCGTTGACCGCACGGAACATAGCCCATTATTTTATAGGATTTATGACCAAATCAATGTTAGTGTGTAGGAACCGCAAATCCTCACGGGCACCAATTTCTAGTCGTTTATTTTTGTTGTTGTTGGTTTTTATGATGAGGTTCATGACGTCACTGAATCTTTATTCTACCAAATAGGAAGACAGGAAAACAGTCAAAAAATTCTGCACAATAACCTATAATGCATGATATAAAATTGTGATCTGACTTTTTAACCAGAATTTGTGCTATCCTAGTCCAAACATTGGTTTTAGTTCCTCATTTGTGGATATTTCAATTAGCTGCTTCTGTATTAGTATGTATTCATCTTTGTTTTGGACCTGAGTTTGTCCATGCGCTAAAGAGTTTGACTGCCATTCGGAAATATCCAATCGTGACGAATGCCTACAAATCTTTGGTTCAGGTCTGAGGTCTGCATGAAGAGCCGTTAAGTTTTGACAGTAAGCCAGCAACTCTTTATCTCTATTTTGCAATTTCAAAAGGTTTGAAAACTGAGAACATTCTACTGTTCCTAAGTTTTGTTTGCACAGAAAAAGGTTTGCAACAAACTCAGATATAACGCTTATAGTTTTGATTAAATTAAATTGGTTACCTTGTAGTAGTTCTAGTTTCAAATTAGTTTCATTAAAGTTGGGTAAATAAATCATTCATAAAGGATATGCCATTTTTTTAGTTTATTGTGTTGCAGATCATTGTCTTTGTTTTCCAGGAATTCAGACACTGAACCAAAGATAGCATAAAATCGATTTAAATATGTACGTGTTGATAACCAGCGTACTTCTGTGTGAATAAATAATCCATTATAGTCTTCTTCATTTTCCAAACCATAGTGAGCAAATAATCTCTCATCAAGGCATTACATTCCTTTTGATTTTATTAACTGCTCTAATGACATAATATAGTGAACCATGCAAACTTTCAATAAGATATTTTTTTAATATAAAATTTGATGAATGACTCAATTTACTAGAAATAGATTGGGTACAGAATGTTTTAAGTATGCCAGAAAGTCAATAGTATTGCTTTAACTTCAAACACTTTTTTTCAATTCAGTAAATAACGTTTCACCTTTCGTATCTGTTTCCAAACATTTAGCCATACTTCAAATATTCAATAATACTGTATTGTCGGCATTGTTTCTTCGGCTCACTCAGTGCTGGATTTACCTATTGCTAAACAAGCTATAACTTAGGGCCCCTACCTTCTTGGGGGCCCCCGGAATTTTGTTTTCATATTTGTCACTGATATAGAATATCTAGACTTCAAAAAGCCTTAAATAGCTTAGGGCCCCATCAAGTCTAAATCCAGCCTTGGGCTCACTCATTCTCTTATCTGTTGTAATAGACCACTGTTAGGAATTATTAAAGTTTTCAATGGAATGCTACAGTAAAGTCCTCTTGAAAACATTATTTGATGATAGGATACAATTTAGATAAATTTAACTTCCCGACACATCGAAAAATACACAACCATTCAACCCTCGTAGATTCAAGTTAAAAACGTGTATTTTTCTACTTATAGGAATTAGGCATTTCTTCTACATCAAGCTTGACCTTTCAACAAACCAAGTATTTTGATTAGTTATAGATGTGGGAATTACAGTAGTTCTACTACTCTTTCTACGTAAAACAACATTGTATCCATAAAGGATAGTACCTAAGATGGTATTTAATTAGTAGAAAAGGCATTCACATACTATTTTATTTATTATTATTTATTTTAATTTCAATTATAATAAAAATCTATCAGTTTTATTATTTGATGTTAAACCTTTCGCGGACCCCCTGACAATGTTCAGGGACCCCCAAATCAATTTTAATTTTCCACGGACCCCCTAAAGGGTACCGCGGTTTAAAAGAATTCCATGAATCTTAATTTTTATTTTGTATCAAGAAATGTGAAGGTTGCGAATGTAACACAAAAGTTACCAAAAAAATGTTTGGAAAGAACAAATCTTTTAGATTCTTAGCATCTGAGCAAAATTTTGAAATTAGGTGCAATTTTGCGTTAGGTATTAAAATTTTACTCACTCTGTGAATGTGATGGTCTATATTAAGGTTGTTAAGACTGCTCGCTTTTGAGGACCGGTTAACCGTTCAAAAAAAGACCTGTTAACCGTCGGTCCTTATTTTTACTATGTTTTGTGAACCAACAAGAGAATGGATTGAATTTTCGCCTCGCGTCATCTGATTTGACATCAAAGCGCCCGTGATGTACTGACTCTAGTGTTGCTGTCAAGACAGCGAATTTTTTTTAAAAATCCGAACAAAGTAGTAAACCGTAATGATATTCAATTTTTTAATTTTTATGTAATAAAAGTATTATACCGGCATATTATCAATTGTAGTCAAGTCAGTTTGTTTTTGCGGACCGGTTAATCTTTAAAAAAAAAGCCTGTTTTACTGTCCGGTCCATATTTTCCCTAAAATGTTTTAGAATCAACAAGGGAAGGCAAATTTTCGCCTCGCGACATCTGTTGGTGACATCACAGCCCGCTTGCGTTCGGCAGCTTTCATGCGCTGTGCTCCTTACCTCCACGCTGTGTTACTTCTGGTACATGCTTCTGTAACTAAGCAAATGATTTTTTATTAAAATTGTTCACTAGCCGAACTCCACGAATAGTGATGACGTGTATTTTTATATGATTATAGACCGGAAAATTAAAAAAAAACGCTTTGATGTCATGGTCGCTCGCGTATTGGCTCTGGTATTCTGCCGTAACAAAAAAAAATTAACTCCGGGTAATAAGCTAATACCGACTGAATGAAGTTATGATTAACCAGTCCTGATTAAACAGGACTGGTCCTGATCTGAGGACTGGTTAACCGTTAACAGCTTTGGTCTATATAACATGAATTTAAATTACTAGTTCAAAGTAATTTTATAAAATCCATAAACTACCTGTTATCATCTCTTTATTTAGTTTGGGAATGTTTCATTTCTGACAGGCATTTGAAAATATTTTTAAAAAACTATGATACTCAACAGTAAAATACACTTGACATTTTAATGTTAACAATTAATCATTGTTTCATAAATCTAAGAATTGATAATCTGAGCTCATCCTTTTTTTTTAAAGTTGATTAATTTATCTAAGTGAAACATTTTTCCAAAAACCAAATGAATTGAAAAATAAAAGGTGGAGATTTTAATGTATATGATTGTTAATAAATATTTTATTTTGATTAGCTCAAAGGTTTGGAGTGGCTTGTATCATTATACAACAACAACTTGAATGGTATCTTAGCTGATGAAATGGGTCTTGGTAAAACTATCCAGACGATTGCTCTTATCACATACTTAATGGAGAGAAAACATGTCAATGGGCCATTCCTCATCATAGTACCCCTTTCGTATGTATTTTCACTTGTCTTCAAAATATTTTTATCTGTAAAAGAAAAAAAAATGTAATGTTAATTCTATGCTGGAAGAAATTTTTTTACAAATGAATATTGATATTCCCAAACAATTCTTAGAAATTTTTTTAACGATTATTGTGAATATTATATTTTTTATTCATTTATATTATCATTTTTTTCTGATTAGAACACTATCCAACTGGATGTTGGAATTTGATAAATGGGCTCCGTCAGTTGTGAAAATCCCATATAAAGGCTCGCCTAATATTAGGCGAACTTTAGCACCTCAACTCAAGTCCAGTAAATTTAATGTCCTCTTGACAACTTATGAATATATCATTAAAGATAAAGCTACTTTGTCAAAGGTAAGATGATATTTTTCATGTTAAAGATATTATCAGTAACTATTTCCTGTCTGCTCTGAATAACAAACAGTGTTTTTATTTCTTTTAACCAAAGCATAACTATTATGCTATCCTCTTTATCAAATTATTACATTCTAACTTTATTGGAATTAGTCACTTTTCTCAAAGTTACAAAAGTTTTAATTTTCGCTGTCTAATATATATCTTTTTTTAAGATTCGATGGAAGTACATGATTATTGATGAGGGTCACCGTATGAAGAACCATCACTGTAAACTAACGGTTATTCTCAACACATATTATAATGCTCCAAATCGGCTTCTGCTTACAGGAACACCCTTACAGGTTGGTGCTTTATTTTAGAAAGAGGTATTGTCATTGCTCTTTAATAACTAGGTTGTTCTGGGCCAAGTAACTTTACAACATTTGGAGTTGCAGACACAAAATGTTATTAAATGCTGTCGTCACAGGTTCGTGCGTTGTTTGGGTCATTCCATTTTTAGCGTTACAGAATGAGTGAGCCTAAATAACTGTCATTAAAAATTCTGCACGCGCTGAACGTCAGCTAAACTATTAAGGGACATAACATAAATATCGAGAATATGCTGATTATGTCCCTTAGCGTAAACGCCGGCCAAACTATTAACGGCTCTTTTTACATCGTTCCCGTTTCCAAAATTAAAATTTAAACTCAAACAATGATATCATATAATATTTTACGGTGAGAAACACCACGCGCTCTGTTAATCTCGAAACCAAAATGATTATGATTTTACGTCTATATTTTCAATTTAACAAAAATATGCAGCATATGTCCCTTAGCGTTACAGAATGAGTGACCTGGGCTTTTTTATTATTGATGCTTTAAACTATCAATAATAATAATATAGAAATTAAAGTTTGAAAAAATGTTTTGATTTTAAGGGTTCAAGGTAGAAATGATTTAGCGTTTTATTTAAATGCATAAAAATAAGTAATATGATTTGCTTTTGAAATAATGAAAGCCTAAAAAAATTCCCAGTGTTTCTGACTAGCAGTTACCTCCCCTACTCACCTCTTCCATCTGAAGTAGATAAACACTTTATATGAGCTGCAGTGAAAATATAAATGTTAAAATCACTTGTTTTTTTTATGACTGGTTTCCATTAGAGAAAAGTTTAGTTCTCTTACCTATCAATTCAGCTTATAAAAAAAAATTGTCATTCAAACTAAACTAAGGCGTAAACGGCAATGATAAGTGAATTTCATATTATTTTTCAATTACCAACTCAGCAGGTTTATGTTTTAATTGAAATTTAAAGGTTTATTTAAGAAACAAAATTGAACTGTACGTAATATGCTAATACAAACAAACTAAAGTTATGGTTAACCTGTCCAAGTACAACACGACTGATTCTGCTCTTAGGACTGGCCAACAGTTTACCCATAGAGAGTACCTTTAAGAGAAGAATAAAAAAAAGCATAATTTAGAGCCAGCAATTTCAGTACATAATCTTGTTCCCTCAAAATATAGAAGTAGAAAAAGGACAAACCCATTTAAAACTGATTAGAAATAAAATCTTAACAGAGTTTATTGGGTTTTTTAAATTTTTAAATCTTAATATATTTCTAATACAATGTCATGTTTCTCCATTTATCAGAACAAGCTACCAGAGCTTTGGGCTTTGCTGAACTTTTTACTGCCATCAATTTTCAAGGCTTGCGCCACATTTGAACAGTGGTTTAATGCTCCATTTGCCATGACAGGAGAAAAGGTTTGCAATTGCTTTAAATTGTTATACATGTACCATAGATTTTTATAAATAAAAATAAATTAATCAGATGAAAAGAATATACTAGTGCTGGTATTGAATTTTCAAAGGCTTTTTAACGTGTGAACCATAGTTTACTGTGTGAGGCCACAGTGGTAGACAGCAAAATATTATCCTTTGATAGGATTAGGTAGTGTGTCCTGGAGGACTCAGTGCTAGGCTCCTACTCATTCCTAGCATATATCAATGTCCTGGCACAGAAGCTCACTTCCCAAGCAAGTGTTCACCAATGACACTGCAGTGTACAGGACAATTGCCAAATGCTCACAACAGGAACAGCTACAACTAAACCAGTTAGCTAAGTGGGGAAAAAATTGGGACATGGAATTAAATCCTGATGTGTGCCAGACCCTGTCAATTTCCAGAAGCAAAAACCCTCTACACCATCTTTACAAACTTAATACCTCCAGTCAATAATGCCCAGATGAGCATCCATGCAAAGTACCATCTTTACATACAAATTTACAAAACCTTTAACATTTTAAGAGCCATAATGATCAGAGTATTGATTGTGGGTTCTTAATAAATGGAAGAAGAAAATGCAAATTTGGAATATTTTGGCTTTATCATGAAATGTGCTAAAAATTCATTCTAGTATTTATTTGTTCTTGTTCAGGTTGAATTGAATCAAGAAGAAACTCTTTTGATTATCAGACGTCTTCATAAGGTGCTGCGACCTTTCTTGCTGCGTCGTCTGAAAAAAGAAGTGGAATCTCAGTTACCAGAAAAGGTGCCGATAAATATATAATTTCATGCTGCTTCTAAGTTTTTTTCCCTGGCTGAAAATCTGAAAATATTCCTATTTTGAATTTATTAAGTTTATAATTTATTGTAGGGATTTCTTAGAGGTGTTTTCCCACATTTTGATAATACTTAACAGCTTAAAGCTTTATTGCTCCATTTGTTTTTAAAAAAAGAACAAATAAAACAACAAACACAAATAAACAATATAATAGCCCAAGTCACAGGTTGGAAGGATCCGTATCGCTATGACGTCATTTTGTGAGCTTATATTTAAGTATATATACAAGGCGCACATCAGGAGGTGTGCAAAATTCTAAAAGATTCTAAACAAAATATTATATGATGTCATAATTATATCTTATATTTTAATTTTGGAAAAGAGAGCGATGTAAAAAGAGGATTTGAGGATTTATAATTATAAAATACTTAGTGTACATTTCGGGAAGTTTAATATTTCGTATTTATCAAACAAGGATAAGTTACTTTGGCTTTTTACCCCCCCAAAAAAAGTGGGCGCCCTACAGCCCAAGTGGGCACCATAGGCGCCCTAAAACCCCTAGTATTACCAGAAAATGACATTTTTAAAAGTAGTAAATGACATTTTTGATTGGCAATAGGTGGAATATGTCATTAAATGTGACATGTCAGCCCTTCAACGGCTTATCTACAATCACATGCAAACAAGAGGAGTTCTGCTTACTGATGGGTCAGAGAAAGATAAAAAGGTAATGTTGTGACTGTTGGTGTAGTATTATTACATTCATGTTTCATTACATTTTTTAATTTGAAATTGGTATAAAAATGAATTTCCAAAATGCTCCTGTAAGCAGAGTATCATGATTCTCTGGTGAATTGAATTCTAATTTTTGTTTAAATTTATTTATTATTTAATTCCATAGATAATTATTTTAAATAGTTTATCACATATAAATCATTATTTTGATAAATTTAAGGATCCAAACATGTAAAAAAAATCTCACAAGTTAATACTTCAAAATTTCAGGGTAAAGCAGGTACAAAAACTTTGATGAACACAATCATGCAGCTTCGAAAGATCTGCAACCATCCATTTATGTTCCAGCATATAGAGGAAGCTATTGCTGACCACCTAGGTATTCATGGTAGCATCAGTGGGTGAGTTAACTGCTTCTTTAATTGTAAAATCTAATTATGATCCACTCCCATACACTAAGTGCCAGCCATACATTTTCATTACTGTGTCGCCCAAGTGTCTATATTGTTTGCATGTAAGGCTACGTTTATAGAGGTGGCGGGTTGCCGCGAGCTGGTTACTCGAGCTAGAAAACCGCGCCTAATCACTCGCGCGGTTGGTGTTTATAGTAAAAGCGGGAAAAAGCCAGACGACAGGCAGTGAACTACGTGCACCAAGCTCACAGGTGTGGTCGATTCCAGGAAATATTTGTAAACATAACCTTGAACTAGAAAAAGCTATGGACTATTAACAACTGTGTCAGTGTGAATTATATTATAAATAAAGGAAGTTAAGTCGTATCCATTCATGGTGTGAAGAGTTTGATAATTGCAATTTTTGGAAATGGACAAAAGACAAGATATTTTTGCAGCAATACAAATTAAAAGTCAAGAAAAAAGGCAAGGTATGAGAAACCAGAGTTTGCCAAACCAAGGCAACAGACAAACTATTTGCTGGTACTGTAACAAGCCAGGACATATGGTAAAGCAGTGTTACCACAATAAAGGACAACCAAATAGGGTGTCACCTAATGGCAGCCCTATAAGAAAGAAAACAGAAGAAAGATCAAGACAATATCACTTTGAAAACAAAGGTAGACAAGCATGGAGAGAAAAATATAATCATAATTCCAGACATAGAGATTATGATGAAAGTAGACAATCATGGAGAGACAGATATAATCACAATTCCATATATAGAGATTATAATCAAAGCAGAAGATCATGGAGAGGCAGATATAGTTTTGATTCCAGAATAAGAAATTTTGATCAGCCATGGAGAAAGAATGAAAACCAAGACATGAATGATAGAAAAATAATAAAGTTGAATCGAGCACAAATAGAAACTATTGACACTGTAGCCACTATTGACAATCACATATATGATAAAAGGAATGAAGACCATAATAGCAGAGACAAAGATGGTACTAGTGAGTCTGAAACCATTCGTGTGAAATCATCTGAAGTAGGAACAACAATTGGTTGTGTATTAAGCAGAATGAATAGACATAGATAAAAACAATGATTTTCAGTTAAAGCTTTCTACTGACAGTGACTCATCTGGTCGAAATTCTATTGAATTATCTGGAAGCAAAAAAATGATATCTCAAAAGCTAAACGACTTATTCAAGATGCTGGAATTAATATTGTGAATGGACATAATCGAAGTCGTGGTTGGTGAATTAATGAACATTTAACAGTCTGAAGAAACATTCAAAGCCCATCTGTTTGAATTCACAGTCCCGCGCGGCAACGCGGAACAAGAACTAGCAACTAGTTCTGGTAATTACCCGCGCCGGTCCGTTAATTTGTCGCCTCGAGACACCCGCGTCCTCTATGAACACCTGCAAAGCAAAAATAGAAACATTCCTCGCGATAGTCGACTCGCGCGTGGGATTTCCCGAAACCCGCCGCCTCTATAAACGTAGCCTAAGGAGTGGCACACTATATTCAAAAACAAAATGGAAAATAAAGTGGAACCCTCTTTATTGACATTAAATTACTTTAATGGCTGCAAGATTTTAGCAACTATTTGGTGCAGCCTGCTTGAACGAGTCGTGTGCTTTATTTTGTTCCAGGTTAAGAATAATAAAAAAAATTTAATTGATTTGCTTTGATGATTATTATTGCAGACCTGAGTTGTATCGTTCTTCTGGTAAATTTGAACTGCTGGACCGAATTCTTCCTAAATTAAAACAGACTGATCATAAAGTGTTGCTTTTTTGTCAGATGACCTCACTCATGAGCATTATGGAAGATTACTTTGTTTATAGAGGTAGTGTTTAAAGTCGTATTATCATTTGCTTTTAACAATAAATAAATTTCAGGATAAAAACCATATAGGGGGCCATGTGAAATGAATATAATCTTGACCTTTTAGCAGTGTGTACCAAGTTTTTTCAGGGTACCAATATTCTTCAGTTTATATTTCTTTAATTTCCATATAATAATGAGACTTTATTTTTAAAATCTACATAAGTTTATTAGACACAATACTTTAATTTTTAAGTTTAGAAAATATGAAAAAACTTTTGATTTTCTGAAAATGTAAAGAAAATAAAAGCGAAGTCAATAGTGCGCTCGCCTCACAAGGTGAGGGGCGTGGGATCGATTCCACTTTAAAGCCACTATAAAAATGTTGATGAATGACTAACGCTAAGAAAGTCCTCCGCTGACCTGGCGAGGGATGGGCGCCGCCAGGTCTATCAAGCCCGAGAATGTTCTAATGGAAACATTAGAACCCCCTACGACTACGGGGTTATAACGACCACAAGGTCATGGGACTAAAAAAAAAGAAAATAACATTCTAGTTATTTCTTAACATAATATTCATAATAATATGTAAGATATCTAACCGGCCCTGCGCAGCAGTTTAGAATCACCGCACAGCAATTTTTGATAATCTAAAATATCTGTGTTTGTGGTGGTAAAGTGTGCAGAAAAAATGGATGCAGTGCAACTTTGCACACGGACCAACGAACCTTGGAGATAACATGATTACTTTCAAGTTGGCATTTGACAAAGTGAACTGCAATGTAATTTAATAATTGCTCAACATTTACAGGATTTAGATATTTGCGACTTGACGGCACAACAAAATCTGAGGACAGGGGTCAGCTTTTGACAATGTTCAATGCCAAGGACTCACCATACTTTATCTTCTTGCTTAGTACCAGAGCTGGTGGACTTGGTCTAAATCTGCAAACTGCAGATACTGTTGTTATATTTGATTCAGATTGGAACCCTCATCAGGTAATGTTTCTATTTTTGAAGTTTCTAGTCTTCTTGTTTTATTAATTTAAACAATCAGTGTTTTTTTGGGGTTTTTTTTTGCAAGAAATATTTGGTGCTTTAACTTGTTTGTGTTTGTCTTTAGGACTTACAAGCCCAAGACAGGGCTCATCGTATTGGCCAAAAGAATGAAGTTAGAGTTCTTCGACTCATGACCGTCAACTCTGTTGAGGAGCGTATTCAAGCAGCTGCAAGATACAAACTGAATGTGGATTCTAAGGTTATCCAGGCTGGTATGTTTGACAACAAATCAACAACTACAGAAAGAAAACAGTTTCTGCAAGCCTTGCTGACTCAAGAGGCTGATGAAGATGAGGTAAGAACATACAACTGGCTAGATTTACAGTAGTATATGATTTTTCTAATAACATTCACATCTACAATAATACTTTCATGTTTATTATCAAATATCATTGCTATATTGAGACTAAGCATACACTAACCAAAAGAAAAAAATCTTCTTATATCTTTTGTTGTCCATCATTAAATTATAAATTTCAAATCTAATTGAGTTTAACTGAAACATCTTATTGTCTGAATTAAGATGATTAGATAAGCAGGTATTCTTTGTACAATTGTAGACAGATTAAACATTACATTACTTATCTACTTTTATGAATGAATTCTTAAGAATTAGAGGTTGAGAACGACCAATTTCCTGTAATTGTTTTTGTATTTTCCTTTGTGTTTAGACACCACAGAGTGGACAAAAGCCAACCACGAAAGAAGCTGTAAATTTCCAATTAGATTTTGCCTCAAGGACCCAATACTTGGTTAGGTTCCTATATCAAGTCATGTCATTGTTTTGTTGATATGACTGTAATTTTTTTACATGAATGCACTGTCAGACCTCATCTTGTTCACTGTCTCACTCATTGACTCAGAAGGCTTGTGTGATAGTTGTTAGCTAATATATTTTGTTAACCTCTTTCAGCCACTCCAAAATGAATTGAAGTGAAGTCTTATTAGCAGCAGTTTTTTTTATCACGTCACATAATAATGTTTTTTTGTCTGTACCCATCTGAATACAAGTGGACTGTTATTGTTTTTTTAAATGCAGGAAGAAGATGAATTTCCTGATGATGAGACTATCAACCAAATGATAGCCAGAACAGAAGAAGAATTTGAACTTTACCAGGTTATTGGCTTCCTTCTTTTTAAAATATCATTTAATCTCTTATGGATTATCTTAGAACACAAGTAAGGAAATTTCAAAACAGTATTCATATCAGTTGCTAAATAATTTCTAAATTTCCTCATGATCTTTTATTTTTCCTTTTATTGTTTTTTTTATATTTTAAAAGTATTTAATTTCAAGCATTTTAAAACAAATCATTTTATTTAGCGCATGGATATAGAGAGACGTCGATCAGAAGCCAGAGAGGGTAATCGTAAACCACGTCTAATGGAAGAAAGTGAATTGCCTATGTGGATTGTTAAAGATGAAAAAGAAGTTGAACGACTCACCATGGAGGATGAGGAGGATAAAATATTTGGCAGAGGAAATCGAGCCCGTAAAGAAGTCGATTACTCAGATTCACTTACAGAAAAGCAATGGTTAAGGGTATGTTATTCAGTTATTCTAATATATATGTGCAAATGGGTTATGAAAGGTGACTTTTTTCTCAGTTAAGTAAGGTAAAGACAAGTTTTTATTACTACACTCTAAAAACAGTAATGAAAGACTATCCAAATTTTTTTACCATATGTTTTAAATGTGCTTTCCACTAAGGTTGTTAAGACCGCTAGTTTTTGAGGACCGGTTAACCGTTCAAAAAAGACCGGTTAACCGTTCAAAAAAAGACTGGTTAACCGCAAATGCCTATATGCCTTATGTTTTGAGAACCAACGAGAGAATGTTTTCGCCTCGCGTCATCTGATGGTGGCATCAAAGCCCTCTTCCCTCGCTTGTGTTCAGCTCTCTTTCGCGATGCCCTCAATTCAGCGAATGTTTTTTAAAAATAAAAAATTCCAAAGAATTAAGTAAACAGTGATGGTTAATAGTCAATTTTAAAATTTAATGGGACCGGTCCTGATATGAGGACCAGTTAACTGTTAAAAATCTTACTTTCCATTAATGCCTTGATGTACATAATTACAAACTTCCTTATATGATTTCATAGGCGATAGAAGATGGAAATCTAGATGAGGTGGTAGAGGAGGTTACTAAGAAACCAAAGAAACCCAAAAAAAGAAAGTCAGAAGCTGCAACACCAGGCAGCAGTAGGAAAAAGCATCAGTCATTTGATGATGAACCAAAAGAAAAGAAGAGACGGGGTCGACCACCTTTGGAAAAGCAGCAACCTAACCCTCCTAATTTGACTCGTACCATGCGCAAACTTTACAATATTGTGGTCAATTACAAGGACGGGTAAGTTTCCATGCATGTGTAACTTTTAAGCACTGTTTAAACCCTTTGTAATGTTTTGAATGGACTTTTGCTAATTTATGTCAAATAGAATAAATTAGACACAATGGCTATTTTTATTTAAATAATTGTATGGGGGGTTATCTCAAATGTTCTTTTTTTTACAAAAATAATGAGTCTCAAAATATTTAATCAGTCCTTAAAATTATTTTTAATGTATTATCTAACTGCTAATAAGGGAGATTTTCTAAGTAAACACATGTCTCATGCACATTTTTTCTAGTTAAGAGTGAATGATTGTGTAATAATGTGGGCCATGCCATTTCCCACATGGCTTTGACTGGTAGAAAGAACCTTGGTATTTGATTGGTTTTATGTATTTCTAGTGATGGGAGGGTGCTGAGCACATTGTTTATGCGTCTACCTTCGCGCAAGGCTGCACCAGAATACTATGAAATCATTCCTAATCCTCTGGACTTCAAGAAAATTAATGTAAGTGCTCTGTGCAAGAACTCGGCGATATGGCCCCAGGACTTGTTCTTTTTTCTTTCAAGTTAGCAGTAGCTTTGATAAGACACAAGACTGTATTTTGTGTTTTCCAGTGATGGTCGGGTTCTGAGTAGTATGTTCATGCATCTACCCTCCAAAAAGCTCATGCCGGAATACTACGAAATCATTCAGAAACCTATAGATTTCAAGAAAATTTCTGTAAGTTTCACTCAAGCTCATCAAATTGGCATAAACTAAATCACAGTGAAAAACTTTTTTTAGCCACATTGGATACAAAAACTTAATCTCTGCATCTAAATTAAGTGACAAAAGACTCGTATAAATATATCTTTTTTACATACAGAATATGAAATCTTCATTAGTTAGATTTCTTCTTAAATACACCTCAGTTATTCTTTTCTGATTTCACATTTAGCTAACATTTAACTTCTTTTTCAACAAAGATATTATCTAATGCTGTTAATTATCACCAGATGATTATGTTTTGTGGTTTAAACTGCCTGTCAAGCATAAACATTTTAAAATTTGGCAGATGCATTATTGATCGATGGAATGGAAGAACGTTCCACATTGATAGAACAATTAATTAACGGATTTGTTTTCTACTCAATAAATTTAAGTCTGTTTTCTAGGTCTAGTATATTTTGGTTTTCAGTTTTCATATTATTTTTATTATTTTTTTACCAAAACTTGTTTAGGAATCTAATGTTAGGGTTATTGATATTCAGCTATTGTTAAAACTTTTTTTCCACTTACACTTCTTATTTTTTGTACAGACTCGTATTTCCACTCATCGTTACCGTACTTTGGATGAGCTTGAGGCTGATATTATGGAACTGTGTCAGAATGCTCAAAGTTTTAATATGGAAGGCTCAATTGTAAGTCACACATTATAGTGATGTTAATTGTTTAGCCTTTTAAATAAAATTTAAATGTCAATGAAACTATTTTGTTGTTTGTTAGTCAAATTATCAGCGTTTACTTTTTTAGTATAGATTTTTATATTGCAGATTTAATATTTATTTTCTTTTTAAAAAAAATTATACATTTGTTTCAGATCTATGAAGATTCTATAGTGTTGCAGTCCGTGTGTACAAATGCAAGAGAGAAACTGGAAAAAGATTTGGCTAGGGGCAAGCAAGAAGAATCTTCTACTGAAGAGGAAAATAACAACAGTGAGGAGGAGGAAAAAGAGGAAGAAAGTGAAGAAGATGGGGATGATGAAGACAGTAAGTAAAATGTTTGAAAGTAATATTTTTATTAACTGTACTGTTTTAAAAATTAGTCTTATCTATCTCAGTACAATTAATTTTTATTTTTGCAATAAGTACTTTTCATATATAAATGTTTACTTTTGTTTGTTTTTTTCAGGCCAAGCCACACGATCAAGGAAAAGGAGAGATGGTGTCAAGAAAACTGCTAAAGAGGTAATAAGACAAATAATATAAGTTAAAAACTTAACTATCATATATCAAATTGTAATACAGGATTAACGTTTGTTTTGACAATGCGCAGTAATGCGTGCCTAGCCTCTATTGCCAAAGCGCGGTAAAGCGCGCCGCCTCGTTAGTACTATCTTTAGAAATGAAATCACAAAGTAAAAACTATCCAGTGCGGGATAGAAGATGTATTCGACTTCCGGAAATGGCGACGATTGCCTTCGCTCGGTTCGCGAAGTTTCGTGGTAATTTTTAGTTGTTTTTTTTTAAACGTGATTTCGCTATACTTTTTTGTAAAAATAATAGTACTAAACTACAGGTAAAAATAGTATTCAACTCAAGACGGTCTTTTGATACGTAAAATAACCATTCTTATCTTAAAAGATGAAGTCAGTATGACAATAAATAATATAAATACATTATAACTATTTTTTAAATTTCATAACCAGTTGATATTAAGGGACTGAGGCGGAAGTTTACCAAAACCTTATGGGGCTTTAAATGTTAATGTGTCTTTAAAATAAAATGTAATATTCAAAAATAAAACTCTACAGCTGTTTTTAGTTTTACTGAGTCATGGAATCTTGAAAGGCACTGTTGTGATTAATCATAGTTTGAGTTTAAATTAGGGCTGATACTGATTTTTTTAAAAATAAATTGTTCGATTAATCGGGGGTATTTAATCGATTAATTTCGATTAATTATAATGCATGTATAGATAAAACTGAAGACCTCAAGGGAAAAATCAAAAACAGCTAAGTGACTTTTAAAGAAGAATATTTTGGACTAAATAATGGTTTGATCCATGTGAAAATTTGAAATCAAAGTTATGTATACAATGGAAAAAATAACTAACTCCAATGTGTACAAAGGATAATATGGCTAAGTTTCATTTCTCAAGCGTTATTTCTAGTCAATAAGTTGCGTTCTTGTTCTAAAAATAAATAAATTATATTTGAAAACTTATTACGTTATTATTTTTTTAAATTGATAATTTAAATTTAAAAAAAGCAGTATTTGTAATTAAAATATTAAGTTTTAGTTTACCTTAAGATTTAACTATAAAAATTAGTAGTTAAAAGATAGTTATCAATAATTTTTAAAAAACACATTAACGTTACAAAGGAAGAAACTGCTAACTCCATTTTCACCCCACTCAGTAAAAGCGTGAACTATTTCTTTTACAAACATCATATCAAATTTATTTATTAAAAATTATAAGCTGTTAAAGCTTTTGTTTATTTTAAATTTGGTTTACAAATAATAAAACTGCATTGTTTTGAACTTTAAAATGTCAATATCTTGACACTACAAAAATGTCTCGTAGCCGTTACTTCCCTAATAACTATTTGTATCTGATCTGCAACAAACCATGACTTAACTTTAGAGTTCACACAAAAGGTTGTAAATTCAAACTGTAGCACCGACATAAGTGATATTTCTATACCTTTTTTAAAAAAAATGTCAGTAATTTTGTATTAATAAATTAAAAAAAATACTAGAAATATTTTCTTTAATTTTAAACTATCAAATTAATTTTAATCGATTAAAATTTTTACAGATTAATCAATTCATTAATCGTTAATTTCCGCAGCCCTATTTTATATTAATATATCTACCAGGGATTTAAATACAAAACTTTGGCTGCGCAGGAAAAAATTTTTAAAGTGGCCTAACCTTGTGGTTATGCTAATTTTCTTAACAGCCAGAGAAGAGCCGTAAGAATGCCAAGCGTCGTGCATCTGTTAAAGTGAGACATCCTATTATTAGTGATGATGAAAGTGATGATGAGAAGGTCTGAGTGTGGTACCCTCAAAATTTGGCGTTGTAAATGTGGTATGTGCATGCTCCATTATATATTCTAAAGAGTCTTAAATTAAATTTCACAATTTCAGTGCCCCAGATAAGTTTTCAAGAAATGAAAGGGTATAATGTGACTAAGTTTTCAACAACAAAAAAGTTTTAAAATGTGGTAAAACCTATAGCAAGCCTTTGCTGCAATATTACTGTTCAACTATTTAGTTTAATTTGTTGTCAGCAGTTGCAACTTTAAAATAATTATTTGCTCTTGTAATGTTAAAAAAATATATTATTTTCCGACAGATTATTAGATATTGCACTCAAAGTAAATTATTGAACAAATATATATCAAATTAATTTATTTTTTAAAAATAAGAAATGGAATGAGATAAACATAACATTTTATACAAATTTATAGCTATGATCAATATAATTATTTTGCTTTAAAAATCAAAAAAATATAGACATTCCAGTTGTAATAATTTAAATATTTAACATTGGCCTTTAGAAATGGATATTTCCAGAGAATTCCACTCTTGAACATATTTTTACAATAATTATTACATTTCACTGTCAATGTGTGAAAAAAACTTTAAAATTATATCTTTTTTCTGATCCTAGATATTTTTTTTTCTTTATCATTGTTTCCCCATGGTAAATGTTAAACCTTTGTGCAACATTTATTAGGGCTGAGCGGGGTGCTTACCAGGACCCTTGGAATAACTATTATTTCGCAAATGGAATTTACCCAAAATTGGTCCATAAACCAAACTCAATAATACTGCATTTTAATAAAAAGCGTATGAATTTTTTTCAAATTTTGTGTGTACATTAGTAAAAGTAAAATAAGACTTTGAACAACAGACCAGCTCAATGTTTGATTTTTGTTATGTTTTTGGGTTTGAGTGATCAGTGATATGCTATTAGCATTTTGAAGCCATTGAATCATACTAGTTAAGTTAATGAACATTTAATCAACTATTCCAGGTTTATTATTCCTAAATTCAGATAGGGCTCTGATTCATCAGGCTATCTTTTTAGCATCATTGTCAGTTTTAATTCTTGTAAAATGTGGCAAATGCAGTGTAATAATATGGTTGAAATAACAGTAAATACCCAGTCTGGATGACTCTTCTCTCACCTGTAGTGAACCCCGGGGCATTGAGCTGTTTTACTTAGCCTACTATGAAATGTCCTGCAGTGCTATTTCAGTGTGTAGCTTTTACGTTAATCAGCTGGTCTTAAACCTGGTATTCAGAGAAAGAAATGCACTTCGCTCATCCCTAATACTTATATAAATACTACTAGCTACACAATTACACCAATTAAAATGAAGATGTGTTATTAATATGGCTTCATGGTTATTGTTTCCATCACTTGATGTTCTGCAATATTTATTGCATGTTTATTTTAGCTTTGAAAACACTGTCAATGTTTCAACATCTACATATCCACAGACAGTATAGAACTATGTAAATGTTTGAACCATTTCTCAGTTTCAATTATAAAATGATTTGTAAAATAAATTAATTTTTAATATTGTTATATAATACCTAATGTTTATTAATCAGCAAAGTGGATTTGCAGACTTTGATGTGATTATTTTTGTAGCACTCCATATTTCACTAAAAATAATGATCATTTGCAATTTATTTTTAATTAGTAAATTTTTATGTTTGTATAACACAATAATGAATTATTAAGAATAAGGAATGTTTTGTAAAGAAATCACCTTTGTGTGCTTTTCTTATAGTAAATTTTATAAAATTTTAATCCTCAGTGAAACTTAATAGCAAAATATGTGAATTGATTGATTCATAAGTAGTTTCATATCAATTAAGGCTAGTTAATTGGTAGTAATTTTGTAGTTATAAAAATTGTTTAACGTGGAGTTTAAATTGGAAGTGGTGAAATGTGAATTTACTTTACAAGATAAGACACTACCACTCCAGTTTTTTTCTTCAAATTAAAGCAAGAACCATTTTGAATTTTTTAATATAAATTTGTATTTAGTTAATTCAAATTTAAGGACTATTTTTTTGTATAGGATGAAGATGATGACAGAAGACCTTCTTCTAGATGCTCCTCAAGGTTATCTTCTGCCAGCAGTAGCAAGAAGCACTGAATAATGGAAGAAGAATGTACAGACTATTGCTGTTTTGTCATTTGTTTAGTTGCCCATTTTATTTGGATAATTTTTTCTTCTTTTTGTCTAGCAATACATTAATCTAGCCAATTTTTTTTTAAATTATCAAAACTCGTATCAAATGGCAACTGTGTACTTGTATCATTCAATTTATCTCTTTCAGTGAAATTTATTGTTCTGTGTTTTAAAATAACTGGTGTAATATTAATAATGTAGCTTTGATATGGTGTAAATTCAAAAGAATGAATAATCATCTTTAATGTTGTATAATGTAAATTGTGCTCATCAACTGTGCGGTATGGGTAAATTAATGGATTTAATTTGAATTGATCAATAATAACCGCGTATATTTCTCATAGCATCCTAGGGGATTTAATTATGGCATTACTAAGTTGTGCTTACATGTTAAAAAGTGTCTATTGTAACATAATAAATCATCTTAAACAAAAATTGAATTTTAGTTTGTTGACTGTTTATTTTCATTTTACATCATTCTCTAAAATGGTGTTAAAAACATCATCTGTAGGGTCCATCTGATACGAGAATTCTGGCTTCCTCAGCTGTTGAGATATCTTAGTATCTACTCTGTGTGAGTATTTATCAGCTTTCTGGCGCCTTAGTACACGACGAAACTGAAATGGAAGGGGATTCTGTTATAAATTTGATGTTTTCACACATGGTAAATCTTAAAAATACATCAAAGACTTGTGAGCTTCTTTTTTAGCAGGAATTTATTTATTACTTTCATTAACCCTGCTTAGTAGGCAAAAGAAATGAATGCTCATTGTAATACCTGAGAGAAGAGTGGGAGGCAACAAAACAACTATACTGAGATGAATAACAAATGTAAAACCTTATTTATTTTTAAAGTGGCTGGTATCTTGAATCTCATTAGACAGTTCAAGGGTTAGAGCCTTGTCTTTAATAAAACTTACATCATTTGGTGAAATGTAGTTTGGATTTTGGTACAGCGTAGCACCTCCGAAGCTTCCAGCAAATATCCGAATTGGATTCAAGACAAAACGAGGGCCTGTATATTAGAAAGTAAAAAATATAGCCTCTCCTTATACAAAATATTTTCTGTATTTCATGTAACGGTAGCTAACTGACATGAAGAAACACTTTACATTGTTAACTGTTATTTAAGTCAACGAAGTGACAGAAAAATTTGATATAGACATATTTTATAAGTTTTAAAATTAGTATTACAGTCGAACCCACTTATCTCGACCTCGGTTAACTCGGCAAACCTATTAAGTCAACGTTTTTGAAGTGGAAACGCCGAATTCTCTCTTTGTCTTAGCATTTTCTCATCGGTTATGTCGATTCTTTTATGTCGCCGGATCCTAATATCTCGAGCACAAAAGAGGGCCAAATTTGCCACTTAACGTTGGTTATCTCGATCCCCATGACCAATCGCCAGCTTTTGGAAATGTTAGTTATCAATTCCACTTCACCATCTCACTACCGTATTTTCGTGTATATAAGTATAAGACGCGTCTAGAAATAATATAAAAATACACGTCATCACTGTTAGTGGAGTTCGCTGGTGAAGGATTTTTTATTTAAAAAATGCATTCGCTTAGTTACTGAAGCATAGTTCCAGAAGTAACACAGCGCTGAGAGCTGAACGCACATCATGTACATAAAGAAATTTCAAGCACATATTAATATTTTGCCACCTTGGTTTTCGTTTATCTTGACACTTTTTGGCACACCCCTAGGCCGTCGACATAACCGGGTTCAACTGTAGTATCTTAAAAATTCCATAAAATTAATTCAACTAACCTATTTCAGCTAGAGATCCATCCTCAGCCAAAATTTGGTAGTTCCGAAACCATATACGATTATCTTGTATTGAGAATGTAAATACATGGTCTATAAAAGGCTGGCTTTTAGGGTGGTGATTTGGGGTGCCAAAAATCTAAAGACAAAACATAATCCAGCTTGAAATTAACCAAAAGAAAGATGATTCAATTTAGTTGATCATTCACCTTTCAATTGTTTTAATGCTAAGTCGGACCGTACTGAGTCCAAAAGTTCCAATCTCACGTTAACTTGATGTCCCTTTAAATGATACGTCCCCCTTTTTAATTGCTGCTACTAGTACTACTATGAATGTTTTTTTTCTTCATAATTATTTTATTTTTTAAAATGCAGTAATGTAAAAACCCTAATGAAGAATAGATGTTTAACAAAACGTTGAAATCAAATGCTTTTTGGTGGACTGAAAGTTTAATTTTAATTCAGAAAATTATGTAAATGTACTGAATGCCTTCCATTAACTCATTTGCTACTAAGCGCAATAACCAAAACACCCCCTGAAATACTAAGCAAAGGGAGATTACTCTAAAAAAAAACATGCACCCCATGTTAAATAAAAATAATTTTTAAACACCTAAATGAAAGTTTAAAATAACAAAACAAACACCAAAAAAAAATTGAATGAGCTTTTAAAAAATGTATAGGTTGATGCACTTTAATTCACAAATATATTTGAAATAAATCTTGAAAAGTGTTTTTTGAAAATTTACATCGCAGTTTTGGGATGCGACCTCCGTTGTTTGTCAACTTTTTGTCCATTTATTGTCTCATGAAACTTTGAGAAACTTATCCACTGACCAATACAATTTTGTAATTGGTTACTTGAGTCTAATCATGATGTCAGTGTAGAGAAATTTATATATATCCTCATTAGTAACCTTCCACTGGGTGTCTTTCTTACCCTTGGCTGTTTGCTGCGGTTCAGCGTATCTGTTTGTTTCAGCAATTAACAACTCTATCATGGCAGAGTTCATGAAAAGCTTGTAGTAGTCTATGAGACTGCTGTCAATTTGGGAAAAAAATGATTTCCCCTATAATTTCATTAAATTGTCTGTAACACTAATGAAATTGTCTGACCAAGATTCAGTGACAGCATCTCCTTTATTTCATAACTCTCATTAGCGTTAGTGTCACTCTGATTATGATTAGAGTTAATTATTATCAGTATCACTATTTTCAACATCTGATTCCTCATTGTTTAAATTATTAACTGCTGCATAATTAAACGTTGAAGCAACAATTAAAGAGTCAAGAAAATGAAAGGCCATTGTATAAGAATATTCCAAAACCACACGATCAAATTTCACCAAATACAGTCCGACTTTTAAGCCACACAGTTTTTGAACCGTAAATGACATAAACATCCGTTTTTTTTCAACATTTAAATCTCTAATAAAAATGCAGGACTAAACACAAACCATAGATAAGCGTAGGACGCAATAATCTTCTGTATAGGAGCGTCTGTAAACAGATAAGATAAGATAGACGCCATGTCGCATTCAGTCGCATTAGTAGCAAATGAGTTAATATTAGCTTGGCACTCATCTGATGTAAAGCCCTGGTTATTTAATACCCTTAATTTTTTTTAGTTTGATAATTTCTATGTGTCACCTGTACAAACAACTCTTTCAGTAACTGCCAATGGGGTTCTGAGCTGAAAGTCTGAAATAAAAAAGGAGAATATTGTAGATTTTAAATATTTTATTTGTATAACTGAGTCATAAATATTTATAAGGCATTTTGTTTAATGTTTATTTTGTTTTGTTTTTTTGCGTCCCATAACCTCATGGTCGTAGGGGGTTCTAATAATGTCTCCATGATAACTTTCTTGGGGCTTGGGAAACTTGGCGCAACCCATCTCCTCTGCAAGTCTGCGGAGGACTTTTTAGCAATAGTCATTAATCAACATTTCTATTGTGGCTTTAACATGGGTTAGATCCCACGCACCTCAGCTTGTGAGGCGAGTCCACTATTGACTTCACCATCCAGCCGCCAATGCATTTTTGGGTTAATGTAAATTTATCTTGTTCCACTGAAACTGAAATACTCTAAAGAAGAGCAGTTTTGGCAGCTCTTTTCTGGAGCCTGAAATAAAATAATTGCCCGGCCATACCAAGTGATTTTATTGTGAAAAGTACTTAACGAAGATAGAAAGTTACCTTGTCAAAAGAAAGTAGTGGACGGGATCCTTTTAAGCAGTTGCCAGTCAGCTTTAATTCACTCATTGTGTGAACTAAAAAATAAACCATTTGAATAGTTTTCATCTATTTGACAGCCTATGAAATACTAATATCCATATAAAAGTTTTGAATGTTTTACAATAAAGTTGAGATTAAATCAGTTCATTTTTTTATCAAATCAATTAAGTTTAATCTTGTTTCATTTTGCTGACTTAGGAAATACAAGAGAATATTATAATTAAACATTGCATTTTTTTAATGTAAAATTCAAAGTGGACAAATTACATTTTTCTTTAAAATAAGAAATAAGTTAATAGATACTTAAAAAATAAAATTTTAGGAAATAACAATCTTAAAAGTTAGCTATTTTTGTGAAGGGGAAATGTTTATAACTAAGATAAAAGTTTGGTACTTAACTGTTTTCAACCAAAAATTTCACTGATGGTCCTTTTGGAACATTGGATGCCCTGAAAGTAAAAGGTGTTGAAGTTTATACATATAGAGACTTTAAAAATAAAGTCCAACAACAAAATTTCTAATCTCATTTTAAAATTACTATCCATTGAACAAATGTCACTCATAATTATATACAGGATTTTAATTTACAGATTTAGCAACTTACCACAAATATACGTCTTGTTTTTTCTTTCCTTCAAAGTACAAACATTTGTTGCAATTTTTCATTTCACAAATCTGGAATGATCAAAATAAGCATGCATTTCAGATTTTAAAATTAGGGACTAAACAAAAGTTAAAGAGGAGGAAAAAGCGAAAATATTAAGACGACTTAACAGCTAAGCTGTCAACAGAGTGATAACTTTACTCTTGTTTATTTTTCGTTTGTGTGTTTTACTTTACTGATTAATATATCATATAGAATGGGACTGCAATGAAGTTTTTAAATAAAATACAAAATACACAAACAAATTGTGCAATAAAAACTATAAATTTGAGCTTTATTTTTAGACTGATACGACAGTAAACGTTTCGGCTAATGCCTTCATCAGTACAACATAAAATACATTCTTACAATACTTACATAAGTAATAATAACATTCTTAAAACATATTGTATTTTAAAATATTTATGTTAAATAAAAAGAAAGGAAAAATAAAAACAAACATGGACACAGGATATAGGAAAAAGGGGGAAGTATCCAAAGTTACAGTAAAAACCACAACGGGAACAAGATTCTGCAGTTAAGTAAAATTATGAATTTGTTTAATTCCATATGGAGCCAACGTACCAAATCTTTTTATGAGTCTATTTTCCATGTGTATTATATCATGGGTATTGCTTGCATATAAAATACCAGTTACTGCAATATCTGATATGCCGTTATGGTCAACTGTTAAAATGTTTAGACACAGGACATTGAGCCTGTTTATTTATATTATAAAGGTGTTTTCTAAATCAAACTAGAAGACGACGACCAGTCTCACCCACGTAAATTTTATTACACCTCTTGCAAAGAATTGCATAAATCACGTTGCGTCTTGTGCAAGTGAATCCATCTTTTATTAAGAATTTTTCAAGAGGGAAAGAAATGTTAATTTCCATCACATATGGACAAGTATTGCAACGGTTACGGTTGCAACCTTTTGTTCCAATATGTGCTTTCATATCCGTTACGTGAGACGTTGTAACTTTAGAATTATTTGCAGTTTTAAGATGTTCAATCTTTCTTTTTTTGGCTCCAGATAATAAGTTGTAAAGTTCCCTATTAAGACCATGAATTATCCAGTGAATGAGATTGAATAGCAAGTTGTTATTATGAGTATTCACACGAAGTTGATCCTCCAAGACATTGTTATCAAGCCGGCAGATAAAGGTGGAGCTGTGGTGGTGTGGGATAAGAGACTTTACATTGAAGAGGCCTCCAAACAATTAAATAATGCAACTTTTTACAACCCAAGGACAAACGATCCTATTATTTGTAATAATGAAATTGTTAAGGAGACCATTGAAGAACTTATAGATTGTGGTCAATTACCATCCTCTGCAAAAAATTTACGTATTTATGACAGTGATCTTGGTAAACCATGTTTATACTTATTACCCAAAATACACAAGCTGGGAAACCCTGGAAGACCAATTGTCTCCGCCTGCTCTTGTCCTACTGAATTAATTTCAGATTTTTTTTGGATACTGTTTTTCAACCTATCGTTGCTAATTTACCATCTTTCATTAAGGACACTAGCCATATGATAAAATCTCTGGATTCCTTGGTTTTACCCAATGAAGATCATTTACTATTTACAATGGACGTTTCTTCATTGTACACGTCTATTCTCATGCTGATGGCCTCTCTGCAATCTCATTTTTTCTCAACAAGAAGGCGAATCTCAAGATCCCCGCAAGTGCCATACTACGATTAACTGAGCTGGTCCTAAATTTTAAACTCGTTTGAGTTCAGCGGACAGTTTTTTGATCAAATTAGTGGAGTTGCTATGGGAACGAAAATGGGACCAAGTTATGCCTGCATATTTATGGGCCATTTGGAACACCTATGGAGTGAAAATTACAAAGGTATCTCTCCAGAGTACTACAGGAGATACATTGACGATTGCATTGGAATTACAAAAATGAACATGCAACAATTGCAAAGTTTTATTGACTTCGTCGGTAACTTCCATTCTTCGATCAAATTTACTTCCACAATCCATAGGAGTGCTGTTAATTTTTTGGATATACAAATTAAATTGAAAGAAAATAAAATATCCACATCAATTTTTTACAAGTCTACAGACAGCCATAGTTTCCTTATGTATACATCGTCCCATCCTGAATCTTGTAAGAGCTCTATCCCATTTTCGCAACTATTGAGACTTAAAAGACTCTGTAGGGATGAGGCAGACTTTTTGGAGAAAAGTAATGAAATACTGGACTTTTTTCGAAGAAGGTCATACCCGGAAACAGTTTTAATATCCGCTGTCAATCGAATTAAAGGCATGACCAGACAGGACACATTTAAATCATCTGTTTCAGATCAATGTGATCGATCCAAATTTATTTTAACTTTTCATCCTCATAATTTTAAAGCCCGCCAGGTGATTCTCAAAAAACCAACCAATCCTTATGGCTGACCCTCTAACTCAGCAGGTCTTCAAAAAACCTCCTCTTTTTGCTTTCCGGAGAGATAGAAGCCTCAGAGATATTCTTGTAAGAAGTCACCTTCCCACAATGAAAGCACATATTGGAAAAAAAGGTTGCAACCGTAACCGTTGCAATACTTGTCCATATGTGATGGAAATTAACAACATTTCTTTCCCTCTTGAAAAATTCTTAATAAAAGATGGATTAACTTGCACAAGTCGCAACGTGATTTATGCAATTCTTTGCAAGAGGTGTAATAAAATTTACGTGGGTGAGACTGGTCGTCGTCTTGGAGATCGGTTTAGAGAACACCGGTATAATATAAATAAACAGGCTCAGTGTCCTGTGTCTAAACATTTTAACAGTGTTGACCATAACGGCATATCAGATATTGCAGTAACTGGTATTTTATATGCAAGCAATACCCATGATAGAATCCACATGGAAAATAGACTCATAAAAAGATTTGGTACGTTGGCTCCATATGGAATTAACCAAATTCATAATTTTACTTAACTGCAGAATCTTGTTCCCGTTGTGGTTTTTACTGTAACTTTGGATACTTCCCCCTTTTTCCTATATCCTGTGTCCATGTTTGTTTTTATTTTTCCTTTCTTTTTAGTAACATAAATATTTTAAAATACAATATGTTTTAAGAATGTTATTATTACTTATGTAAGTATTGTAAGAATGTATTTTATGTTGTACTGATGAAGGCATTAGCCGAAACGTTTACGGTCGTATCAGTCTAAAAATAAAGCTCAAATTTATTGTTTTTATTGCACAATTTGTTTGTGTATTTTGTATTTTACTTTACTGATTTACTGTCTAGTCCTTTGAAAAATTCCTTAATACTTATAGATACTCATTCCAAAAAAATTAATCAACCATTGTGGCAGCCAAGCTCATTGTATCTAAATGAATTAGCCTCTTGGTCACCTGTCATTGCATCTATCCACAAGAAATTACTAAACATAGCCTATAAGTAAATTAACTTACTAGAGCCCCAGCCTTAAAATGGAGAACAGCAGAGTGTTAGTAAATAATTAGAATTTCATTAAAGGAAGCTGAAGCAGCCCGTGGACACAGTTGTTTATCCCTTAATCTTAACGTTCAAATATCCTTACCTCATTAATTATAAAAAGCTTGTCTTTTCTGTCCATTTTGGGCTCTTTAAAGGAGTAAATACATAAGGATTAATTTTAAATCTTGAGAAAAAACTCAGCCTTTTGAAATATAAAAAAAACAATTAATGTATCCTAAACCACGTAAATCATTAGTAATCCTTCCATATATGTTAGATAATTTTTTATCAACTCATTCATAGCATCCTTTCCATGGCATATGAGAATGAGACACAACCTGGAGTTATAGTGTCAGCTGCACATTTGCAGAATTTCGCATGATGGTTTGACATTAATGATAGATATTTTTCAATAAATAAGTTTACTTTCAGAAGTTGTAATTTTACAGCTGTTATGAGACCTCATTGCTGAGCAGCCACAAGTATAGCATACAATAAGAGAAAATAACTATACAGTGGAACTGGAATCTCTCATAACGAGCAGAATTCATTCCAGATTCTAACTTGTTAAGCCAAACGCTCGTGAAACAAAACATTTTTTTCCTAACAAATCAATGTAAAATACAATGATGCGTTCCAGCTGAAAAAATACTAATTTTTCAAATAATTTTATTAACATTTATCCAAATAAAATTACATGTGTACTTATGAATAGTTAAAGAGTGTAACAACTTGGAATACAATTTAGATTTGAAACAAAAAACGTAAATACAAATATAAATTTATGATAAATAATTGATATTGTTTAACTAGAAAACTGTCTAAAGACATTTGTTTTTGCAGACGCTTCAAAATTTGATGAAAATGTGTCGTAACCATTTCGTAAACATTCTTGACACTACCTTTGAACCATCCATCTCTTAAATTTTGTTTTTGCTCTTGAGAAAAGTGCAGATCGTTGATGTTGGCCGATTGTAAGTGCGCGCTAGATTAGCCACACTCACAGCTTGTTCCAGCTTTTCAATGATTTTACGTTTAATTTCAAGTTATTTTATTCTCTCTTATGATTGTCTTCTTGTGTTTTTTTTCAAAGAGATGAAAGCACAGGTTATTACACTTACATAAAAAAAATTACGAATACTGTCTGAATTTAAATTTGTAAAAACGGATGATCACACACGAAAACAATACTCTAACAGACTGAGTGCTAAACACATACTAATGCATCGGGGCGGACCAGCTCACAAATGAATTTCCAGGAGAAAGGGACGTCCCCTTTCTGTGTCATTTATTATGCGAAATGTCGCTCGTTTTAAGGAGCAACTTTTTTCATTTTTTTTTGCTTGTGATGCGAATTACTCGTCATGAGAGGTTCAACTGTATTTGCTGGGATAAACTGTTAACTGTATAAATCACATGATTGGTTTGTGACTCTCTTATTTACCCTGAACATCCATAAGTAATGTTGATGCATCTACATTTATTTGGATTTTATGCTTAGGTTATGAATTATGATGTTACTTTTTTTTTCCTACAGATATCTTTGTGTCTATTTTGTATTTTTGATTAGTTCTCTTTTTGTTTTTTTATATAAAAAATAACTGATTTTTACCACCTTGTGGATGATATCATAAAATAAATTATTACTATATGATTTTTTCTTAATTACTAAAATTTATGGGAGAAAATTCAAACCTGGCTTTGAATGTGGCATCAATGTTCGTAAGTCATTCATCAAATGTCTGGTTCTGTATGAAATACCTCTTGAAGAAAAAATCAGTGTCCTTTGTTTGTTGGTCCATTTGGTCTATTTGAAATATGATACAATACAAAATCAAAACTTAATTTTAGCTTGAAAGTATGCAAAAATTGCAGATATAATCAATATTTATTATAGCATGGGAAATATTAGGTTAGCGATATACAACTGAACAAAACTGCCCACCTGCTTTTTATGAGCAAAATTATAAATTATATTTTTTGTTTTGGTTTTCAAAACAACTGATGAATTGCTAAGAAGGAGAACTTTGTACTCATAAAAAAATGATCAGATAAATAAATATATTAATTAACCGATGCCTATTCTTTTACAGTTAGTGTTAGAACATAGATAGGCTATGGCTAGCGAAATAATAATAAGGCCTATTAATATTCAGTCAGATTGTTAATGGGTAACAGGTCGTAAAATCAATACCAGCCCTCTTTCATCTCCACAGATTAACTGTAACTTCATTTCGACCTTTATGACATTAACTCAGTTCATTTTTTTGGTGTGTCAAATCTTAAAATCATTAAATTTCAATTAAAATATAATTTCCGCTACTATGACAAATGAAAAACAGTAAAGCATTTATTAAATTTCCATATCGTCTACTCCAGGGGTGGGCAAACTACGGCCCGCGGGCCGCGTGCGGCCCGCCAGGGCATATTATGCGGCCCGTAGGCATGTACATGTTGCGATCTTATGTCGATGTAAATTTACTTTGCTGAGATTCTTTGCTATATTTTTTTAAAATATAATTTCGAGTATTTGATTCGAATCATGGAATATTAATCGGTTAAAAAAACAAACAATTAAAAATCAAAACAAAAAATTGAGGACGAATGCCATGTTTTTAATGAGAATGGACTGGTATATAATGCTTCACGCACGTTGGCAGCAAAGCAGTCTCCTTGCTTTGCCGTGAGTGTGTGAGCGTCTTTAAGGAGCGTCACATTTCTTAACACCCCCCCTCGCCACACATCGTCACAAACGTATGTGACTCCCCCCCCCCAGGTGCGTGACGTCATTTATGGACAGCCACTAAAAAGGGTGGCAAATTGGAGACCGCCCCGGGCGGCAAAAGTTCTAGCTATGCCACTGTATGTCATTAAAGTTTAAATAAAATATTTGTAGGCCGGTAGGCACACACTGCTAGTGACGAAGCAGATGTGTTTGAAAAATAAAATTTTAAAATGGCTCTAGAACCTTGGATGAAGGATTTAGTGGAGATTGTGGCTTACAGTGGTTAACCGCTGGTCCCTATTTTTTTAAGATGTTTTGTGAAACAACAAGGTGTCTTCTGATTTGACAACAAAGCACCCATAATGTACCCAAGTGTTATTGTTTTTCTTCCACATGCCAGTTGAGTCAATTAATGCGTTGACGCCACCCATCGACACCCACTCCCCCCTTCACCCGGTTTTTAAAGCCAGGGGAGGTAATTTGGTTTCAGTCTGTAAATGTTTGTCGCTTTTGAACATAATCAATACTTTTAGTTATGTCTCATACATAAGGGATTTATAGCAGGGGCGCCCACAGCCTTGAAAAAAATGGACGCACACCTTCCCGTCTCCTATCTTCATTGATCAGCCCTTCTTAATCATATACTGCCAAATAAATGTCACCACATGCCATGACTCATATGTCTCATATTAGCAAAAGTACTCAAGCAAAACATAAAGCAAAACAGGCTTATTTTTAATAATTTTTTTCTATTTCACCAATTTTTCAAACATTTTACGCAAAGAACGGGCTACAAACATAATCTAGACTAAGTATATTTACCGTCATATACCTTACGTAAACACATTGCTTGGTAAATGAGTCATGATTGTCAAATTTAAGGCAAACAAAATTCTATGATGTCCTGTGGCATCGAAGTCTTGTATGACTTTAGGGACGTCAGGAAATATGTCGGTGTGAACATGCAGCAGCATCAGAGCTGATAGTCGTTCTGATCCCATTGTTCATCAAAGGACACACATTATTCATGCCGTTTTGCATCAGATGTGACAAAAAGAAGATTCAAACTCACTTGCTCATTGACTGAGACATCTGAAGCTTCGTCAACAATGATGCTGAAGTATTTTGCAGCGATGCATTCCTTGACGATCTTGTCTCGAATCTGGTTTACGCACAGAGCAACCAGCTCGTTTTGTATTCTATGACTGATGTATTTTGAATTACCTGACGCGCATTGGTAAGTTTTGCTTTCCACACAGTATTATAGTTTTAATAATGGATTGGAGAGCAGCTGTGTTCCTTTGGACTTTGTCATTGTACGCTTGAGATATCTGCTGCTGTTTCACGGAGACTGATTTACCTTCGCATACACTTATAAATGCATATGCTACTTATATAGAGCTAAGATTTGTCAAGGATTTTATGCGACGTTGTGCATGTCGGTCTATGTTACTCCAGTCTGAATGCGGCTCGCGTATAAAAGTGCATGTCGTACCTGAAGCAAATACTGAGCAGGCAGCACAGAAAACACCACCCGCTTTGACACTGTAACTCATAAACGGATACACATTTGAACTAGGCACACGGCTTTGTTTATTCCCAACTGTATTCAATGGCCCTTTCCAGTTCTTAAATGATTGAAACTTTTCAAAAAGCACTGATTTCTTTAATTATTCAGGTAATGGTTGGTTAAAGTTGACCTCACCAATATCGAAAAATACAGCCGAACAGAGACTTTTAATGCCTGTGGCTTTCTTTGCGGCTGATGATGTCAATGTGTCACATAATGATGATTCTGAATCAGATTCGGATTCACTAGAATTTGAGGACACGCTGGATATGTGGTTATCCAATAATAATATCAGTGCATGAGTATTTTTGTCAGCATCTTGCACCTGTGGCACATTTATTGATGACGTTGATGTTGCTCATAAACCGGGTGTTGAAATTTTTTAATGAATGATGTAATACAAATTTTCTTTTAGGAGGAGATTTTTCGCAGGTCTCACCTTTATTACAGTCACCCAGTATTAAAAATTGAGGAAATACAAGAATACTGCAACGATTACAAAACAACGTGCTAGAGTAGACTACCTGAAGAACGACTTGAACGTAAACAAATACGGCTGCCCGGGACATGCGAACGTCTTACAATAGAGATATAAAAGTAATAAATACCAAATGCCCGTTAGTTGCAAGATATTTTTTTAAAAGTTTCTAACGGTCACTCACATTCTCACAAGTCAGGGGTGAGGGGAACTCTTAAATTTGATATTTTTCATTTTGTTATTTGCTTTCAATATTTAATGTAATAATTTAGCTCCGTGGTGCAGTGGTAAGGTGCTAATTGACTTTTATAAACAAATATTCATTTTGTAAATTTTAGTGGACGCACGTGCGTCCAGTGCGTCACGCTGCGGGCGCCCCTGATTTATAGTCAAAAACTTTGTTTTACGGGGTTGTTTCATTATATTATTTATAGACCGGAATATTAAGAAAACGCTTTGATGTCACGTTCGCTCACGTAATGGCTCTGATATTTTGCCGTTTAACAACAAAAAATTAACATCGGGTAATAAGCTAATACCGACTTAGACTTAGTATTGAAATATTAAAAATCTACTTAATTAAACTAGCAATGTCGAAATATAATCAATTTAGTACTGTCTATCTGTGTAATGAATGAACTTTATGTAAAAATAATTTCAACCCCTATATGACTTATAGTCAATGTTCCCTTTAAGCTGCGCGGTCGCGCAGAAGTTTTACCGACGCCACGCAGCAGTTTAGGATTACCGCACAGCACATTTTGTAAACTATTGCACAAAATATAGATGCTGTGCAACTTTGGACAGGAGTATTTTTACTTTGCACACGGACCAACGAACCTTAGAGGGAACATCGCTTATAGTATCTTCAAAATAATGATTCTAAACTTAGCTATTTTCCCAAATAAAGAATTTCCGCTACAAGTACAAGCATTAAATGGATTTGAACAAATTCATTATCTTAATTATCGTAGTCCATGTGCCTACAAAATATTAAACAATACATTTATAGTCTGTTTCTTATTTAGATAAAGAAAACTATATAAATATACTAGCAGACCCGTCGTGCATTGCAACGATCTCAGTAAAAAGGAATACATATATAGATAAAAAAGAAATTACTTTAAGGGTCACTGGGCCAATCAGTTTAACATATGACGTTAGAAAATCTGTTCATTTTCATAAAAAATATATAAATATATTTATCTATATTCCTCAATATCGTGTAAAATTGAATGGGGAATACAATATACTAAAAGTTTAGTAAAAACACATTTAGGGACCCCAGCCCCGAGGAAATGGGCATTAGGAGTACAGCGCCCTATAATAATTTAATATAGGCTTTTAAGTTTTTATATACCAAGTTTGGTCAAAATCCAGTTATTTTATCATTATCTAACAATTCAACTAATTTTTATTTAGCTAATATAAGAAAAAAATACATTAAGGGGCCACCGGGCCCATTGGGTTCAAGATGTACATTTTGAAAACCTGTTCATTTAAATTCAGTTTCATCATGGATATATTTCGCAAAATTGTTAAAAGTTTAGTTGGAAATAATATCTTAGAGTATACCAAAAAAAACATTTTTTGTAAGATGTAAATTTCAACATGCTGTTCATTTTAATTCAGTTTCATCATGGATATATTTCTCAAGATCGTTAAAAATAGAATGGCAAATAATATCTCAAACATATTCGAAAATAAGACATTTGGGGCCCCCAGCCCTGAACGATTGGACATTAGACTTGCAGTGCCCTTTTTTATTTTAATATGGGCTACAAAGTTTTTATATACAAAGTTTGGTTAAGATCCATTCATTTACTCAGTAGCTATCACATAAACTAATTTTTATATAGCTCATATACGCAAAAAACGACATTAAGGGCCCAATTAGTGCAAGATGTCAAGTGCGAAACACCTGTTTATTTCAATCAATTTCATAGCGGATATATTTCTCTATATTTATCAAGATCTTTAATACTTGAATGGGGAATAAAATCTTAAACGTTTATGAAAAAAGACATTTTGGGCCCCCAGCCCCGAAGAAATGGACATTAGGAAATTAGCGCCATATAGTATTTCAATATTGGCTACCAAGTTGTTATATACAAAGTTTGGTTAAGATCCATCAATTTACCTAATAGCTAACGCTTATACCTACATACTTTGATTTTTATATATATAGATGACCCCGTGACCTATCGGCAATGACCGGTCACTGGTTTATAGTCTGTTTCTAACAATTGAAAAAACGATCTGCGCGCGTCACTTAGTGAAGTACCTACCGACTAAACGAAGTTACGTGTAACCGGTCCTGATCTCAGGACCGGTGAACCATTAAAAAGCTTATTTTTAAAAATGTATGTATAAGTATAAATAACTTGGGCCTTAAAGTTTATGTTAAACTTAATTTAACTCTCAAACTCAATTGACTCAACAATGACTCAATCAACTCAATGCTAGGCACGTGGGTGAAATTTTTTCAAATTATTTTGTTTTAAAAATAAACTTAATAAAGCTGTATAGAGCCTTTTAAATGATTAACAAAAACATAAAGATCAACTTTGTAGCTCAAGTGGTTCAAAAGTTATGAATTTTTTCTGAGCCCTCATAAGCAGTTTTTATTCTATGGCATTTTCCTCCACATTTTGTGCCCTTCTTTTGCCTTTGTTATAACACTCATAACTTTTGTAGTTAATAAGATAAAAACATAATATTATTAGGGAATATATTTAGATGTAATTATTACAATATAACCAAAGTACCCGTTGAGGGTCGGGTAAATCCGAAGCGACTATTTCGCCCCCCTCTTTTTACTAGAAATGCCATTGAGCGGTGCCGGTTTAGGGCCAGGAGCGCCAGTACGTATTAGCAAAAGGAACCGTGAAGAACGCAGCGGACGCCAGCTCTGAGGAAACCTTCAAGTGGGGATTGCACCCTAGGTAGGTCATTGATGATCCCCCGCCTAGCGGCGGTCTTAACCATTGAGACTCGTGTGCTTTGCCGGGGTGGCACTAAAGTGGTAGCGGGTCGTAGTAGGGAAATTCCACCACTCCTTGTGAAGTCAAACTTAGTGGGAGGCATCTTCGACTGTATGTCCTGGATGCCCAGGTGGCCACTTCAGAAGCGACCGCTCCGGGGGGGGGGTTCCCCAGTTGTTACGTCCCCTTGGGGAGGGGGCCAGATAGCTTGGAGGGTCTTTCAGGAAGACCCATGAAGAGCATTAGGCTCAGGGCTTCTGATTTTCTTCCACATGTAGGATCATTACAATAAAAAGTCACTAAATATAAATTTAGTTATTGTTAATTTAGTAAAAAATAATTATATATTTTTTATATAATTTTCCTTATAAAAAAATGATTGGACAATTAATATTTTAAAAATATATTTTCTAAAAAATTTAGCCTTTCTTTTGTTGTTAAATTTATTATAATTAATCATATATTTTTAACATTTAATTAAATATTTTCATTGGCATTGGGCCAAAAACATTTAAACTAATAATAAAAGGTCTAATTAATTTGTTGATTTGAAATTGGCGATCATACTTTTTATTTTGCCAATTTCTGTATAGGCTATACTATTCTATTTAAATATTATTTTTAAATATTTAGAATATCATATATTTTAAATTATTAATAAGTTTATAACAGCTACACTTTGTACTGAACTGTGGATTTAATGTGACTTCTTACTTTACTATTAAAAATTGTAAAACATAAATATGTTTTTGTCATTCATATCAGGTAAGTAACAATTATTCAATTACACGTAGTATGCTTGTTCTTAGTAATTTTAGTAATATCTTGCCATCCTTCCGTCTCGCGAAACGATGGTGCATCACTGTTGAATTGGGTTGCATTTCCTCGAGTGGGTGTGCAGTCCTATCCTTGAGTGACAGTCTTTACCGCAGCTTTTAAACACGAATTCTGTGTTTCCCAATGTTTTGACCTTTCTCCTAGCTCTTCTGTCTGTAGCCTCCTCAATCCTTCGCTCCTCGACTACTATGACACCCTCTTTGGCAACTGTGCGCCACGTAGATCGGTCTTCTGCTTTACACTCCCAGTCGCTTGTGCGTATTCTGGCTGCTTTCATGTCCCTTTGGCAGACATCTTTAAATCGCAGACGTGGGCGACCTGTTTTCCTCTTTCCCGATGCCAGTTCTCCATATAGGAGGTCCTTGGGGATGCGGCCAGGGCTCATTCTTTTAACATGTCCTAGCCATCTCAGGCGTCATTCACTAAGGATTGAGAACAAGCTTTGGGTATTGGCACGCATTAGGACCTCAGTATTAGGCACTTTGTCTTGCCATTTAATGCCTAGGATGCGTCGCAGGCTTCTCAAGTGGAAGCTATTAAGCTTGCGCTCTTGGGATGTGTAAGTGGTCCATGTCTCGCTCCCGTATAGCAGTGTACTAATGACGCAGGCTCTATAGACACACAGTTTGGTTTGCTCTGTTAATTTGGTGTTTTGTCAGGCCTGTTTGCTTAATTTAGCCATTGTCGCAGCTGCCTTGCCAATTCTGTTTATTTCCTCTTCAATGGACAATGTATTGGAGATCTTGGAACCCAAGTAAGCTTTCCACCACCTCCAAGTTTTCATTGTTGATATTGATGGTAAGAGGAGGTTTTGTGTCTTGGGCCATGATGTTTGTCTTTTTCAAGCTGATTTGCAGACCAAATTCTTTGCAGGCATTGGAGAAGCTTGACACAAGTTGTTGCAAACCAGTTTATGTGTGTGCTGTTAATGCTGCATCATCCGCAAAGAGTAGCTCACGAATTAGGGTATCTGTCGTTTTGGTCTTGGCTCGGAGGCAGGCAGTGTTGAAAAGTCCTCCATCAGCTCTGGTGTGTAACCAGATTCCATCACTGCTATCCTTGAATGCGTATCAAAGCAGTACAGAGAAGAATATTGCGAACAGTGTTGGTGCAAGTACACAACATTGTTTAACTCCGCTGCTGACTGGAAAGGCTTCTGATGGAGCTCCATCAAACTGCACTGTGGCCTGCATATTTTCATGGAACTGTCTTTTGATGGCGAGTAGGTGCGGGGGACAGCCGATTTTTACCAGGATTTGGAATAGCCCGTTGCGAGTGACGAAATCAAAGGCTTTCGTAAGGTCCACAAAGGCAATGTTTACTTGCATCTGTTGCTCTCTGCATTTTTCCTGGAGCTGCCGTATGGAGAACACCATGTCTATGGTAGACTGACCAGCCCGGAAACCGCGCTGAGATTCTGAATAGACACGGGAGTTAGTTAAACAAGTTAGCATGACACGGGCGAAGGCCTTTCCTACAATACTAAGGAGTGAGATGGCGCGATAGTTATTGCAGACACTTCTATCACCCTTGTTTTTATATAGTGTCACTATATTTGCATCCTTTAGGTCTTGGGGGATATAGCCCTGTTCCCAGCAGAGGGACAGAAGCTCGTGCAATGGCTGGAGTATAGCTGTCTTGCCACTCTTTAGAGCTTCTAGTGTTATGCCATAATTCCCAGGGGCTTTTCCACAAGCTAGGCTTTGCTCAGCTCTTCCTGAGTGGGCATGACATCAAGTTCTTCCATGAGTGGCATATCGGGGATGTCATCTAGAGCGGTGCTGGAGACTGTGGTAACTGTTGAGTACAGTTCCAGATAATGCTCAACCCACCGTTTTATCTGTCCTGCCTGGTCTTGGATAATTTCTCCACTTTTGGACTTTAGGGGGGCAAATTTGGACGTCAAAGGGCCAGTTGCTCTTTTGATATTTTCGTACATGGCTTTGGCATTGCCCATGTCTGCAGCTGATTGAATGCTGGAGCAGAGGTTAAGCCAGTAGGTATTGGCACATTGACATGCAACTTTTTGAGCATGCGACTTTGCTGTTTTTAAGGCATGCAGCCTATCGGGTGTGGGCTTTTCCTTGTAGACCATAAGAGCTTTCTTTTTGGCTTCAGTGACGGGTTTCATCTCGTGACGCATGGGGACGTCTTTGAGAGACCTTCCTTCACATTTTTCATAGTATAGTTATTTTAAAATAATAAAACTTATCACCATCTTACTTAACACTAATTAAGCAACTAGTATTAGTTCTAATATCCTAATAAATTAAATCATCAGCATATTTAAATACTTCATACATGTCTTCATACAAACACAACTACATACATAATAGGTAATTATCAAACACCTTTGCTCAAACTCATAATCAAAGTTTGACCTAATTTCTAAATAGTCTAAATAATCAAAACAAATGGGTCACCAGTTTGATCCAAGTATTTGACCATGTTGCCGAGGGTCTTTGATCATGAAATTTGGATATGTTATAAATGACACAATTACACCTAGGCCATTTTTTATTTAGAGAATTGCTTTTTTTAAAAAAAAGTTATAGTTAGTAAAGTTGACCTACAATTACCTTCAAATTTCAAACATTAAAGTTAAAATAAAAATATATTCAATTTTTAATTGCACAATTAACATGTCACATGTCATTGTTAAATAATTGGCAGTTGTTGAATATATTTTTGAGTAATCCTGCAGTTTCTACACGTATATTATTTCACAGCAGAAATTTAATTTTCTCGTGAGAACTTACGGTTTTAATTTCTTAAATGCATTATTTTAGCTATTACAGTGCTAATTTGTAAGTCTTATTAATTTCGAAAGCTTTTTTTCAGCCCTTAAAGTAAGCACTTCAATACTCGTTCGTGCATCGTTCTGCGCATGTCGTAAATTTACGGAAAACAAATGAATTTTGTCATTGAGTACGTCTAATAATAGTTTTTCGGTGACGCTTTCACTTTTAAACCAACGAGGTGTTCCCTGGAGAATTTACTGTGTCTCTTCCAACTGTCTTAGTCTCTAATGCAAATACTCTGCGCCTTACCATAAGGCTGGAGCTGCCCATGATGCATTATCAATTGTTAAAACTTATATCCGTTTTATCCTAGAATGGGGACCCATCAAGTTTCTGACCATGACCATGCTATCTTAAAAATTCATTACACATGAAATTTGCATACATAACATACTGTAACATACATTGATTATTTGAGGACTACTGTTTAGTATTAGCCTAAAAATTACACACTACTAGCCTAAATATAATGAAATCGACTCATTATTTTAGCTGCGGTGTACCTAGGCCAAAGCGAAAGGTTTAGCTAGGTATACTGCGCGGTATGAGCAGGCAAAAGATGATGGTTTAGCTGGGTGTACCGCCGCGGGGTAATCCCTTATTTCTGCCATTTCAGCGCATTTTAAATTTTTAGAACGAAATAAATAAAATAACTTACTTTTACTAATTTAAACTCTTAAATCAGAAATAAAAAAATTATTTAATGCTTTACTATTAGTTTTTCGTGTGTTTTGTTCAGTTTAATGGGGTTTTTAACTTAGAAAAAGGTTTATAAAAGCAGACTTCCAATAACAACAATGGCGCCGTTAGTCACAGAAGATAGTGAAATATACAAATTTTTATTTCGTACAAATCGTAAAATAGTAATTTTATTTCAACAAAAAAATGTGAAAATGGACTACTCCGACCGGGCCAAAATGAGGTATTTCCAGTCGCCATCTTTATTGCTATGCACGTGACAAAGATAGCGGGTGGATCGATAGTCCCAACCGAGGGAAAATGCTGAAAATGAAATGGGCCGGGCAATGGAAGACAATCACGAAAAATACACTTTTATCACTAAATTAATAAATAATTCTCGAGTTATATTCTTCCGAAATATCACTAGTAAAACACTAAAATCAGCTTCCATTTAGCAAATCACTAATAAACCAACGCGATGCTTGCGCTAAGGTGCCAAAGCGAAAAAGAGAGAACTTCAAATACGCGGGCTTATTGAATCAATCAGAATCAGTATGTCTGTTTCGTATTCGATGATTCTTATCTAATAATTTTATTGCTGAATCATTACCATTGAAATAAAAACTAGATTATGCACCCGATTGCTTCATTTTAGCCCCTGCGCTCGGGCCTGCGGCCCTCGCCTACTTGTTTAATGCCGGTCTTGCACTAGTCTAATCATTAAATTTTATTCGAAACTAATAAGTGACGCGTATGAAGACCAACGGACAAGATACTTTACAAGGGGAGGCAATCAAAACAAACATTTTTCAAGGGCAGCAACTGTCGGAGCAAAACAGGTAGCGTCGCTATGACGTCACGGTCAGACAAGTATGAATCAGCCCAAAAAAATAATGTTTTAATTTTAAAATAGATTTCATAATAATAATTAATGAAGTAAGTTTGAAAAACAAAATTGTGATGACTTGAATCCTTGAAATATAAAATGCGCTGAAATAATAAGGCAAGGGATTACCCCGCCGCGGTGTTCGTAGACTCTTCGAAATATTTATAATATCATTTATGCAATAATTATAAACACCTGTCGTGGGATCGGATCATCCGATGAAACAAATGGCTTCAAAATAATATCCTTGGCTTTTTTTCCTTTAGGACCATTTACTGCATCAGCAATTATTTTTCTCTTTGCCATGCTTGTGATGAAAGTACCGGATGCTGTGTTAGAAAAATACATACAATGGTAAATACGGTGATTTGACATAGAAGAGCTCAATGTTCTTACTTTAGAATAATTTCCCCTTTTAAAAATTTTTTTTAACTATTACTAATTTTAAAAATTAATTTTTAAATAAATTTGAAAAATTACGGTATACTTTTATTATTTCCTTTTTATAATGAAATAATGAATGCCATTATTTATCAAATAGTTTGACGTAATGTTTAACTATCACACAGCTGTGAATTTTGACTCATGTCAATGAAGTTATTAAAAAATCAAACAAAACCTTAGGCTTTATAAAAAGGAACTTTAACAAATGTAATATAGATATAAAACTAAAATGCTACCTCACTTTGGTGAGACCTGTACTAGAATATGCATCTTCTGTATGGGACCCATCCTCCAAAGAAAACATTGATAAACTAGAACAAATTCAAAAACGAGCTGCCAGATTCATTACTGGAGAATATTCGAAACTGACAAGAATAACACCATTAGTTAATTCATTAAACCTTGAAACACTAGAGGATTAGAAGAACCAAGAGCAAAGTAGTAATCATACATAAAGCAATTAATTCTAATTTAGAAATACAACACAAAGATAACTTAATACAACCCTCAGATAGACATAAGGATAAAAACACCTTTCTTATTCCGTATGCAAGAACAAACACATACAAGTTTTCCTTCTTCCCGTCCGGAATTCGGGCGTGGAATGGGTTGCCTGAAGAATCCAGGAAAACCAACACTTTATCAACATTTAAATCTCTAATAAAAATGCAGGACTAAACACAAACCATAGATAAGCGTAGGACGCAATAATCTTCTGTATAGAAGGAGCGTCTGTAAACAGATAAGATAAGATAAGATAAACAGCTCGCAACGATTTATAAAATTATAGTATTCATCAATATACATAATTTGCAATGACAATGTATGTCCCGCCCACGACGCTACTAATTTTAGAAAGCAGCGCACTAAATTACTGCACCAAAAAATAACTCTTTTCGAACGTCCGCATAAAATTGCTAAATCCTTTATCCTACTTTATAATAAAAGGCTACGTTCTGTCCCGTCATCTATAGCGATTGGTCTCTCGAACACACATGACTCCTACAGCCAATCATATCAAGTTTACGCGGACGTTCAAAACGAGTTATTTTTGGTGCAGTATTTCTTCCAAGACTTTATTTTGAGTTGTGCGCGTTGGGATTTATAGTCGAAAGCTCTGTTTTTACGAGTTATTTATTTTAACTATAATGAATAGTATTTTAGACGTGATGCACATGTATGCCGGTCGAGACGGCTGTTGAAGGGGAGTTACAACATGCCACCGAACGGTGGCGGAACGTCCTTGGACGGGCTTGGTTGCGCGTATGGAAATAAATGATTAAAATAAAAATAAATAAAAGTTCTGTATTACATTATTTTTTATTCTGATGTGTATTTTTTTTCAAAATAAATAGATTTCAGCTGAAATGTATTTATTTTTAAAACTTTTGTCATTTTTAAATCCCTTATATTAACTTCGCGGCCGTCTCATCATCTCATCATCTCTCTCATCATCTCATGGGCTGGGCGGGCGGAAAAAGAAAAGTCGAAAATGACCCACTTCCAGTGATCCGATCGAGCTGAAATTGTTAGGTGAGACGGGTCCGTGTGCCAAATTTCAGCTCGATCGAATCACTGAAAGTGGGTCATTTTCGACTTTTGTTTTTCCGCCCGCCCATGAGATGATGAGATGATGAGACGGCCGCGAAGTTTATATAAGGGATTTAATAAAAACAAACCCGTAAAAACAAAGTTTTTGACTATAAATCCCTTATATATGAGACATAACTAACAGTATTGATTATTTTCAAACATTTACAGACTGACACCGAGTGATGTCCCTTGTCTTTAATAAATGGGGGTGGGATGTGAGGGGGTGTCGGCACGACGGTCGGCGTCAACTCAAACTCACGTGGAAGTGGAAGAAAAAAACAATAACAAACCGTGAATTTGAATTACATACCTCATATAAGGATAAACTAAAAATGCATTAATTTAATTACGGTACGTTCGATCGATCTGAAATTTTGATACGATGCATTGTTAGGTCAGACGGGTCCGTGTGCCAAATTTCAGTTCGATCGGATCATGGGAAGTGGGTCATTTTTGACTTCTGTTTTTCCGCCCGCCGAGCCCAGACAGACAGACAGAGAGAGAGAGAGAGAGAGAGAGACGGCCGAGGAAGTTAGATATAGAGAGAGAGATTTAAGAAAAAACAAACCCGTATAAAACAAAGTTTTTGACTATAAATCCCTTATATATGAGACATAACTAACAGTATTGATTATTTTCAAACATTTACAGACTGACACCGAGTGATGTCCCTTGTCTTTAATAAATGGGGGTGGGATGTGAGGGGGTGTCGGCACGACGGTCGGCGTCAACACGACGGTCGGCGTCAACTCAAACTCACGTGAAACTGGAAGAAAAAAAACAATAACAAACAGTGAATTTTGAATTACATACCTCATATAAGGATAAACTAAAAATGCATTAATTTAATTACGGTACGTTCGATCGATCTGAAATTTTGATACGATGCATTGTTAGGTCAGACGGGTCCGTGTGCCAAATTTCAGTTCGATCGGATCATGGGAAGTGGGTCATTTTTGACTTCTGTTTTTCCGCCCGCCCGCCGAGCCCAAGACAGAGAGAGAGAGAGACGGCCGCGAAGTTAATATAAGGGATTTAATAAAACAAACCCGTAAAAACAAAGTTTTTGACTATAAATCCCTTATATATGAGACATAACAAACAGTATTGATTATTTTCAAACATTTACAGACTGAATCTGTCTTAACACAAGTTTGCTTCATAACCCTAGGGGGGGAGGGGTGGGTGGGAGGGGGAGAGGGGAAAAGTCTGGTCACCGATTCGCTTGACCGAGCTCAGAGTGACACGTAAAATGTAAACAAAAGCGCACCGTCGTTTCGTTGGGTCGCCTCAATGCTCAAACTTTCACGTGGCAAAAAAACAATAACAAATCGTGAATTTAAATTACATACCTCATATAAGGATAAACTAAAAATGCATTAATTTAATTACGGTACGTTCGATCGATCTGAAATTTTGATACGATGCATTGTTAGGTAAGACGGGTCCGTGTGCCAAATTTCAGTTCGATCGGATCATGGAAGTGGGTCATTTTTGACTTCTGTTTTTCCGCCCGCCGAGCCCAGCAGAGAAGAGAGAGAGAGAGAGAGACGGCCGCGAAGTTAATATAAGGGATTTAATAAAACAAACCCGTAAAAACAAAGTTTTTGACTATAAATCCCTTATATATGAGACATAACTAACAGTATTGATTATTTTCAAACATTTACAGACTGACACCGAGTGATGTCCCTTGTCTTTAATAAATGGGGGGTGGGATGTGAGGGGGAGTGTCGGCACGACGGTCGGCGTCAACACGACGGTCGGCGTCAACTCAAACTCACGTGAAACTGGAAGAAAAAAAACAATAACAAACAGTGAATTTTGAATTACATACCTCATATAAGGATAAACTAAAAATGCATTAATTTAATTACGGTACGTTCGATCGATCTGAAATTTTGATACGATGCATTGTTAGGTCAGACGGGTCCGTGTGCCAAATTTCAGTTCGATCGGATCATGGGAAGTGGGTCATTTTTGACTTCTGTTTTTCCGCCCGCCGAGCCCAAGACAGACAGAGAGAGAGAGAGAGAGAGAGACGGCCGCGAAGTTAATATAAGGGATTTAATAAAACAAACCCGTAAAAACAAAGTTTTTGACTATAAATCCCTTATATATGAGACATAACTAACAGTATTGATTATTTTCAAACATTTACAGACTGACACCGAGTGATGTCCCTTGTCTTTAATAAATGGGGGTGGGATGTGAGGGAGGTGTCGGCACGACGGTCGGCGTCAACACGACGGTCGGCGTCAACTCAAACTCACGTGAAACTGGAAGAAAAAAAACAATAACAAACAGTGAATTTTGAATTACATACCTCATATAAGGATAAACTAAAAATGCATTAATTTAATTACGGTACGTTCGATCGATCTGAAATTTTGATACGATGCATTGTTAGGTCAGACGGGTCCGTGTGCCAAATTTCAGTTCGATCGGATCATGGAAGTGGGTCATTTTTGACTTCTGTTTTTCCGCCCGCCGAGCCCAAGACAGACAGAGAGAGAGAGAGAGAGAGAGAGACGGCCGCGAAGTTAATATAAGGGATTTAATAAAACAAACCCGTAAAAACAAAGTTTTTGACTATAAATCCCTTATATATGAGACATAACTAACAGTATTGATTATTTTCAAACATTTACAGACTGAATCTGTCTTAACTCAACTTTGCATCATAACCCTAGTGGGGGGGGGAGGGGTGGGTGGGGGGAGGGGTGGGTGGGGGGGAGGGGTGGGTGGGGGGGATAGGGGAAAAGTCTGGTCACCGATTCGCTTGACCGAGCTCAGAGTGACACATAAAATGTAAACAAAAGCGCCCGTCGCTTCGTTGGGTCGCCTCAATGCGTCAGCTCAAAATTTCACGTGGCAAAAAAACAACAACAAACCGTGAATTAAAATTACATACCTCATATAAGGATAAACTAAAAATGCATTAATTTAATTACGGTACGTTCGATCGATCTGAAATTTTGATACGATGCATTGTTAGGTTAGACGAGTCAGTGTGCCAAATTTCAGTTCGATCGCATCATGGGAAGTGGGTCATTTTCGACTTCTGTTTTTCCGCCCGCCCGCCGAGCCCAAGACAGAGAGAGAGAGAGAGAGAGAGAGAGAGAGAGAGAGAGAGAGAGAGAGAGAGAGAGAGAGACGGCCGCGAAGTTAATATAAGGGATTTAAAAATGACATACTTCCCGTAATGCCATCGAGCTGACATTTGGCACATAGACTCATGTCACCTAGCCAGTGGCGTCACTAGGGGGGGGGCGGGGGGCGGGCCGCCCCGGGTGACACCCATCAGGGGGTGACACCCGAGCCTAAAAATTTACTGTGTACGAAAACAAAAGATGACAAATTTTTAATCTAGAAAGAAATAATTAAGAAATACAATGAAAAACGTTAAACGCGAAAATTCTTATTTAAAAAAATATCAGTTAACCTGCAATAATAAAACAGTCCCAACACACGAACAACATCATTAAAACAAATTAGGAAAAAAAGAAAAGAAATAGTCGCAGCAGAGAGATCTTTTAAAAAGGCTGGAATGAAAGAGGCAATGTCTTCTGTTTTAAAAGATATAAAGCCATTTGGGCTGGGACACACCGACAGCATGAACGAATCCCACCCCACGACTCCCTCCACCACAGTGGGGTGGGGGGGAATACGATTTTTATCACCCCCACCCCCCAAAGAAAAAAAATCAAAAGATGGGTTTTCTTTGTTGATATTTTTCTTGAGGAAAATTATGATTTCAATGTCTTTGAGTTAATATTTTTAATATATATATTTATTAAAGGCGTGAAAGCATAGATATGCATGTTTATATACAGGTAGTCCTCCGGTTACGACGGTCCCATCCCGACTTACGCTGTTTAGTGCTTACGAACGCGTAAAGAATAGTATTACGCGTTATTCCGTATTTTTTTAAAAAAAATTTTATGAGGAACGAATTCTTTTCTCTATTTGAAATAACAAAAATTATTGAAAAATATGTATGATTATTATTTCAACCTACAACTTTCGTTTGCGAATTTTTCAAATGGCGAAGTTTTCAATCAAGTCAATAAAGCTGAGTAAGCTTACAAGTTCCTTTTCAATGCTCATTAGAGAGAGCATATTCAGCCTTTTTCGTCCCCATGCAAATTCTGACTCATTATATATTCTTTTCAACTTTGAAAAGCATCGCTCTCAGCTGCAGTTTGATGTCATCATTGAAAGATAGATGCGAAGTGCGATGTGTACATTTGTAAAGGACTGTGTGAAATATAGCTCATTCAAAAGCAGCAAAAATTTTTGCTCTGTGAAGTTTTTTGAGTTTCGCTTTGTGCTAATTCCTTTTCCTTACCCTGAGCCTGGGGCTGGACAATAACTTTTTTAAGAGTTCTGAAAATTGGACTTATTCTGAAGGTAAGCAGTCTTCGAAATCACGCATGAACCTACATGTGGAAGAAAATCAGAAGCCCCGAGCCTAGTGCTCTTTATGGGTCTTCCCGGAAGACCCCCTTAGCCATCTGGCCACCAAAGGGACGTAACAGCTGAGGACCACCCCCCCCCCAAAAAAAAAGTGGTCGCTTCTGAAGCGGACACCTGGGCATCCAGGACATACAGTCGAAGATGCCTCCCACTAAGTTGCACTCACAAGGAGGTGGTGGAATTTCCTACTACGACCCGCTACCACTTTGGCGCCATCCCGGCAAAGCACACGGATCTCCATGGTTTAGGACCACCGCAGACCGGGGGATCATCAAAGACCTACCTAGGGTGCAACCCCCACTGGAAGGTTTCCTCAGAGCTGGCGTCCAATGCGTTCTTCGTGGCACTTTTTGCTAATCCGTACTGGCGCTCCTGGCCCTAAACCGGCACCGCTCGATGACGTTGCTAGTAAATTGAGGGGTGACGAAACGGTTGCTTCGGATTTACCCGACCCCTTCTTCGAAATCACTTGAATGTTCTTCCATTAACTTGGCTGCTGCCCATCGGGTGGCGAAAGTGCTGAGCTCAGTTAGGTTTGTAAGAAAGCCAAATTTCTCATGGATGTATTTATATGCACCTAACCAATGTTAGAGGGCTTAAGAAAGTTTGTCAATGATTACCAGAAATACCTCAATCTTGAATTTTTTTCTCCAGGAGAATACGGTTTTGTTGATGTCCCTTTATCAAACTGACGCTTTCTTTTTTGTTTGATAGTATTGAAGATTGTTTACACTGTTTTTACCACGGACTTTTCCTTTCCTTTGTCTTCATAGGAATAAAATTAAGAATGCTATTTTTTAAACAAATTCAATGAGAGACTTCCTTTCTAAAATTGTTTCCCAAATTTCAAGTAAAATAGCGACTTCCAGTTGTTCAATTTCCTTTAGAAATCCTTCTTCTTCAAGTCGACAGTCACGTGGCTGATTTTCGTTTGTTGCTAATTCTTCTAGTGCTGCGATATTCTCATGGTATGAGCTATTAACAGACCTTACAGCATCATGTCAGGCTGAACATCTTGTGTCAGACAAGGCTTTGTTAGCATATATCAATTTCATATGTTTTTGAAGTACCTGTCAACGATGAGTAGATGCAACAAGTCGGATATAAAGATTTTGCAGAGGACAAAAAAAATCTTACCGCAGTAGGACAACCTGCTGCTCTTTTCCCAACCAAATTAAAGGAATGAGCTGTGCACGGCACACAATGAGCTACAATGCACTTCTCACGAAGAATAGCCTGGTTTCCGTTATACTTCCTACTCATTTGCAGCATTGCCGTATGACTCTCCAAGGCATTTTCAGGGATTCGTACAAACATAATGGCCTGCATCTTTATTATACACTATAATTCATAAAAAGTTTGGGGGCCCTTAAATTATTGGGGACTTTAGCCCGTTCAGAACCCCCCCCCCTTTTAATCCGCCATAGGGGGGGCACGCATCTGTGACGATGTGGTACGAGGAGGGGGGGTGTTTAAGAAATGTGACGTCACATCAAAAACGCGAAACTTTAAATAAAAGTTCCACTTAAATATTTCATGGTTTACCATTTATTTAATTACGTTTTCAATGACTTCACGCGTGTTACGATATTACAGTGCAGACTTACCCTAAATACATATTTAAATGACAAAAAATAATTTGCAACATGCTAATTTTTATTGAGAAAATACGGCTTTGGGGAGGGGTGTCAAAGCTTTGTGACGTCATATCGTAAAAAAGGGGTGGGGTCTAAGTTTTTGTGACAAAGTATGACGCTGGGGGAGGGTGGGGTAAAAATCGGCAACCTCGCGTGACGTCATTTATGGACGACCCCTTCAGTCGTGAAGGGGTGACACCATGAGCTACCGCCCCGGATGACACCAACCCTAGTGACGCCTCTGCACCTAGCAATACATCGTATCAAAATTTCAGATCGATGGAACATACCGTAATTAAATTAATGCATTTTTTGTTTATCTCTATATAACATATATGTAATTCAAATTCACGGTTTGTTATTGTTTTTCTTTCACGTGACAGTTGTGTTGACACCACCCATCGATGTACCGGCGTGTGTCGAGTTCTAGTGTATTGTTGACTCACAAGGCTTGCACTCAATAAACCAGAACACCATTAGATGAATCTATCATTTATTTGAAACAGGAATCCTCCAATACATAATAACAACACTGTCTTTTCATCCACTACCAAAAACCGTCCCTCTAGCCTATCCTCTATTTACGTCATCTTCCCCACACTACGTCACACTAAAACATGTGTCAACAATAGTGCGCACCGGCGCAACATTCTAACATTAACATTCCCAAGGCGGGAAAACCCCATTATACTATAACATTTCCCTGACATATCCACCCTCTTCACTTTAGATTTAACTCACGGAGTTAAATCTATACCCTGAAATTTATAGCAATTCAAAAATACATTCCAAAAACATAAATAGTGACGTAGTGACGTTAAAACTTATCACAACAATCTCAAGCATATTCATAATCATAAATCGTCACTTCATAACCAATATTACAATCATCAAAATACATCCTAATTATCAACAAAATCCTTATTTCATCATAATCATACTCATGAACATTATCTTCAGCAGAACATATCAATACATATTCTTATAATTATAATCAAAGATGTCCTGATCTCTCCAGGGGCGACAGATTTCTTACATAATTAACCCAATGGCCATGAACCTCAAAACACGTCATAAAAAAATACCCAATATACTACTGGCAATAAGGTCACCTCATCAATACATGGTACAAAGATGACACGAGGTCACCCGGACACCACACATTCTAAACACAAAAAAACACCTTATCATCACCTATCATGGTTATCACAAAAAACACCTCATCATCATGAGAAAAAATCATAGTCATGTACATCAATACACAGGCAAAATTCATAACCTTAACAAAAAAATCATAGTCATTGTATTTGAGGGTGGGATATTACGTTTGTCCCCAATCCTAAACAAAAAACGACCCTGTTTTCCGTTATACAGTTTGGCTTTGTTTCCACGCAAGCCTGGGCGGCCCTTCCCACGTGACCATACCTATCCCCCAACTCGTGTCAAAATCAGTTTGACCTCCTTTAAATGTTACTTGTTGACCTATCAAGCTCATGTTTGTGGGTTTAAATCTCTCAGAGAACCGGTAATTTTCCCCCACCAGACTCAATGTTTTCCCTAGGACTATCAACCAAAACATTGGTCGTATCCGACCAGCAAAGTCGTTATCTGTCTTTGGGTCACAGTAACGCGACTTGGCCCTAGCCCTCTGACCCCAGTCCTGTGAGCTTTTTTCGGTCATGGTCTGCTTAATCCCGGGCAGTCCTGACCGTCCTGTGTCATTGTCAGTGTCCCTGTGTAAAAGAGAAACGTTTGCCCTGCTGTGAAGGTCATTTTCATGGACTGTGTCCATCAAATCATAACAATGCCCCGCTGAGCACATGTCATATTTTTTCTGTGAGCGTGCTTTTTTCTACCATCTTTGTAGTCAACTCAGTTTTTCCCTCCTTATTATCATTACATTTCAGTGTACTTTTTTTTCCCTTCTGTGGGCTTCACCTCTTCTTTATTATTTGGGTCAGTAATATTTTTCTTTGTGCACTTGGTCAATTTTTTCTATAATTTCTTCCTCCTCTATCAATAATTCTTTCTTCTCATTTTCATACGGTTTTTCAGCATTACTATGGAGCGTATTGCACCTTTTCTGCACCATAGCTGTCATATCTTTCCCTGTTAACCTGAGGCTTAAGTCTGCCATTTTTTCTTCTTTGGCTATTATGATTCGCCATAATTCAGTTATGTCATCTTCTTTAATTGTTACGTTTTGTTTTAGTTTACCAATTTCCTCTTCTTTATGAGTCATTCTTTCTTTCATCTCTGTGTTTTCTATCTCTATTTTCTTTAGCTCCCACTGTATTTTCTCTAAAAGTTCGTCTTTATCATCCAGGGTCGTGTACAGCCCTGTTATATTTTTATTAGCGATGATTAAGTTTAATTCCATCTCTGCTAATTTTTCGTCTTTCCCTTTGAATATTTTTATCAAGCTAGAGTACACGTTATCCATTTCGGTAATTTTCATTTTTAATTTCATAGTCTCAACTTCAGCTTCATTTAGTTTTATTGTTTGCTCTCTCTTTAATTCTTCTACTAACCCATCTTTGTCTGCTGAAAGTCTTACTCAGATTGTTGTGTGTAATCATTAGGTTTTTCTCCCTTGAATCGATTTCCAGTTTTAAGCTCACTAGCTCGACTTCCTTTTCATCTAATTTTGTTTTGTGGTCACTCTTTAATTTTTCTAATAACTCATTTTTGTCGTTTAGCTCTCTTTCTACTTTTCCCAATACTTTATCTTTTTCAAACCAACTGACTGTCTAGTTCGGCAATTTTCATTCTTACTTCAATTGACTCAGCTTCAGTTTTATCTACTTTTAATTTGTGTTCTTCGTCTACTTTTTCTAGTTCTGTAAGTCGACTTTGAACACTGTCTAATGTCGCTTGTAATTTATTTAATGTCTCTTTGTGTTCTGCTAGTTCCTTATCTTTGTCAAACAGTGCAGTTTTTAGTCTGTCCACGAGGCTAAGGTTGTCTGTCAATTCACAGTTCAACAAATCTATTTCTTTCTTATCTTCGGTATTTCGGTTTTTAAGGAACCTAATTTCCTTTTCTTTTTTTGTCATATTCTTCATCTTTCCTTATATATTGTTTTGTGTTCTTAGGTAAATTCTTCCGAAACTCACTAGCTGTATTACTATTGTGACCACCATGGATCATGTTTTCATTTTTATACTTTACGATATTGACCGGTTTTTTTGGATTATCGTGTCTATAATATTTAAATTGGCCAGCTGACGGGTCCGCCACCCTATAAACTTCTTCCGTTAGGTACGGATCTTCACAATATATACTAGCTATTCCATAGAGATCTTCACAATATATACTAGCTATTCCATAGAGATCTTCACAATATATACTAGCTATTCCATAGAGTTCTTCACAATATATACTAGCTATTCCATAGAGTTCTTCACAATATATACTAGCTATTCCATAGAGTTCTTCACAATATATACTAGCTATTCCATAGATATCTTCACAATATATACTAGCTATTCCATAGAGTTCTTCACAATATATACTAGCTATTCCATAGAGATCTTCACAATATATACTAGCTATTCCATAGAGTTCTTCACAATATATACTAGATATTCCATAGAGTTCTTCACAATATATAATAGCTATTCCATAGAGATCTTCACAATATATACTAGCTATTCCATAGAGATCTTCACAGCTACTAACGTCACAGTCGTAGTCTTTCGTCTCTTTTGTTTTATACGAGTTCTCACAATATGTGCTGGCTACCCCATACACTCTCACAATATATGCTAGCTACCCCATACACTCTCACAATATATGCTAGCTAACCCATACACTCTCACAATATATGCTAGCTAACCCAAACACTCTCACAATATATGCTAGCTAACCCATACACTCTCACAATATATGCTAGCTAACCCATACACTCTCACAATATATGCTTTTGAAGGGGGAAAACCAAGGTGAAACAAAGATATTTGTAATTTCGAGTCTTAATTAACGGATTCGCACAACATTTTCTTGATTACATAGTTGATATTATAACTAACGCAAAACCGTTCAAAAATTTTAAATCGCTCAAAAACGTATCCATTTGTTTGGAAAACTAAGCGGTATAAGTCACAGATTACTCTTTTATAAGAAAAGTACGCAAAAAAACACATCACCGCTGGGCCGAATAATATGTGCTATTAATATCGCCACGATAGTTTGTATGTGGAATTTTGACATTCGCAGAATGATGCGCGAACACGTACCTAAAGGCATGGTGGTTGAAATATTGTGTTTAACTTGCAAGTAGTAATTTATAGTACTGTTTCAGTTTTCAGAAAATTATTGTAAGGTAAAGTTATTAAAAATTAAATTTATTTTGTTTTTATTGCATTAAAGTAGCACAAATAATTTGTGTTTTTCATTAAAATACGGTTATTCATTAAACATGTTACGCCTATCCAATTAATGTGTAAATAATTTGAATTCGTCTATTTTATGGAAAATTATTAAGAATTTATGACAAGAATATGTAAATATTCAAATTTTCTCTGATAATAAACACCACAATAGGCATAATAATTTCGAAAAAGACATACTTTAAAATTTCAATCGTCTTGGAAAAATTGACATCTGATGAAGTAAAGTACCTAGGAAAAACGAGATCAAATGCTGGAATTTTACTCAATTCAATGTAATCTTTTTCTTTTCTATGTTATCTCAATTTATGGGAACCCGTCATTTTTTAAATTAATGCAAAGCCATTGCATGGAACAAAGAGATGTGCTAATACAAAATGCTGTTATATCAGCCAAACAATTTGTGAAGAGATGGAAATATCAACTGAATGCTGAGTTCGAAGGAGAAAAAAATATGAGTAGGGAAAATTCAGAAGACGTGGTTCTATTTTTAGAACGAGAAGTACAATGAGAATTTTTTTTATCCATGGATGGAATTAAAAAAGAAAATAAAAGAACGCTTTGATGAGTTGCATGTCCTTGCAAGAAAATTTTCGTAATACCATGTAACGTACTAAATGAAGCATTTGAACATCAAAATAAATTACTTTATTGACATTGATAAAGAACAGTTCAAAAAAGGAATCCAGATTTTAATGGCTGTAACTACACTACAAGAAGAGGCATTATTTTAGAAAACCGGGGGAAAAGGCCCCCTTGATCTATTAAAATTTATTCAACAGTATAGATTGTAAAATACTGTATCCAACATTGTAATTTTGCTATGAATATTTTCAACCAGTGTCTTGTCTTATCTATACAGACGCTCCTTCTATACAAAAGATTAATGCGTCCACAGACCATGCCGGTCTATTGGCAAGTGATGCAGAGTTCACAAGCCTCGGCTATAATGGTTCCACGCATTACCCAGCCGCCTTTATTTCCCTAACTGGTGTTAGGTACCCATTCGTAGCTGGGTGGACTCAGGGGCGCCCTAGGCCCTGGGAACAAATCCTTGTCTTCACAAGGATTTGAACCGGTGACCATAGGTACGCCAGCCGAGCTCGCATGCCACTCGACCACCGTGCCCCTTAGTTATGAAAGGAGCTTCTCAAAACTGAAGTTGATAAAAAAATTATCTTCGTTCCACAATGAGCAATTAAATTCAACACAATCTTGCAATACTGTTTCAATAGAACAAGATATTACAGATAATTTTAATAGCAAAATACACGATTTTAATACACCCCAGACTTGCTCATGGAGAGTGCAAAGAAAGGGGAGAAAGAACGGACACAAACTACAGCACGAAGAAATCAAAACAACGCGAATGAACGTCGGTTGGGGGGGGGTAGGAGGAAACTGCCAACTCATTTTTGGTTTTGAGACATTTGCAGGCAAAATTCGGTACACCCCTAACTTCTATAAAGTCAGCTATAAAACGATAATCGTTTTAAAATCAGAGTTACATAATCGATCATCGGTTTTCCAAAACAAACAACAACAAAAAACGCAACAACAACACGCAATTAACAACCCTAAATATGACTAACCCTCGCTGGGGTCGGCCAATCACAGTTTGTTTATGGGATGGTAGTACTGAATGGGAGGTGGGTAACAACAACCTCAGTGTGCATATCTTTACGTTTACTCGCTATTTTTTTTTATTTACTTTGGGCTGCTTTTTGTGTCTGTACTCTCACCCCCAACCGTTCTTTGCACTGTCTATTATGAGCAAGTCTGCGGCGTATGCTACGCCGCGGGTCTTTCCAGAGTTCATTCTTTTCCTTCACTCACAGTCGTTTGCCCAAACCCACCCTATCTTGACAACTGTCTTTCAGGAAGTCTTCACCCGTCACTATATCATTAGCGGCGTATGCTACGCTGCGGGTCAGCGAGTCTTAGCAATAAAGGGGTAAAAGAACGGGCACAAACAGACATTTTTAAAAATTAAAAAAAAATGTTTTCGCTGGGGCTTGAACCCAGGACCTTCCCCGTATAAGGCGGAATTGATAACCAGTACACTACGAATCTCACGTTATTCTGTGAAAGAACAATGCAAGTGAAACGCAAGGACCATTATTGGTCTCGATACATTGGTCGACCCCAGCTAGGGTCATTGGTCATGCTCGGTTTCACATACTTGCGTGGTGTCTCGCATGGTCCCACGAAGAGAATTATATAGATAGATAGATGAAAGTTAGGAAAGTAAATGTATAAATATGATTACATACTAATGTATACAATTTCTTTGTTTGTAAAAAAAAATCATTTATTTATAAATACAAAATAAAAGAATAGTGATTGGTAATGGGTTTTTTTGGGGTGTAAATTTGGAATGTTTTGCTACCTCAGTAACTTACTTGTGGCCTTTAAAAAAAAGTATCTTGTATTTTGTAAATTTGTATTTATAGGTATATAATCTTATGTGGGCTCTTTTGTTACTGCTTACATAAATATGGCATGCAATGGTAAACATGTTCCCCACCTTTACTTCGTTTCATTTACAATTGTTTATTCATGTTTCTTAAGTTATAAAAACCATAATATAATCGACTAACTGACCGTCCATAAATGACGTAACGCGATTTTGGCTGATTTTACACCCCCTCCCCCCTAGTCGCACGTCGTCACAAAAACTTAGACCCCTTCTTCAATAAGACGTCACAAAGCTTTGACCTCCTCCCCCCATAAAAGCCTTATTTTCTGTTTGAAAATGAGCATGTTTCAAATAAAAAATTTGTCATTTAAGTATGTTTTTAGTGTAACCCTGCATTCTAATATCGTAACACGTGTTTTACATAAATGTCATTATATAAAGTGTCAGTACTCAAATATTTAAGTGGAAACTTTATTTAAAGTTGCGCGTTTTGATGTGACGTCACATTTCTTAAACACCCCCTCGTCAGAAATGGGTAACTCCCTCCTCCCCAGGTGCGTGACGTCATTTATGGACGGCCCCTATAAAGGGCGGCAAATTGGAGACAGCCCCGGGCGGCAAAAGTTCTAGCTACGCCACTGCGTTCCGGTACCTTTTTAATAAAAAAAAACACTGCATGTGTATTTAGTGTAAGGTTGCACTCTAATATAGTAACACGCTTGAAGCCATGTAAAATATCATTAAATAAATTGTAAGCAATCAAATATTTAAGTGGAAATTGCATTTAAAGTTGCACATATTGATGTGACGTCACATCTCTTAAACAACCCCTGCCCCTCGTCACAAACTTGTGACCCCCTCCCCCCTAGGTGCGTGACGTCATTTATGGACGGCCCTTAATGTGAAGTCAGGGTCATCAAAGTCAAATAGTTTGGCTAGAGTTAAAAAAGCATATTTGTTTGCCAACTCTTGTAGCTGCTGAACAGTGGAACCTCTCATAACTTTGAATAATTCGATACAGAGTCTTACTCGTTAAACGAAACACTCGTTAAACGAAACAATTGTTCACATACGAATCAATGTAAAATACTATAGGGACTTCCATAAATGACGTAACGCGATTTTTTTCCGAATTTTGAATTTGAATTTTGAACCCCCTTCCCCTCGTCACACGTCGTCACAAAAACTTAGAGCCCCCCTCTTCCAATATGACGTCACAAAGGTTTGCCCCCCCCCCACCAATAAAAGCTGTATCTTCTGTTTGAAAAAGAGCATGTTTAAAATCACTTTTTTGTCATTTAGTATGTATTTAGCGTAAGCTTGCATGCTAATACCGTAACACGCATGAATCCATGTAAAAAGTCATAAAATAAATAGTAAGAAAAATTAGAAATCAAATATTTAAGTGGTACTTATATTTAAAGTATTACCGCGACTTAACCGATTTTGCTAAATCATGAATCGCAACTTAACAGGATCCTATATATGCGTTATAAAAAATAATTAATCGAAATTAATCGATTAAATGTTTCCCGATTAATCGAACCATGTTTTAAAAAAAATCAGTACCAGCCCTAAATGTAGGGTATATATCATTGACCTAACCCCCCCCCCTAAATGTAGGGTATATATCATTGACCTAACCACCCTAAAAAAAGTTTCTTTGTGGCTAGCAAAATTCCTGGGCTTGTCATTAGTATTATTTTTTTATCAGCCTGTATAGCTGTCAAATTAACCTTAAAACAACTCTATGGTATATTTATTTACTTTATCAACTCTTGCACGCCGTCGCGTATCCTGAAGTTTGTTTAATGAATAATGAATTGCTTGTAGCAGAACTTAAAACTTCCCAATGGTTGTTGGACATGGAAAATATAATAAACTAGATGCGACCCACGGCGTAGCATACGCCGCAGACTTGCTCATCATAGATAGTGCAAAGAACGGGGGTGGGGTGAGAAAACGGACACAAACAGCAGCAGGAAGTAATGAAAAAAAGCGAGTAAACTTGGAGACATGTGACTGTGGTTGTTGATACCTGCCCCCCACCCTTTAATACCATCCATTGCCAACCATAAACTGTGATTGGCCGACCCTGGCAGGGTTAGTCATGTTCGCAAAAAATGGGAAAAAGAATGAGCAGAAACAAACATTTTCAAAAAATGTAAAATAAAATGTTCTCGCTTTGGCTTCAAGCCAGGATTTTCCACGTGCAAGGCGGACGTGATAACCAATACACATCACATGTTATTCTGTAAAAGAACAACGCAAGTTACCGCAAGAAAAATTGCCCCCCCCCCTTTTTTTTTCTTCATCGCACTACGCTTGCCAACAGTGATCGGTCGACCCCAGCGAGGGTCATTCGTCATGCTCATTTGGACATACTCGTTTGGTGAAATACATACATAGATAATATACCAACAAAAAATAGTTACATGGTTCGTTTCAGTAAGCAAATCATGTTCTAATTCCTTCAATTTACAAAAAAATATTTTTGTTTGGAGCACTTAAATCACGATTGGCTATTTTGGGATTTAAAATCTCGTTGTACATTTTCATCTATGAATTCCGGCCTTTTACTTTTATCGTTTGAGAACCTCTTATTAGTTGAACTGTGAGTGGTTGTTATTGGAATTTGATCCGTTACAGTCATTTGAATAATTTCCGCTTCCGCAACAGGAACGGATGACTAACTTGAAGAATCAATTACATGTACCAGCACATCAGTGTCCGGTTGTCACAAACGTGAAGAATCAATTACATGTACCAGCACATCAGTGTCCGGTTGTCACAAACGTGAAGAATCAATTACATGTACCAACACATCAGTGTCCGGTTGTCACAAACTTGAAGAATCAATTACATGTACCAGCACATCAGTGTCCGGTTCTCACAAACTTGAAGAATCAATTACATGTACCAGCCCATCAGTGTCCAGTTCTAACAGAAGCGTAGCTACGATATTTTGCGCACGTGGAAAAACTATAAAATTAGCACCCTCCTCTTTTTAGTGTCCTTGATTTTTAATTTTAAAATAATTTATAAAAATAATAATTATTATACTTTGACATCGTAAGCCTCATTTCGGCGCCCCGGCACCTGGGCGAATAGGGACTTATGTAACCCACCTCATCTGCTACACCTCTGTATACTCTTGTTATTTTAGCCTTTAAAAGTAAGTAACTTTAATAATAGTTTGCAAGTAAGTTATTGTCACGGGTGAATCGCGAGTTTGATGACAGAGAGGTCACGTGAGTGAAAGCGCGGGAGAATGTTCTAGAGTGTTTTCAAGATGGCTGGACTGGTGTGATTATGTTTCCACGAAGTGGAAAATTTGGCTAAGTGACTTATTTCATTCAAAACTTTGGACCATCGGATGTGTTTTGTCAACCTGAGGGAGCGTATATATATATAGTAAACTTAAGATCTCATGTGAGGATACTTTGTTGCCTCATTTTGTCAAAATTAAATGTAATGGTTTAGATGTGTCACTTGTTTGGAATTAACATATTTTGAATTCAAGATTTTCTCATTTGGAGGATTTATAACTTAATAAATAAATACTTACATTCATTACTGAATTGCTTGACTCATATAATTCCATAAAAATAACCATGGATTACTATGAAAAATTCACTGCCATAGCTAAAGAAATTGGATTAGCTGGAAAAGAGATGAAAGATTTCATCGAAGAGAAAGTCAAGGAAGCTAAAGAAGAAGAGAGGCAAAAGCAAAAAGAGGCTAAAGAAGTAGAGAGGCAAAAACAAATAATTGAAAGAGAAGAAAGAGCTGCAAGAAGAGAACTTAAACAAATTCAAATGACAACTTAAAACTACAAATTGATCTACAGAGCAGAGGTTACAATCCTGGTAGTGACTCAAATGTAAAGTCAACACTGAAGGATACAATCAAAGTTAGAAAATATGATAGCAAAAAAGAAAAAAATGGATGTTTATCTGTATTATTTTGAATCCATTATGGCCATGAAAGGTTATGATGAAGAAGATTGGCCAGCACAACTGATGACTCAACTAACTGGAGAAGCATTCGAAGCCTACAACAGTATACCCAAAGAAGACAAAACATATATATAAAAATGTCAAAAAGGCACTTCTATGTCATTTCGGGAAGTCAGAAAATGATTATAGAAAGGAATTTAATGAGATGAGAAGCAAGATTGACAAAGATCCACAGATCATAGTACATGAAGCACAAGTTAAATTAACAAAATAGCTGGAACTGACAGCAATAGATACAAGCAATCCAAAGGCCATACTAGACATGGTGTTAATTGACAAGTTCTTAGAAAATGCAACACCAGCTCTATTCACATATTTAACTGATAAGAAAGTTCGTACTCAAGCAGAGCTAACAAATGCATTACGCACATTCAAGGAATCTCATCCAAATGTAGAAATGGATGAAAGTCAAGATATCTTTGCAGCAATACAAATTAAAAACCAAGAAAAAATACAAGGAATGAGAAACCAGAGTCTGCCAAACCAAGACAACAGACAAACTATTTGCTGGTACTGTAACAAGCCAGGACATATGGCGAGGCAGTGTTACCACAATAAAGGACAACCAAATAGGGTGTCAACTAATGGCAGCCCTACAAGAAAGAAGACAGAAGAAAGATCAAGACAAGGTCACTTTGAAAGCAAATGTAGAAGATCATGGAGAGACAGATATAATCATAATTCCATATTTAGAGATTATAATCAAGGTAGAAGATCATGGAGAGGCAGATATAGTTTTGATTCCAGAAACAGAAATTATGATCAACCATGGAGAAAGAATGAAAACCAAGACATTGATGATAGAAGAAAGATGAATTGAGAAGAAACAAGAATTTGTGGCACTTTAGCCACTATTGACAATCATGTATATGGTAAAAGGGATGAAGGCCGTGGTAGCAGAGATAGAGATGGTACTAGTGAGTCTGAGACCATTTGTGTAGAATCATCTGAAGTAGGAAGAATAATTGGTTGTGTATTAAACAGAATCAAAGACATAGAAACAGACAGTGGTTTTCGGATGAAGTTTTCTAGTGACACTGACTCATCTGGCCGAAATTCTGTTGAATTATCTGGAAGTAAAAATGACATCTCAAAAGCTAAGTGACTTATTCAAGATGCTGGAATTGATATTGTGAATGGAAATAATCGTGGTCGTGATTGGTGAATTATTGAACATTTAATAGGCTGAAGAAGCATTGAAAGCCCAACGATTTGAATTCATACTCGTCAGCTGAAGAATGACTATCTTTGAACTATGCTATGCTATTAGCCGACTACAAATTTGACATTAAACCTTTTAAAGGAAAAGACAATGTGGTTGCAGATATATTAAGTATAATGACAATGAATACAGACATATTTAGTAGAATTACAATAAATACAGACATATTAAGTAGAATGACAAAAAATACAGAAATATTAAGTAGAATGACAATAAATACAGACATATTAAGTAGAATGACAATAAATACAGACATATTAAGTAGAATGACAATAAATACAGACATATTAAGTAGAATGACAATAAATACAGACATATTAAGTAGAATGACAATAAATACAGACATATTAAGTAGAATGACAATAAATACAGACATATTAAGTAGAATGACAATAAATACAGACATTCTGTAAATTCATAAACAGAGACTGTTTTATTATTAGTATTATTATATTCAGAACAAATGAAAATGAGCAATCTTATCTTATCTTATCTGTTTATAGACGCTCCTTCTATACAGAAGATAATTGCGTCCTACGCTTATCTATGGTTTGTGTTTAGTCCTGCATTTTTATTAGAGATTTAAATGTGTGAATTCCATTGGATAATATACTTTACGTTATGAATATTGATTGTTAAATGTTGTTTTAATTACACAAAATTACAGATGTGTTTAAATTTCAGTTTCATTTTCTCGGTACAGGTAGACTGTTGTAGTCCTACAGATTCCCCCCTTGATTTTCATGTCTAGATATTGTGTGTAAGGCAATGAATGTCCATTGATGATAAATATTTGAAATTTGAAATACATGTAGATTAATTTGATTATATCAAGACCAAACATGTTGTATTTCATAAACATTTTTTTTGAAGGATGTGGGTGAATGTCACGTGTGAATCACGAGTTTGATGACAGAGAAGCCATGTGAGTGAAAGCGCGGGAGAATGTTCTAGAGTGTTTTCAAGATGGCTGGACTGGTGTGATTATGTTTTCACGAAGTGTAACCTCAATTTGATATTTGTGTATATAGTGTGCATATTAAAGTTATTTTGTTGACAATAGTATTTCAAGAATTTATTTCACGAAAGTTTGTATTATGAGAACGCCTAAAACACATTAACAAGTAAACCATTTACAGTTATTCGTTGTTACCGTATATACTCGCATATAAGCCTACATCGCATATAAGCCGACCCCCTAAAACTGCTTTAACATGGCCAGTTTTTGCAAAAATATACATACTACATAAGCCGACCATACAATTGTCTAATTTTATTCCACATTTTTGGTTCATAGAAATTTGTTACTGTAAAGATGTAAAATGCTTACTTTTATTTTACATACCAGTTTTTTTTTCCTTTTGGAATGACACAAAAACGTATTCTGCTCTTTCCATATTGTTTGCTATAATAATATCTGAACATCCGCTCATAAGTTGTACACAACTGATGATTAACGAAGTATACATTTAGAAAAATTATAAATTTTTGTGTCTGTCCTTGTGTCCATTTTGTTTTATGCGCATATAAGCTGACTCCCTGATTTGAGTATTGTATTGTTCTAAACTGCCGAGTTATCCATGGTCAGCAGGTGACAGATGCGTTCCAGGTGAAGACTGGTGTGAGACAAGGTTGCTTGCTGTCACCATTCCTCTTCCTGTTAGCCATTGACTGGGTGATGAAAACATCTACACAGCAGAAAAGGAATGGCATCCAATGGACCTTGTGAGATCAACTGGATGATCTTGACTTTGCTGATGATCTTGCCCTTTTTGCACATACCCAACAACAGATGCAGGAGAAAACAAACATTGTCGCAGCCACTTCTGCTAGCATGGGTCTCAACATTCACAAAGGGAAGAGTAAAATCCTCAAGGTTAATGCCACCAGTACATCACCCATTATGCTTGAAGGAGAAGCCCTTGAGGAGGTGGACAGTTTTGTTTACCTTGGCAGCGTGGTAGATAAGCAAGGTGGTACAGATGCGGACGTCAAAATAAGGATCGGAAAAGCAAGAGCAGCCTTCCAGCAACTCAAGAATGTTTGGGTCTCTAACAACTTAGGCAGCAAGTTAAAAGTAAGGATTTTTAACGCTATGGTAAAACCTGTGCTGCTATATGGAGCAGAGACATGGAGAACAACGGCCGTAAACTTGACCAGAATACAGTCCTTCATCAACAACTGTTTAAGAAGGATTCTCAGAATTCACTGGCAAGACAAAATCAGCAACCAGGAACTGTGGCTTCGGACAAAACAGAAGCCCATTGAGGAAGAGATTCTCCAGAAGCGGTGGAGGTGGATTGGTCATACACTAAGGAAACCTGCTCCTAACATAACAAAGCAAGCCCTGAAATGGAACCCACAGGGTAAGCGGAAAAGAGGCCGTCCAAGAAACACTTGGCGCCGAGAATTGGAGGCAGACATCAAGAGAATTGGCCATGAATGGAAGATCCTGGAGAAGCTGGCCCAGGATAGAGATGCCTGGAGGTCTCTCGTAGGTGGCCTATGCCCTTGGAGGAATCGCAGACGCCGACGATGATCGGTAGATGCCCCTCATGGACGAGAAGGCTCAACAAATTGTTCTAAACCCAACGCAAACGTGATGCACCATCGTCTCGCGAGACGGAAGGAAGCCAATGAGTTCTAAACGCGGCTTATATGCGAGTATATACGGTAAGTTTCTTACTTATTGGCTAATTGAATGTTAACATTTTCGGTGGTCGAGTGGCTGTCGCGGGTTCGAGTCTATGTGAAGGCAGGGACTTGTTACCTGATGGCAGGGACTTGTTACCTGATGGCATGGATTTGTTACTGATGGCAGGGACTTGTTACCTGATGGCAGGGACTTGTTACCTGATGACAGGGACTTGTTACCTGATGGCAGGGACTTGTTACCTGATGGCAGGGACTTGGTACCTGATGGCAGGGACTTGTTACCTGATGGCAGGGACTTGTTACCTGATGACAGGGATTTGTTACCTGATGGCAGGGACTTGTTACCTGAAGGCAGGGATTTGTTATCTGATGGCAGGGACTTTTTACCCGATGGCAGGGACTTGTTACCTGATGGCAGGGATTTGTTACCTGATGAGTACATGTCATTTGTTAGGGAAATAAAAGCGGCTGGCATTGTGCAGCATGTCCCCTCGTAGCCGTGGACTGTAAACGGCTGGCATTGTACAGCAGTCCCCTCGTAGCCATGGCGAGTGAACGGCTGGCATTGTGCAGCAGTCCCCTCGTAGCCGTGGCGAGTGAACGGCTGGGATTGTGCAGCAGTCCACTCGTAGCCGTGGCCTGTGAACGCTGCTTCATTTGCCAACAGAAAAGCATGTTCTGTGCATCTAATAAAAAAACCCAACAAACACAGGACGCAGTAATCTTCTAGGAGCGTCTATGGATAAAAAAAAGAAGTGTGCTTCTTATTTCTAAGCCATACGTCACTTCATTGGAGACTGAACTACATGTACAATCAGTGGCGTAGCTAGAACTTTTGCCGCCCGGGGCGGTCTCCAATTTGCCGCCCTTTTTAGGGGCCGTCCATAAATGACGCCACGCACCTGGGGAGGAGGGAGTTACACATTTCTGACGAGGGGGGTGTTTAAGAAATGTGACGTCATATCAAAACGCGCAATTTTAAATAAAGTTTCCACTTAAATATTTGAGTACTGACACTTTATATAATGACATTTATGTAAAACACGTGTTACGATATTAGAATGCAGGGTTACACTAAAAACATACTTAAATGACAAATTTTTTATTTGAAACATGCTCATTTTCAAACAGAAAATACGGCTTTTATGGGGGAGAGGGGTCCAAACTTTGTGACGTCTTATTGAAGAAGGGGTCTAAGTTTTTGTGACTACGTGTGACGAGGGGGGGGGGTCGAAAATTCAGCCAAAATCGCGTGACGTCATTTATGGACGGCCAGTTAGTCGATTATATTATGTTTTTATAAATTAATAAACTTGAATAAACAATTGTAATTGAAACGAAGTAAAGGTGGGGAACATGTTTACCATTGCATGCCATATTTATGTAAGCAGTAATAAAAGAGGCCACATACGATTATATACCTATATATACAAATTTATAAAATACAAGATACTTTTTTTTAAAGGCCACAAGAAATTTACTGAGGTAGCAGGTCGTCGCAAATGAGACAAAACATATTCCAAACTTACACAATTACCAATCTCTATTCTTCTATTTTGTATTTATAAATAAATGATTTTTTTTTACAAACAAAGAAATTGTATACATTAGTATGTAAACATATTTATACAGTTACTTTCCTAACATTCATAATAGAAAAATCGTGTATTATGCTATCAAAATTAAAATTGTCTGCAATATCAATATCTTGTTCTATGGACTATGGACAGTATTGAAAGATTTTGTTGTCTTTGATCGCTCATTGTGGAACGAAGATAATTTTTTTTCAACTTCAGTTTGGAGAAGCTCCTTTGATAACTAGCGACACTGATAGCAATAGTTGAAAAAATTCATAGTAAAATTACAATGTTGGTTACAGAATTTTCCTATCTATACTGTCGAATAAATTTTAATAGATCAAGGAGGCCTTTTCCCGCGTTTTTCTAACATAATGCCTTGTAGTGTATGTACAGCCATAAAAATCTGAATCCTTTTTCTTTCCATATTGAACTGTTCTTTATCAATGTCACTAAAGTAAGGTATTTGATTTTCAACTGCTTCATTTTGTACGTTACATGGTATTACGAACATTTTCTTGCAAGGACATGCAACTCATCAAAGCGTTCTTTTATTTTCTTTTATAATTCCATCCATGGATAAAAACATTTCTGGATGTACTTCTTTTTCTAAAGATAGAACCACGTCTTTTAAATTTTCCCCACTCGTATTTTTTTCATAACTCCGCGTTCAGTTGTTATCTCCATGTCACGGTCGGATGTTATGGTGTGATAATGACTGTCGTAAACGCGCACATAATAGCTAATGTAGTGTGCGCACCAACTATTGTGCGTCACACTAAGACGCACAATGAGAAAAAGGATATGGAGAGAGAGCGTTGTTAGGAGCCGAATATGGAGTGAAACGTTCAGCGCTTTATATTTTGGCCAGAATTTCACTGAAGAGCTGGTCTGAGAGATTGGAGAGTGAACGTGACATGGAGAGGATCGATGTAAAGAAGGTGTATCGTGTTTGCTAATTAAATAAACTGTTAGATTCTTTACATTCGTTACTTGAAGTTATTGTTCAACAAGAGATATACCCGCACTGTTTGCAGCGGAAGTGTTCTGACTTTAACGTTAAATCACGCAGTGTGGTTTATATCTGTGGCTAAGGGCGGACCTCGATCCCCCTAGACAACGAATCCGCCACACTCCACCTCTTCACAAATTGTTTGGCTGATATAACATCTTTTTTCTCTATTAGCACATCTCTTTGTTCCCTGCAATGGGTTTGAATTAATTAAAAAAATTACGGGTTCCCATAAAATGAGATAACATAGAAAAGAAAAAGATTGCATTGAATTGAGTAAAATTCCAGCATCTGATCTCGTTTTACTAGTCACTTCTTCAGGTGTAAATTTTTCCAAGACGCTTAAATTTTTAAAGTACTGGTATGCCTTTTTGCGACATTATCTGTGCCTATTGTGGTGTTTATTAACGGAGAAATTTTAATATTTTCATATATTTATCATAAATCTTAATGATTTTCCATAAAATAGACAAATTCAACTTATTTACACATTAATTGGATAGGCGTAACATGTTTAATGAATAACCGCATTTTAATGAAAAACACAAATTATTTGTGCTACTTTAATGCAATAAAAGCAAAATAAATTTAATTTTTAATAACTTATCTTACAATAATTTTCTGAAAACTAAAACAGTAATATACTTGACTAATTGCAAGTTAAACACAATATTTGAACCACCATGCCTTGTAGGTACGTGTTCGCGCATCATTCTGCGAATGTCAAAATTCCACGTAAAAATAGTCGTGGCGATAATAATAGCACATATTATTCGGCCCAGCGGTGATGTGTTTTTTGGGTACTTTTCTTATAAAAGAATCATCTGTGACTTATACCCAGGGTTGGATTAACCTATAGGCAAACAAGGCACGTGCCTTGGGCACGTAGCGTTTGGGGGGCACCACAAGTCCTCAAGAAAAATTTGTATATTGTCCATAATCGACATGACGTAGCAAATCGCAAATGTAATATTAAATCGCACAGGGGCGGATTAAATGGAAGGCTCATTGGGCAAAAGCCAAGGGCCCCCAATGATTTAAGACTAATTTAAGGGACCCCAAACTTATTAAATTGTATAATAAAGTGGCTGGACAGGGCCCCGGGTGGAATTGCAGCCAGGGGCCCCTTGCAATCTTAATCTACCCTTGAAATCGCTTTTAAAGGGACAAATGAAAAATTTGGATCTTTACAAAACTGATTTTTTCTAGTGTCCTGGAGTTGGTCAGTCAGTTTGATCCAGTTTTAGCATCACACATTGAGAAATAATGAAATTCTGGAAAAGGAAATCCTTCTTATGTATCCCAAACTATATGTGAACAACTGATTAAAATTATGTCCCCAAAAGTCCATCAAGTAATTATAGATGAAGTAAAGGCTTCCGGTTATTTCAGCTTGTCAATACCCGATATTTCACTTATAGATCAGTTAAGCGTTGTTCTTCGATATGTGGTAGATGGAGAGCCCATTGAGCGCTTTTTGACTTTCTTGGAGCTGCAAAGTCACACCGGTGAAGGTATGGCTAAGCAATTTAAGAGTTGCAGTACTTACGTGAAGTTTGTAATATTGATTTTGCGAAATGCAGAGGTCAGTCCCGTATAACGCAGCTAATATGTCTTGGTATTAGAAGGGGATGCAGAACAAAATTCTAGAGGAACATAAGTTTTCTATCTACATACCCTGTGCTACCCATTCACTAAATCTCGTAGGCAGAAGTGTGGTTGACTCTTGTTTAGAGGCAGTAAATTTCTTCCATACAGTGCAACTGATCGATACTTTTTTCTCAGCTTCAACCAACAGATGGAAGATTCTGAAAGGATGCTTTGTGGATTGAACGCTGGTAAACAATATTTCCGATACCAGATGGAAGCACATGCTGTAGGAACTAAAGCTATTCTAAAGTCTCATCCTCAGATTATAGAAGCGTTAGAGTGTTTACAATAAGACCTGTCGCCAGAAGAGAAGCAGATAAAAAAACGTACACAAAATCTAAGTAGATCGATAATGAAATAAGAAAGGCTTAATTCCTTTGCTGATGATTGAGACAGACATTTTGAGGAAAATTAACTTTGATGATGTACTTAGGGACCGTCCATAAATGACGTCACGCAATTTTTTACCCCCTCCCTCCCCCTCGTCACGCGTCGTCACAAAAACTTAGACCCCCCCTCTAAAAATACGTCACAAATCTTTGACCCCCCCCCCAAAAAAAAACAACAACTTATTTTCTATTTGAAAATAAGTATGTTTCAAAAAACTTTTATTGTCATTTAAGTATTTATTTTTTATTTAGTGAAGATCTACATTGTAATATCGTAACTCGCGTGAAGCATTTTTTAAAAACGTTTAACTGGCCTTCAGAAAACGAATTGTGTTAACATCCTTAGATTATATTTTATTTTAATGCATACAAATTAAACATTGACTATTAATCATCATGGTTAACGTCTTTGTTTAGAAAAAAAAATATTTAAAAATAACATTTTTAAAATGTATTTTTTTAAAAAGTCCCTCAATTGACTGACGGGCATCCCGTAAGAAAGAGGTCGGCGAACAGAGGTAAATAACCTCATCTGGGGTCAAAAATGGAATTCTTGGGGGTAATGCAGACTCATTTGGGAAATATAACATCCACTACAAACCACTAGATATATTAAAATACGTCATGTGCACGTGTACGCTTGGAACATATGTCCATTATTGAACCGGTTCCTTCCAGAAAATGCATTTTTTAAAAAATTGGCAACTATGTAGATTTCTTAACTACGTACTATACGAAGACACCTAAATCTACCCTACTTTCATTTATATTGACACGAGTGACAATAATCTTAATCCACATGACTTGTCTGTATCACGTATAATTTCTTTGATATTTAAAATTAATGCCTTAAAAACTGAGCTAAGAAGAAAAGTTGTTTTGTGCTCCTCTCGAATTGCGATGTCAAGAATTTGATGCATTCAATAAAGTTAATGAATACTTGACTAATTTTAAATGGGCTCATTTACCATTATATCTAGAACAGTGCTTCTCAAACTTTTTAGCATGGCTGACCGGCAGGAATTTTTTCCATTGCTCCAGGGACCGGTGCATTGTTTTCCCTGCACTGACAATTTTTTCTGTCCTTTTTTGAGAACATCTGTGGACCGGCAGCGGATGGCCCACGGACCGGCACCGGTCCGCGGACCACCACTTTGAGAAGCACTGATCTAGAAGACTAGAATGGCCAGGGGCGTTTGTCCAAAAACCCATCGAACAATTATATCAAACTTAAAACGTTTTTAATTCTATCAAATAGATTCCCACCCCCCTTTTCCCCTTTTAAAGAAAAAGGATATTCCGTGTCGTTTTGACTTAAGATATCTGATTGAGGGGGGAGGGGCTAACGACGCTCCCCAAATCCCCGAGTCATGTGAGCAGGACCTAGAGTCTGGGGGTGGGGGAGGGTAAACGCACACATAAACTTGTATATTTTGGGGGTAACGGGCACAAAAGTTCGAGAGAACGAAACAGAGCTGCGGTTACATCACACATGCTTTGATGTCAACATCAAACGACGCAGTGTAACAATTTCATATGTTATCTTGTGGATTCTCAAACTTAAGGATTATAATTAGATTTAATTTTCGTGTCTTGATAGCTTGCGCCAACCAGCGTCTGATGGCCTACCGAACGGCACATTGAGAAGCACTGTTTTTTTTTAATTAAAAAAGTCATTAAATAAATTGTAAGCGACCAAATATTTCAGTCGAAGTTTTATTTCAAGTTACCCTTTCGATGTGACGTCACATTTCTTCAACCCCCCTCCCTCCCCCTCGTCACAAAAGTGTGACCACCCCCCCTAGGTGCTGAACGTCATTTATGGACGGCCCCTTAGCCAGATGTAAATCTAGAATAAAGAACTTTAAAATGTAAAGGTTTTCTTTCTCTGACTTTCTCATCTATTAAAAAAGTTACAGTATGTTTGTCTATTATTATTACAAAATTAATTAAATATTAATTTTAATACAGAAATAACATATAGGTTTTATTTGAGTGATACTAGTACAAACATATGTGTTAACAGCGGCGTCACTAGGGTGGGTGTCATCCAGTTCGGTAGCTCATGGTGTCACCCCCTGACAACTTACCCCTTAGATCTCCTCCGAGTATGCCAATGCCAAATAACGAGGCATACATAATTTTACCTTTTGGTGTCACCCGGTGCGGTTCGCACCTCCCGCAATCCCTTGTGACGCCCCTGTGTGTTAACAACTGTTTTGTTTGTTAGTTGGTTTGCTTAATATTGAACATACCAGCGGTCAGTGGGGGATCGCGGCGGAAGGGGGCACCCATGTGGGTTTGTGCCTCGGGCATCAAGACGGCTTAATCCGGCCCTGCTTATACCGCTTAGTTTTTCAAACAAATGGATACCTTTTTTGAGCGATTTAAAATTTTTGAATGGTTTAGCTTTAGTTATAACATCCACTATGTAATTAAATTTTTTTTTGCGAATCCGTTAATTAAGACTCGAAATTACAAATATTTTTGTTTCACCTTGGTTTTCCCCCTTCAAAAGAAAAAGGGCGGTTGTCGGAAATGGTTGTACTTTTCAAATGCCAACAAATGCCGCCCCCCTAATGAGTGCCGCCCGCCCCCAATAGCTACGCCACTGTGCACAATATTTCTTTAAGTTTTTGTTGTTGCATATATTGTATTGTTTCGGTTTGTGTGTGTGAATGTTTAATTTGCATTTTTCTTTCTTAATTTTTTTTTCCATATCACTTATTAAATTTTTTGTATTGCATCATAGTTATCAATTGTTTTTCTTTACTTGTACGACCTGTACTGTCTTTAGTTTCTTCCTATTGCAATCCAGCTTATTTGTTTTCGAGATTAATTTGCAAGTAATTTATGTTTATTTTTGTGTCAAATCTTATTCTCTGGCTCATTTTTAGTCTGTCATTTTTTCAAATTTTACTTTTAACTTGGGAATCATTGGTCTATAATTTTAAATCATACAATTTAAAATAAACTGAACAACATATTCAAAGTTATAACATCATTTTATTATAGAAATCAGGCAAAGATTATATTTCTCATTTAAAATACATCTTTAATGAAGATGAACATATCATAATACACAGAGGCGTCACTAGGGTTGGTGTCACCCGGGGCGGTAGCTCATGGTGTCACCCCCTCACGACTTAACCCATAGAAATACTCCGAGTCTTCCAGTGCCAAATATAGGGAACATACAGATTTTACATTTTGGTGTCATCAATGTTCCCTCTAAGATTCGTTGTCCATGTGCAAAGTAAAAAAACAACAACTCGTGTGCAAAGTACCTTTAAAGCAATAATTTTTTACACAATACTTTACCAAATTTGCTGCATGGTAATTCTCAACTGCTGCGCGGTGTTGGTCAGATATCTATCTGCACGGCCACGCAAGCGCGCAGCTTAAAGGGAACATTGGGTGTCACCCCTTGTGATGGTGTCACCCGGTGCGGTCCGCACCCATCGCACCCCCTAGTGATGCCACTTCTTAGTGTAACTTACTAATTAATTTCGTGACGGTGACCCGTAAACTAGCACACAACAAAAGAACTCAGATGAAGATTGGAGGCGATTGTCGTCTCTTTTTTTTTGGAGATAAAATTGAACACAGTAAAATTTTAGATTTCGGTGTCACCCCCCTGATGGTGTCATCCGGGGCAACTGGCCCCCACCGCACCCCCCTAGTGACGCCACTGATAATACACTGTCTTATTTCAAAATAATCAATTATAAAAGAGATTATTATTAAACAAACACTAATGAATATATTCACATCATTGAAGTTTTTAAAAGAAATAAATGAAGTGAATATTAAAAATTGTACTTTATTAATACATTAATTACAAAAGTGCTACATTAAACAAGAAGCAAAATGAGAAATTTTCATAACATTTTACGATGTAAGAAAAATAATTGGAAAGAGCTTTCTTTACTAGCTACATGTAATACATTTAAATCAGTTTCAATTACATTTTGATTTGTTTGCGTATTTCAAGTGATATGTCAAACAAATGACAAATGTCAAACAAATGACTAATGGACGTGTTGTGTATTTCAAGTGATATGTCAAAACAAATGACAAATGGACGTGTTGTGTATTTCAAGTGCTATGGCAAACAAATGACAAATGTCAATCAAATGACTAATGGACGTGTTGTGTATTTCAAGTACTATGACAAACAAATGACAAATGTCAAACAAATATTAAATGGACGTGTTGCTCCTCCGGACACATTAGTTTTATTCCTTGAAACTTCAAATAAGCTGTGACTTAAGCTTAAACAAAATTCAGGTGATATTTTACAAAATTTTATAAAAGAAAATGACCACTGCCTTTATTTTATTGATGGGATGTTGGTTTATAGGTATAACATAAAGTCACTTGGTTTCATTTTACTTCACGCTGACTCATCAGGCCACAGTCATAATTGTTATTCTGATTTTTAAAAATAAAACAAGTTCTGTTATGATTTTTAATGTAATTGAAAAGTAATTCATTGAGGGGGAAGGTGTCACTTGATGCAGTCTCTACACCCAGCACCTACCCATATCATCATAATAAAAATTTCACTTATAAATTTGAAGCAATAATTTCATAAAACTTTTCATGTCGAAACATTTTCCGGAAAATTTAGACATAAGGGTAATATTTTATATAAAATAAAACTGCGATAAAGCTTTTAAATAAAATACAAGATATACATGTACAACTACAATCAAAATGTGTAACTTTTCCTGGAGTCCATGTTTAAATAAAGGAATTGAACAGATTGTATAAAAATAAAGTAAAATTAGATTACCATGCAAAAAGGCTATGTAGTTGTTTTGATATGTTTATAGAGCATACACAGAAAGGTGATCCCTGTTTATTCACAAATTGTTTTTTAAAAAATAAATAATTTCAGTTTACTACATCATATCATATTAAATAATAATTATTAATAATTCATTATATCTAGACGCAAATACACATTTTTATTTTTTAATTGAATTAAAAATAATATAGAAATTTGTAAAGTTTTATTTGCTTTTTAATACTTAAAAAAGTTATACATGTACATGTAATTCAATTTTTTCAGATTTTTGAAGTAAATGATTGTAACTATATTATTTTGTAACTGCATCATTTTTTAAAATAACACTATAAAGTACCATGTCTCAAGTATCGTGTCTCAAGTACCGTGTCTCAAGTACCGTGTCTCAAGTACCATGTCTCAAGTACCATGTCTCAAAGCATTTCTAAGATTTCTTGTACTTTACAAAAATCCTGAAAATCAAACATTTTAAAATGCTTTGACAAAATATAGCATGATATGTTTAAACAAAAGATAACATTAAATTATTACTGACCCCCACCATTGCTCATTACATGAACGGTGGGTGGGTGTGGGGGTTGAAGGAATGTTTTCAAACTGAAGAAACCATGTCTTTAACATAAGAAGACTTTAATGGTAATGAAGCAAAATTTTCTGGCAACATATGAAAAGAAACTTGACGATTTTATAAATATAGCATTATTTAGCATTTTGCAAATTTTCAGGACAAACTAAGAAATTGAACTAACCATGCTGATGCTTTTAGCAGTAGTTCTCTTTTTAAAAAAAATAATTTTAATGGCACAAAAAGATCAAAGAAAAACCTGGTCATATTTTAACTTGAAAAGAAAATGATTCCATCTAATTAGAAACAGTTACCTGAAAGTTTTTGAACAAAATAGACCTAGATATGAACAGTTTTTTCCTTTCAGGACAAAATCTCCACAAGTGAAGGACTTGGCCTGCAAAATAATGATAATATTGATATATTACTGGTAACAAAAAATAAGAATAAATTATATATTACTGGCACTGGTAACAAAAAATATGAATAAATTATATATTACTGGCACTGGTAACAAAAATTATATAAATGAAACTATACATCTACTGTATAGGAAAAATAACTTAGAACTGAAATGTTACCCCATGAAAATAAATGTTTGTAATTATCTGATTCTATATCTGTAAATTCATTGAAGAGAAATACGATAAAAAATTAACTGATTATCTTTTTTTATTTACCTGTTAGCATATTTGAATAGAACCCTTCATGATTGGCTACAAAAAAGTTTCCCTGAACATAGCTGAACTGCTCAATATTGCGAGTATTTATCATTACATCTTCTGACAAAGGAAAAAACAAGGATGAACCTGAAGGTTGCCATTCTTCTGTTTGGAATAAAGATTCATCATCAGGATGTTTCAAGTGGATAAAATGTCGACCTGTAAATAGAACACAACAGTGCAGCCTACTTTATTTATAGCCATTTCATCAACAGACACTTCATCAAGATATTATATTTTTGTGGGCAGAGCTGTCACATGACTTTTAGAAGGTCCCTGACAATTTTCAGCATTGTGTCCTGACCATCTGAAATTTCAGTTAATTCTTAGAACTTGTTCAACCCACAAATTTTTGCTCTATACCAAATAAAAACCTTTGCAGCTATAGGGATTTCAGGAGCTAATGAATGGCTTTAGTTGAGTTAGTAATTCTTGATATGACAAAATTTAAACAAAACATTACCTAATCCACGACCAGGCGACAGCTATATATTTGTTTCTGGAGAAATTCTTAATCTCCTGATGCACTAGCGTAACAAAGAATGTGCTCCCCCAATAGATGTGTACAATTCCTAACATGTTTGATGTTCTTATTTGTATGTGCAACCAATATCTTTCAATTACACATAAATCTAAAATTGTAGGTTAATTTTTTAAAAAAAGTATCCACTATGGGAGTGATGGCGAGCCTTTTTTTTGGCCGCGTGCCCAAAATTCAATTTAAACTTACTTATGTATAGCAAAGTACCAGCACAGTGATTTCATTAAGGAAGTAATATTTTAGTTGCATGCCGGCTGATGAGGCTCTGCGTGCCGTCTGTGGCACGCGTGGCATAGGTTTGCCATCACTGCACTATGGCAACCATTGTTACAATCACTATTGTCCTTGATGATTAATCCAAGGAAAAGGTTATGGACAATGAATAAATCTACAAAATTTACTTTAAAAAAAACAACAACATACAATGCTTTGTTACTTTCTTTATAAAACATTTATTTTTCATGCATACTTTAAATTTTTTTTTAAAAATTGAATTTTACATTGATACAGTATTAGATAAAGTTAAATTTGTTTACATGATAAATAACACATGGGACACATTCATACCTAAGAATATAATTATGTGCATATCTAATGAAATATTTCAATGTCATCTTCAGTCAAACACTGACATTTTATAAGGGTTTCCGGGAAATAACATATTGATAAGAAAATTTTGCAGATTAATTGTCCATATGGATGTTCTATTTAGTAAAGTAAATTTCTCAATAAAGTGTCCATAAATGAAGTGTCTAGCATCCTTTAAAAATTTGTAGAACAAAAATTCTCCACAAAATGTCATCAAAATATTTTTTTGCTTTGACCAATTTTTTTAGCAACAATTAATGTATCACAGCAAATTTTGCTTACCTGAAATATGTGCCTGTAATTGTCCACAATCTCTTTTAGTATTATCAGATGTAATGACACAAATATTTGTTTTTCCATCACTCATATCGTTAATAGACTCATAGGTATCAAAGAGTCTTCTTTTCTTCTGGGGAATCTGACCAGAGTCTTCACCAAAAGTAGGAGGAATATTTTGTGCACAAAAATACATTTTGCTTAAAAAAACTTTCAGAAAAAAATTATTATCATGATCATTGGTTTAAACTTAAACACTATCTGGGAATGAAGAAAAGAATAAATGATGAGAAACAAGATATTTTCACTGAAATAAAAGAAAGAATATTTAAACACAGTTGATATAGTATCTTAAATAGAGATAACGGGTTTATTGAGAATGTTCTTCTCATTATATGAAGTTTAAAAATCTCTAGTTATTTTTTAAACACAGAATAACTCTGTCACTATCAAAGGGAACACTTGATAAATAAGAAGAGGACTAACAATTTTGTTGGGATTTAAAGGGACATTTGTAAAACATGGATTACATTTATATATATGTAATGGTCATTTATTTGGTATAATAATAATTGGATTAAAAAATTATGTTAACATTATTTTTAAAAATTCATTTTATTTAATTTTAAAAATTCAATTATAATTATACAAATTGATTTAAATACTTTTAAATCCATTAAATTTAATCTTAAGAAACAAAAATTACTAAAATAGATTTTTAATTCTTAAAAAATAAAATTTTAATCATTTTTAGCTTTAATGAAAAGTTGTTTTTAAATTTAAAACACATCAATATGCCCTTGTGAGTGATTATTACGCTGAGGTAATCATTTTGAAATTGTTACTTTTTTAAAATTAACATTCTTCGAGAAATATTTCCAATCTTTACACAATTTTAATCTGATCTGAAGATTCAAACTTCTGAGGACATAATGCAAGAATCAAAAGGAACACTGTTGAAGAAAGTGAAAATCAAATACCGCTAAGAATTGTTTATAAAATAAGAATTATTTGAAACTAAAGGTCATTGTTTTGGGAGCCAATCATTTTGAATTCATTTTGACATTTTAAAAAATTCTTTAATAAAAAGTTACACTTTTCCCCCTATTTTTATCTGAATTTCAGTATTGGGTATTGTTTATTTTTGATGTGATATTTGAAGTAAAGTGAGTGGCCACCTCGCCTTTGGCATAAACTTAAAGGGGTACATAATAAGATGGATGGCTTATCATATACATACATAAGACACAGAATCCACAAACACTTTTTTGTTGTCTATTGATGCTGGTATTTAATCCCAGAATGCATAAACATATAGATGAATGCAAAACACACATTGAAAACACAATTTGGCACAATGCAAAGAGTAATCTTTTCCATTTAAAATTGGATAAGTTAAATTTCTCAAATAATTTCGGTGAATGAAATAATTTATTTTTTCCAGAACTTTCATTATTCCTTGGATTCTTGATGGAATACTTTGCATTATCCCCAATCTTTATTTTCTTTTTATAATTAATTCATTATAATTGATATACTAAAACTGAACTGTTTAACTTTTTTCTGTAATAAAACTTTTGCCTAGTCTCAAATTCTTAAAATCTAGTGGTAGATTACAATTAATTAGCTAAGGTTCAGAATTAGAATGAGGCCCTATACCTAGTCTGCTAGCTTACCACATAGCATTGTTATATATAAATTATGTTTTATTTGGTGCTATAAGCAATGTTCCCTTCAAACATCAAGGTCGCACAGATATCTGACTGTTTTAGGCAGCAGTTTAGAATTACAGGGCATCAAATTATGATAAGTAAAACTTTTCACAGAGTTTGTCATTTTTCACACAACCAACAATAGAGGGAACATTGGTTATGAGTTACTTTACTACATCTTATTGGGTGTAGAGATTATTTGTGTACTTTGTTAGTGAAGACTAAGCTTTCTAGAAGATTAATAGAATGGTCAAGTGGCTCAAATTTCCACATAAATTAATAAATTTTTGTATCTCCTATTTTCTTTAAAATCTATGGCACCAGTGTATAAATACAGGTGTTCACTGCTGTTGAAATTACAGTGGAACCTCTCATAACGAGCATAATTCATTCCAGAGTCTTACTCTTTAAGCGAAACACTTGTTAACTAAACAGTTTTTCCCATAATAATCAATGTAAAATACGATAATGCGTTCCTTGCAGAAAAAATACTCATTTTTCAAAAATTTGTATTAACATTTTTCAAATAAAATTACTTATGAATTGTTAAAGAGTGTAACAACTTGGAATATAATTTAGATTTGAAACAAAAAACGTAAACAAAAATATGAATTTATGAAAAATAATGAATCCTTTTTAACTAGAAAACTGTCTAAAGACTAGGGGTGGACGTATATATTGTTTTACTATATGCCAGATCCGGATTGTTGGCCCCAAATATTTGCAGGATCTGGATATCTATGAATTTATGTCATCATAATCTGTCATACAGTTAAAAGAAATTATTAATACACTTCATATATCAAGACTCAAGACCTCACCTCAAGGGAAGAAACGGCTATGTGACATTTTTTAAATTCTTTAGTTATCCCTTGTATCTGATAGAGGATTAAAAAAAAAGAATGCTCTTAAAGAGCAATGAAAGAGGTTTTATGAAAAACTTATGTCTCTGACTCTAATATTTACTAATATGAGTATTTCATCCATCCATCCCTACTGTAGCGCTACAGCCCATGTAGGCGTAGGGCTTGGGCCTGCCTCACGACCTCCTTCCACTCAGTCCTTATGATGATGCCTTATCAAAGCTTTTCTTCTCCAATAGTGGATGCCAGTCTGCCCTTTTTTATTTCTGCAACTATTGTGGTATCCTAATATAGACTGTATCAACTGTATAGTCTTATTCATACTTTGTTGGTCCATATATTTTCCTGACTGAGAACTTTCCTCTCAAATTCAAATATATTATATATGTATGAATATTTACATGTAGTTAATTTATAAGAAATTTGTATAATTTTGAACTTTAAATCTTGAATATCTCAAAATTACAAAAATTTGACATAGCCGTTTCTTCCCTTGAGCTCTTCATATGTTTTACTTCGAATGTCTTTAAATTGGTATTTTGAATTTACGGTCCTCTGGTAATCACACTTATTTGACTTATCAGGAGAAAACGAAACAGGATATAAATATACCAGATTTCATTGCAAGTGTTCAAAAATAATTTTTTAAAATAAAACTATTTTAGACTATTATTTTATTTTAAAAATAAATTATTATGTCAAAAATATTCAAATAAATGTATATGAATATGTTAACATAATTTCCGGTTTACAACAATGATCTAATTGAATGTTATGTGTTGAAATTATTCGTGACAGAATTACAACTTGGCAAGCGGATATCAGTTATAAAATTTGTAAACATTTACAATCAGCATGGATTTGCTGGGTTCAGATTCTGAAGATGAAACAGAAATAAAATTTAAAATTAATGAAAAATATGCTAAAAATTACGATACTTGGCGCAAGAAAGAAGAAAGACAAAAGTGTAAGAATAATTGAATTTAAAATAGGATGTTGCTAGTGTTATGACTAGTCGTAACATTAGCCAGTAATTCTACGACTAATCAGACTAATGACTAATGCTACGACTAGTTGTAGTTGTAGCCATAATAATACGAAGTGGCTGCTCGTCTCGAAGTTCGAAGCATCGATAGTGCTCGTCTCGAAGTTCGAAACTAATTAAATCAATTTAACATTCTTATAATTACAATTAAATTGTAATTATTAGTTTTAGGGTATTCTTATAATTAGGCTACAATTAAATTGTAGGATGTTGCTAGCGTTACGACATGTCGTAGCACTAGTTCGGCGGGATGTTGCTAGCGTTACGACATGAACTGTTGTAGCAGCAGACGATTCGGCGGGATGTTGCTAGTGTTACGACATGTCGTAGCGCTAGCCAGGAAACTGCTGCTACGACTGTCGTAGCAGCAGACAATTCGACGGGATGTTGCTAGCGTTACGACGTGTTTTTTTTTAATTATAAAAAAATTAAATCAACAAAAAACTCGCCGGGAGCGAGATTAGAACCCAAGTATCGTTTTAACAATCATTGTTTTTGTTCGTCCGTCGTAGTCAACGATGACCACTCTCATCATATTTGTATTTGACCTGTACTAGGCCGCCACGTGTGTCCTCTGGTGGCTTATTAACCATATTCAAGCACGCAATTTGCATCGGCATGTTGGAGAAGAGATGGATCGGAACCCTTCAGGATGGTGTTTGATACTGTCCTTCCTGGCTTGACGTTTTGTCTTGGCAGCCTGTTGTCTATTACCCTCACAGACAACTGCGCCATTCCGTATCATAGAGCGCCAGTGGGCTCGGTTACTGGCTGCTGCTTCCCAGGAGTCATGTCTAATGTCAAAGGCCTTTAGAGCAGTTTTAAGTGCATCCTTGTATCACTTACGTGGACCACTGCATGCTCTATAGTCTATGCCCTGCAGTAAACTGACCATTGACGAGCCTCTAGCGAGGCGATGGTCGGGCATGCGCACTACATGGCCCACCCAGCGTAGTTGGCTCTGCATGAGGTTAGTGTGGATGCTGGATAAATAGGCTTATTAATAATATATAGCTTATAGTTACTACAGTATAGGCTATACTATACATGAACATCATTATTCATTGTCATTACGATTATCAAAATAATTTCCCAGAAGAATGGGGGCATTTAAAGTTGATCCATTACTAATAGTTTTAATAATACATTGTTTTTACCTCTTTGTGTTAATCTTTTGAGTTAGAGAAATATATTCCATTACTGAAAAAACTGGTAGGGGCCATCCATATATAACGTACGCAAGGAGGGGGGAGGTCTTCAATTAACGGCATTTTCCGTATGGATTGAAGTTTTCTCTTACTCTTTCGCCGTTATACCCTTTATAAACACACAACGGGATGGCGATTTCACTGTTTGTATTGTTCTTTTTATCAGTTTTGTTATGTAATGTTCAAGACAATAAAATTTGAATGCTCTATTGTATTTATTCAATAATTTCAACATGAAAAACACGATATTACAAAAAACTATAAAAGGTCCGTCCATGAATGACGTCACGCGATTTTGGCCGATGTATACCCTCCTCGTCGCACTTCGTTACAAAAACTTAGACCACCCTTCTCCACAATTACGTCTCAAAGGGGCCAACCATAAATGACACCACGCACCTAGGGGGGAGGGGGGGTCTACATATTTGTGACGATGTGTGACGTGGGGGAGGGGGGTGTGACTTCACATCAAAACTCGCAACTTTGCATAAAAGTTCCACTTAAATATTTGATTTGTTACATGGCGTTTTACATGACTTCACGCGTTTTACGATATTAGAATGCAGGCCTATACTAAATAAATACTTAAATGACAAAAAAGTGATTTTAAACATGCTCTTTTTCCAATAAAATACAGATTTTATGGGGGGGGGGCGAAAAGCTTTGTGACGTCATCTTGGAGGGGGTGGTCTCAGGGCTGTCTTAACGCATAGGCCCGTTGGGTATTAGCCCAGGGGCCCACGAGCATAGGGGCCCCATGGGAATATGTTTATGTATATATATTATGTATATTTATTTTTTATTCCTGCGGGTGAGGAGCCCAGCACTATTTCTTTGCCCGGGGCCCAAACTGGTGTAAAGACGGCTCTGGGTGGTCTAAGTTTTTGTGACGACGCTTTAATAGGGGGGGGTAATGAAAAATCTGCCAAAATCGCGTGTCGTCATTTATGGACAGTCCCTTCTCGGGGCCGTCCGTAAATGACGTTACGCACCTGGAGGGGGGAGGGGGGTCGACCATTTGTGACGAAGGGGAGGGGGAGTAATAAGAAATGTCACGTCACATCAAAACGCGTAACTTAAAATAAAAGTTGTACTTAAAAATGTGTCTGTTTACAATTTATTTAATGACGTTTTACATGGGCTTCGCGCGTGTTACGATATTAAAGTGCAGCCTTACACTAAATACATACTTAAACTTAAATGACAAAAGTGATTTGAAACATGCTAATTTTCAAATTTAAAAAATGTGTTTTTTTGGGGGGGGGAAGGGGCATTTTTGTGACGTTATATTGGAAAAGAGGGGGGTCTAACTTATAGTGAAGACGCGTGTCGTGGGGGGGGGGTGAAAATCGGCCATAATCGCGGGACGTCATTAATGGACGGTCCCAAAGCTTTGACGATAAAAAATCCGCATTTTCAAATATTTTAGTGCGCATTTTGATGTGCGTCACATTTCTTAAACACCCCCCTCCCCCACCCCCTTGTTAGGCGTGTGACGTCATTTATGGGCGGCTTCAAAGAGTAAAACCAATATCTTCTGACTCCGGCTTAATTTTTTTTTCAAAATGGGGGGGGGGAGGGTGAGCGAATTTGTACGTACGCATGGGGGGGTGTCCCAAAAATGTACGAGATGCAACGGGGGGAGGTGGTACAAAAATACGAATTTTGTGCGTATGTAATATATGGATCGCCCCTTAGTTGTAAAACTCACGCCTCGCCTCGTCCGTTGGTGATGCCGATCAACTTGCGAATAAAAAAAATAATTTTTTTTTAAATTTAAAAATAAAAATTGTTAGTATTAGCATAATTAACATACAGCTTTAGTCGTAACTGTAAGCACATACCATAGCCATAATTTTACGACTGCCGTAGCAGCAGACGATTCGGCGGGATGTTGCTAGCGTTACGACATGTCGTAACACTAGCCAGGAAACGTTTGCTTGGCTAGTGTTATGACTAGCACTTGCTACAACTAGCCTTAGTACTATTAGTTATTAGCAGTAGCAGTAAACACTTCGGAAAAACTAAGTCGCTGTAATATTTTAACAAACTCTTCATAATATTTTAATTTTATACGCATAAAATATAACATATATTATATATAAATATATAATTAATAATAATATAAATATCGTATTATTATAATACGATATTAATAGATCTGGCAGCTGGGCTTATTTATGTGTTATATTTATATGTGTATTAATTCTAAAATCTAAATTTATTTAAATAGATTTAATCAACGTATCCGCTTTTCAGAATAAGAAGAACAAAAATTACAATTACCAGCACACTCATTTAAAATATATGTATTTTTATTTTAAAAAAACACGCCGGGAGCGGGAATAGAACCCTAGCTTTGCTTTTATTATCAAAGATCGTCCATCACTAACACTTCATCTAGCAGAGCTCATGCCTCTAGTTGTGTTTCTAAAAAATTATATCTATTTGTGATTAAATGGATACCATTCAAATTATATTTAACCTTTAAAATTCATTATCCGGCTGACCTAGTAATCATAAAATTTGATTATGAGAACTATTGTTTATTATTAAAGTATTAGTATTAGCATAATTAAAATAAAGCATATTTTTTACGACTAGTCATAGCAGCAGACAACTCGACGGGATGTTGCTAGTGTTACGACATGTCGTAGCACTAGCAACATCCCGTCAAGTTGTCTGCTGTTACTTTGTCGTAGCAGCAGACACTTCGTAAATTGTAATTATTAGTTTTAGGGTCAGGGTTAGGTTTAGTTGTCTATTTTTTACATTAAAATTAAAACTTCGAGATGACTAGTATTCATGCTGGATGACTCGAACTTCGAGACGAGCAGCATCGGCCATAATAATAATAATAAAATTATTGGTAAATTATTGGTTGCGTGGTCGTTTAGAGGGTGAGGGTTAGGAGGAACAGGGATTCTCAAAGCGTAGTGTTAATTTGCACGGTATCATACCGTGTAAGTTATTTTTTTTTCTAATTTGCACGGTATCATACCGTGTAAGTTATTATTTTTTTAAGTTACACGGTATTTGCACATGCGCAGAGACGGTTTTGTAGTCAGTTATTTATAACTTTTTAAAAGTCACCAAATGTACAGAACTTCCGTGGTCTCATGATGACGATTTGGACTGGTGAACTGAATGTAGAAGAACAGGCATGGGTTCGATTTTCGGTTGAGACTAATATTTTACAATTCTTAAATTCTTATAATTACGATTATTTACGTGGCCAAGATGGCGGCGAGTCATTTCCGGGCGAAGTGACGTCACTTCGACGCTACCGTTGCTATACACAAGTTACAATTTTGTTTTTCATGGATTACCTCCCCTTGCCCTTTGTATTTTACTCGATTGGCTCCCCTTGTAAAGTATCTTGTCCGTTGGTCTTCATACGCGTCACTTATTAGTTTCGAAATAAAATTTAATGATTAGACTAGGGTACACTTTTTAAAAACTATAAAGCTAAACCTAACCTTAACCCTAAAATTCTATAGCTAAACCTAACCCTAAAATTCTATAGCTAAACCTAACCCTGACACTTCCAGTTTGAAAAATCCACTTTCCTTTTTGAACAATTTTACACAAAAATTCAGAAAACTTTCAACCGCGATGCTACTGCACCCGGTATTTCAGGCGAAAAGAATTTGCCCGCCGCAAATTTTTGCGGGGTATTTTGCATCTACATGCGAATCATAGCATATAGTTCCCCGTTTATCGAGATTCATAAATAGCTAAAGGGGAGGGGAGACCCCACCCCTTTCCTTTTCATTGTTTATTAAAAATACAAATGTGGTGGGGGACCCTCCCCATACCCCACTCCTTTTGTTATCTATTTTGACAGGTTACTCGTATGAAGACCAACAAAATTTATGGCAAGGGAATATAATGGAATAAAGTAAAATTGTAAGGGGAGGTAATCGAGGAAAAACAAAAATGTAACTTCTGTATAGGAACCGTAGCGTCAAAGTGACGTCACTATCCCGAGCTGCCATCTTGGCCAAGCCCACGATAACCATCCAAATTATTTCCTTTTGTTACGACTAGACGTAGCAGCAGATACTTCTAAAAAAACTAAGTCGCTATAATATATATTAACAAACTCTTCATAATATTTTTTACGCAGTGGTTATCCCCAGAATTCTGTGAACGAAGTGGCTATTCTTTATAACTTAAAATTTTAAAAACCATGATTTCCATTACGTCTTCTTGGTCGTAGTGTGACGGACTACTGGTGTCACAGTGTGGTAGTACAGGGTTCGATTTTCTTTTGGGGAGAAACTTTTATTTTATTTTTTATTTATTTTGTTTTTAAATTTTTTTACAGGTTTCGATTTTAAATGGGGGAATCTTTTTCTTTTTTTTTCTATTTCTATCTATTTATTAATATTTAAAAAAAATTTTTTTTTAAATTTTATTTTAACCCTGTTGTTATTGGATAATATTTAAATGACTCACGTTCATCCCACTGCGCAATTGACATATAATCATAAAATTATTATAATATATCATCATATACTGAATCATACTGCATATAGTTTTGACTTTTCGACGCATGTTATTTAATAGTGTTATTTCGCCTAGGTACACCGCTGCTAAAATAATGAGCCGATATCACTATATTTAGGCTAAAACGTTTCATTCCTATGCTAATACTAATACTAAACATTAGTACTGAGATAATCAATTTTAATTTAAAAACTGAATTTTTAAGGTAGTACTAGTGCCGTCTAAAATAATAAATAGTAATCTTGGGGGAGCTACCATCTCCTACCAAGCGCGTCCTCAGGCGGTGGATAGAGGAACGACCTTTAGATATAAAGGTTAGCCGTGAATATTGAATAAGTGGCCACGGACCAACTGGTTTGCTGTCGTGGAGGGTGAGGTGGGGTATCCCGTTGTAAGGATACTCTTTAAAAAATGCCTCATAAACCCAAGGAAATGACTGAAAAAAGCAAACATAGAGCGCTCAAACTCTAAACCCGGACAGATGAGGCCGTCAGCTAAGGATAGCAATTCATCTAGGAGAGAAAACTCTGAAAAAAAATCAAATGCTGCCTTGCAGATGGTCTTGGCTGACCAAAGGCTATGGAAGCACATCCAGAAAAACAGCAGGCTGAAGTCGGAGACCACGGGCCAAATGGCGCAAAAATCGTCGGCACGCAAAACTCAAAATGATGGAGGAAATAGAAGTTAACAAATATAGTTGTGGCGTCCTGCCTGTGGAATCCCGCCGCGCAGGTAGGGGGCCGGGCTCTCTGCCTCGAAGGAGCCCACCAAAGCGAGCTGGTGGTTCTTCCTCCTCTGCTCGTGGAGTCAGGAACAGAGAAAAGGAAGTAAACCCTACTGACCAAATTAAAATAAGAAAAACTAAACATAATTTAGTCTTTCTACAATGGAACGCAGAGGGCATCCAAAAGAAAAAAGAAGCCTTAAAGATCTTCCTACATAAAAATGAAATAGATGTGGCATGCATCCAAGAAACGCACCTCAACAACAACTTGCGCTTCTCTATTAGAGGCTATACATGTCTAAGACAAGACAGAGAAAACAGAACCAAAGGGGGAATTCTAACCTTAGTTAAAAACAACATACCAACTACAGATATCTTTATACCCAACTCAACTCAATCAGAAATATTGGGGACCAAGCTAATCCTCCCAGGAGGGGACATAAACGTCTTCAACTGCTACTGCCCACCAGACAAAGAACTAGAACCCGAGAGAATTCAAATCCTAAACAATGAAGAATATCTAATACTGGGTGATAGGAACAGCCATTCCCAGAGTAGGGGATACTCAGACCTAAACGCCAGAGGAGAAGAAGTTGAGGAATGGCAAACTGAAAACAGTCTAATTCTCCTAAACCAACCAGAAGACACTCCTACCTTCTACTCCAGAGTATGGATGACAACATCAACACCAGACTTAGCCTTTGCTACAAACAAATTATCCAAAGGAAGTAAAAGAGAAGTCGCTGACCAACTTGCTACTAGTGACCATAGACCAATTCTCATACACATTGAAACCATTCAACTGCCCATAGAAAACTCCACCCTTCCCAGATGGAATTACAAGAAAGCAAACTGGGATCTCTTTGCCCGCTTAATAGATGAATATATGACGAACATCAACTGCAAAACAAACCGGGTAAACAAATCCTACTCTGATTTCTCAAGAGCTCTCCTCAAAGCCGCTAAGGAATCTATCCCCAGGGGAGCCAGAATAAACTACATACCAAACTGGTCTCAACATTTAGAACAACTTCACAACGAATCCATCAACGCAAGAAATCTAGCAGAAAAATCCCCAACAGTAGAAAACAATATCCAACTAAAAGCCGCAAATGCAATCTTCAGAAAGGAACATCTCTCTTCTCTAAGGAAAAGCTGGCACGAAAAAACCGAACAACTAAATGTAGACAGAGATGGACATAAACTATGGAATATTGCAAAAAGTCTTAACCAAGAGGAAAACCAATCTTCTCCAATAGTCCTAGAAGCAGACAATAAAAAAACTCACAGGCCGTGAAGCTGCTCAAAAATGTTTAACCCACTTTAGTACCGTGGGTAATATCAGTATCAGTGAACAAAGATCCAAAGAAGTTAAAGATAAAATAGAAAAAGCTCAGACAATGGCTACACCACACTCTCATGGAATGATTGCAAACCTAAGTTTGAAAGAGCTCATGGACTCTTTGAAACTCCTCAAACCCAAACAAGCTCCAGGAACAGACAAGATCTCAAATCCCAACTATTTGGAAAAAAGCTATCATGATTCCAATACCAAAACCTGGCAAACCAAGGAGCCAAGTTGACAGCTACCGCCCAATAAGTCTGACCAGTTGCGTCTGCAAACTGATGGAAAGAATAGTTAATAATAGGCTGATGTGGATACTTGCAGATGAACAGGCAGGATTCAGAAAGTGCAGATCAACGGAAGATCAAATAGCATACATAGCCCAAGAAATAGAAGACGGCTTCCAGGAAAAGAAATCAACCACCGTTGTCTGGGTTGACCTAGAAAAAGCATTTGATAAAGTCTGGAAAGAAGGTCTAATTCTATAGCTACAAAATTCCCATGTATCCCACCGAATGTTAAACTGGATCACAGAATATTTAACAAATCGCAAGGCTCTAGTCAAAATGCAAGAAATAAGGAGCAACACAGCTACGATACACAATGGAGTCCCCCAGGGAGGTGTTCTGTCACCCACACTGTTTCTAATTTTTGTAAACGACTTACTACAAATTATTCCTAGAAAAGTAAAAGGCAGCATGTACGCTGATGATCTGGCTCTACTTAGCACAGAAGAATACACAGGCACTTCAAAATTTAGGCTACAAGATGCACTGACCAACCTCAACCTATGATCTAAGGAATGGGGTATGACCATAAATTCCAAAAAAACTACCTACACAATCTTCTCCCTTTCAACCAAACAACAAAGCATCAAACTAACCTTAGACAAAATAGTCCTGGAAAAAATGACAATCCGACATATCTAGGAGTTACGTTTGACCCAAGGCTAACCTGGAGAAACCAAATAGATAACGCACAAAAAAAAAGGAATCCAAAGACTGGCGCTGATGAAAAAACTAGCTGGTTCAGACTGGGGCGCAAACCACTCCATCCTGAAGAAAACATACACCAGCTATATAAGACCTACCCTAGAATATGGATCCACAGTGTGGAGCACAGCAGCCAAATCCAACCTCCAAAAAATAGACAAAGTTCAAAACCTAGGGCTTCGAATAATTACAGGAGCAATGAAAACTACCCCAATCAGAGCAATGGAGGACCTATCTACCCTAAGCTCTATGGAAGTTAGACGAGAAACCAAAACCTTAACACAGTTCACCAAATTAGAAGCATCAGTACATCACCCTCTAAAACCCAAGCTGCAAAAATCCTACTCAACTAAAAGACTCCAAAGAACAAACTTTATACAAGAAGCCAAACATCTAAAATCCAAACATAAAATTGATAACATTGTGATTGAAGCGACACATCCCCACAGCCACTTCCCACCCTGGGACCCAAGTCCACCTCTAATAATCAGAGACAACTTAATCAGCATAGGAAAAAAATCTGACTACACAACTGACATACTAAGAGTAACAGCAAATAACATCATCAAAGAACAATATCCTGACAATTCCTGGATAAGAGTCTACACCGATGGCTCCTCAGAAAAAGCCACAAAAAATGGAGGAGCCGGCATTCTTATAGAGTGGCCTAACGGAGAACACCTTGAAAAAGCAACTGCCATAGGAAGTCTCTGAGATAGCACTAGAGCTGAAAGGAAAGCACTAGAGCTTGCCGCAAAAAATTCTAACAAGTGACCCCCACTCTAAAAACAGCCAGATTGTCATCCTCACTGATGCTAAGACAGTGCTTCAGTCTCTCAAAAACCCAAACTCTTTGATCAATCAGACACTCAGTACAGAACTATTGAAACTGAGCAAAATAACAAAAGAACTTATTCTCCAATGGATCCCTGGACATGTGGAACTTGAAGGAAATGACACTGCTGACTCCTTGGCAAAAACTGGAGGCAGTCAAAACCAGGCAGAGCCATCTCTACACCACGAAGAAATCAAGGCAATGCTCAAAAGAAGTGAATCTGAAAGATGGTCCGTGCTCAATGAAAACCACCCAAAAAGTGATGCATACTTCAAACTCTCCCGCAAATCACGAAACATCATTTTCAGGCTAAGGACGGGCCACAACAAACTAAGGCAACACATGTTCCGCAAACTTCGAATTGGAGAAAGCGAAATGTGCCCCTGCGGGATAGCTGCGGAAAATGCGGAACATGTTCTCCAAAACTGCCCTCTGTACCACCATACCCGGACAGACATATGGCCCCAGGAAGCTACCCTTGATGATAAACTCTATGGTGGACTGGAAAAACTGACAGCCACAGCGCAGTTCATCACAAATATAGGACTTGCTGTCTAAATCCTCTATCAAAAGATTTTGAGAACGAAGAAGAAGAAGAAGATAAATAGTAATAAATTAATTTTTTAAAAATCCCAATTCGGTAGTCTATATTTCTACTTCTTTTTTTTTAACCATTGGTGTTGGCAAACCTGGTAATTGTAATTTTTGTACTGCTTATTTTGTAAAGCGGATGCGTTGATTAAATATATTTAAATAAATTAAAATTCTGAAATTAATACACACATAAATAAGCCCAGATCTATTAATATCGTATTATATATGGCAAGTGATGAGAAGTTTCAACATTGAAGAAGGGCTGGTAAAGGTGACCGAAGAACTCTACAATCAGCCAAGCAGTGCAGTTTTATTTAAAGGCTGCGTAGGGGACTTCTTCAAAACTACGATCGGAGTCCGCCAGGGCTGCATTCTCTCACCTGTCCTGTTCAATATCTTCCTTGAAGAAATCATGCAAGAAACTCTCAGTGATCACAACACATCCATCTCTATAGGCGGAAGACCCTTATGCAACCTAAGATTTGCTGATGACATAGATCTTTTGGCTGGGAGCAGTAAAGAAATACAGGAGCTCACTGACAAACTTGCAGACAGATCAGGTGCATATGGGATGGAAATTAGCTCAGAGAAAAGCAAGATGTTGGTTAATACCTCAGCCGCCAGTATGGCCAAGACCGTAATGAACCAACAAAAGCTGGAGGTACATAACTTTAAATATCTAGGAGCAATTATATCCAGAGATGGTACCTGTGAAGCTGAAATTCGAGCTAGAATTGGGTCGGCAATGTCTGCAATGACGAAGTTAACCAAAATATGGAACAGCAAAAAACATTAGCCTGCCAACAAACCTCAGGCTTTACAGAGCTGTCGTTAAAACTATTGTCCTTTATGGATGTTAGACCTGGACACTAATGGCAGCCACTGAAAGCAAGCTGCAGGCATTTGAAAACAAATGCATGAGGAAAATTCTCCAGATCTCCTATTTAGAACACAAGACCATTGAATATGTCTGGGACAGAATAAACTCTTATTTGCGGTCATCAAGAAACCATCATAACAACAATTAAGAGACGTAAGATGGCATGGTTTGGTCATGTACTGCGACATGATACCCTGACAAAAATTATCCTTCAAGGCACTGTAGAAGGGGGCCGGCGAAGAGGTCAACAACGGAAAAGCTGGCTGGACAACATAAAGGAATGGACAGGGCTGAAATTGCATGAATTATTGGCCGCTGCTCAAAATAGGCATATGTGGAGATCATTATCTGTTGATGTTTCCATGCGCTCCCTCCAACGACCGCAACGGTCATGGGACTGATGATGATGATATATGAATATAAAATATTATGAAGAGTTTTTTAAGATATTATAGCAACTTAGTTTTTTTGAAGTGTCTGCTGCTAAGACTAGTCTTAACAATAGGAAATAATTTTATTGTTACGACTAGTTGTAGCAGTAGTTTACTGGCCAATGTTACGACTAGTTGTAGCAGTAGTTTACTGGCCAATGTTACGACTAGTTGTAGCAGTAGTTTACTGGCCAATGTTACGACTAGTTGTAGCAGTAGTTTACTGGCCAATGTTACGACTAGTTGTAGCAGTAGTTTACTGGCCAATGTTACGACTAGTCGTAACACTAGCAACATCCATAATTTATTACTAGTAGGTCTACTGAGCCGACTGACTTCTGAAGTAGTACTGTACTGTACTGTAATTTAGTGTAATCTGTAATTTAATTTTTTTTTATAATAAATTATAATTAAAAACAAATCAAAATAATATTCTGAATTAAATATTATTAGTTATTAATAATTTAAAATATAACAAAATAGAATTAAAAAAATATTGATACATTTTAAATTTTAATTAGGATTGTAGCTCATGCCTATGGCTTGTAGTTGAAACTTATATGTTGATGTAGTTGATCACCGACCCAGTTTATTTGTTAATTTGTTCTGTAGCAAGTTACCATTTAAATATTTAACTATTTATGCTTCTGGTAGCCTGCATTAAGAATTATTTCCCAGTAATGCCAGTATCTGTCATTAGTGTCAATGACATGAAAATGTTACAACATATTAGAAAATGTTCTTCTGCCCCTCCCTTTTTTTAAGCACACATTGCCTACATAGACACAAAGCCTACATAGACACATAGCCTACATAGCCTACATAGACACATAGCCTACATAGACACACATAGCCTACATAGACACATAGCCTACATAGACACAGCCTACATAGACACATAGCCTACATAGACACATAGCCTACATAGCCTATCTTATCTTATCTGTTTCAGACGCTCCTTCTATACAGAAGATTATTGCGTCCTACGCTTATCTATGGTTTGTGTTTAGTCCTGCATTCTTATTAGAGTTTTAAATGTTGATAAAGTGTTGGCTTTCCTGGCTTCTTCAGGCAACCCATTCCACGCCCGAATTCCGGGAGGGAAGAACGAAAATTTGTATGAGTTTGTTCTCGCATACGGAATAAGAAAGGTGTTTTTATCCTTATGTCTATCTGAGGGTTGTATTAAGTTATCTTTGTGTTGTATTTCTAAATTAGAGTTAATTGCTTTATGTATGATTACTACTTTACTCTTGGTTCTTCTATCCTCTAGTGTTTCAAGGTTTAATGATTTAACTAATGGTGTTATTCTAGTCAGTTTTGAATATTCTCCAGTGCTGGCAGCTCTTTTTTGGATTTGTTCTAGTTTATCAATGTTTTCTTTGGTGGATGGGTCCCATACAGAAGATGCATATTCTAGTACAGGCCTCACCAACTTAGCCTACATAGACACATAGCCTACATAGACACATAGCCTTCCATGGATGGATCACTCACAATCACAGTTTCTATGTAAAAATAAATTAGGGGACAAGGTATTAATCATATATATATTTACGCTCAATTATGTAGCCTAACGCTAAGGGACATCACTCTGCTTTTTTTAAATTTTGTGTTGTGAGCAGTGCTGATTGACTCAAATAGTTATTTTTTGGTGCAGTAATTTGGTACGCTGTTTTCTAAAATTAGTTTAAAAAATCGTGTGGTGATTAGCACTGTAAAAATTATTATATAAATACTTTGTTTAATTTTCAGGAATATTTCGTATTTATCATACAAGGATAAGTTACTTGGGCTTTTGACATAATAATAAAATAAAAATAAAAAAACTGTTATACTTTGTGTACATTTAAGAAATTTTAATATTACGTATTTATCATACAAGGACAAGTTAGTTGGGCTTTTGAAAAAGGTGGGCTTCGTAGGCGCCCTTAAAAAAGGGGGCGCCGCAGGCGTCACGTCGCCGCAGCACAAACTAGTTATAATATAATAAAGTGGCCTATTTATGGCAGTTAACTGGTCCTAACTAAGTCTAAAAGCTGGACTGGTTAACAGTAGCTTCAATTCATGCATATTACCTGGAGTTCATTTTTGTGTGTATCAAATTAAAAACAAACCATTTAACTTCAATTAAAATGAAACCCCAGCAAGTTGACATTTTAAAAATAATTTGACATTTAATACAGTTGTTTTCTCTTTAATTTGGTTTACAAATGCTTTTTAAAATAAAACTAGCTGATTTGCCTGGCTCAGCATACGTGTGCTAACACATGTGAAGGTAAGCAGATGCCGGCCAGTGCTACAGGAGTCATTTGCCTGGCTCAGCATACATGTGCTAACACCTGTGAAGGTAAGCAGATGCCGGCCAGTGCTACAGGAGTCATTTGCCTGGCTCAGCATACATGTGCTAACACCTGTGAAGGTAAGCAGATGCCGGCCAGTGCTACAGGAGTCATTTGCCTGGCTCAGCATACATGTGCTAACACCTGTGAAGGTAAGCAGATGCCGGCCAGTGCTACAGGAGTCCTTTGCCTGCTTTAATGCTAGTTGTAAAAGAAATACCTCAAATAAAAAAGACTAAGAACCCCTGAGCTATAATATTCTAATATAGTATTCTAATATAATATTCTAATATAATATTCTAATTTTTAAATTCATTGTTAGTTTTTTAAATATAAATAATCATTATTGATAATCATGAAGTTAGGTTACAAAATATTTTAAGTTTTAGCTTATTTTTGTAGCCGTGTGGTCGTGACTATGTATATATATATAGTCGGTAGGTAGTTGTTCACTACTTCACACGTAACCCACACAAGTAAAATGGAATTCAGGTAAGCTGAGGACTATAGTTGGTATAGTGTTTATTTGGTTCTCTTCAAAGGTTCACACAGTAGCATATGAATACGTAAATTGGATACAGTGTACAGTTCTACATTCTACTACAGCCCTACTCCTATCTCTCTACTCCACTCTCTCTTACATCCCCTAAGACTACCCTCTGTCTAGAGTGCGTCCCGTTTAATACCCTATAGACTCCGCCCCTAACATTCATCCGGTGCCCGGTACGCCTGTCTAACCTGCCAGTCATAAGGGATCAAACCTATGTCCAGCGACTTCCGTCACAGTCCATTTGTGTTCAGTCCTAACACTCATCAAGTCCCGCCCTCCCTAGTTTAAACTAAGGATGAGGAGGGGGGTTGACGTAACCATGTCTGGTCAGACCCGATACCCCTTATCTACCCTGGGGCATTTCACACCTCTGGTCTCCTCGCTCAGCTACGACCTTGAATCTACAGGCCGGCCCAGGGGGGGGGGTGGACGTAACCGTGTATGGTCAGCCCTGGTCAGTTTGCCGTCTTTGTACGTACCGCGCCAGGCTTCCCCGGCCGAGCCAATTCCCCACATCAAAGACCTGCCGCTCTCGTGGCGTTCAGTCTTTGATCTCAGCTCCTGGCGGTCAATGCAATCCAACCTAAACTCCCTACACACTCCACCCAATCTACATGTAAGTCAAGTCGTAATTAATAGTTATTATGACTAATATACTCGGCACACTGCCATATTTTTAAAAATTAAAAATAAAATTCTATCTGTAGAAGCCAGGCCAGTTTAAATGTTTCAAATTTAATTTGATAGTAACAGTACCACCTTTTAGCAGGTCCGAGTTTTCAGGTACAGAGGAGGAAGTTCTTTGAAAGTAGATTATTCAAGAGACAATAAAAAATTCTTTTCTACCCAAATACCTAAGATATATTGCTTTTCAAATCTTACATGATACCAAATGGTGTGTCTTGAATTTATGCAGCCCTGGGTTCTGTGGCGTAACACCGAGTTGGCATCGGGGAAGTTTTAAATTTGTATTTAAATAAATACAGTCGGACCTCCCTAAGTCTAACTCAAAAGGACCATAAAATAAAAATTCGACTTACGGAGTTTTTGAGTTAGGGAAAATGGCATAATAGGTGCCGATTAATCAAGGACAATGTAGATATTGAGAGGTTGGGGGAACAGCAATACTGGCTAGTAGGCTTGACAGGAAAGAGGGGTGGTGTCTATGTTTCATATGAAAGGAAGCCAACTTGCTTTGACAAGCAGACACAAGCCAGTGAGAGGAGACACCTTACCTCCCCTCCGCCGCTTTACTCCTTCTACAGTGGGATGGGGGAGTAAGATTTTTCATTTTAAAAAGAGTCACAGCATGCATCAAAGGGACGCGAATTATTTACCTCTCCTTTTTCTTGTCTTTGTCATTTTTTGTACTTGCAAGGGTCGTGGAATGCACTAAGATAAGATTTTACATCCATTTACGTGGCTCTACGGAACACGTGTTCTGAAATGTCACTCCAGAATAATAACCCAAACGCCTTGGAAAATTCGACTAAGAGAGGTTGAAAGTCAAAAATCATGGAGTTAAGGAGATCTAAAATACATTATTCTTATGGAATTTGGCCGGCACCTAACAATTAATTCGATATAGGGAGGTTTTCGACTTAGGAAAGTTCGACTTAGCGATGTCCGACTGTATTTCACTTTGATCCTCTAACAAAAAAGTGAATAATTAAATATATTTCATTTAAACCATTATAATATTTTTTATTATGTTTGGGGCTTCGTATCATATAAATGTCAATATGAATTTACAGTCTTTCTTTTAATAAGAAAAATCTTACTATCCCCATCCCACTGTCGAGGGAGTAAAGTGGGGGAGGGGAGGGAAGGTGTCTCCTCTCACGGGCTTGTGTCGGTTTGTCAAAGCATGTTGGCTCCTTTCATATGAAACATCACCGCCCCTCTTTCCTGTCAAGCCTACTAGCCGCTTTGGCTGTTCCACCCCCACCCCTCTCAATATCAATATTGTCCTTGATTAATCTGCGCCTATTACGCCAGTTTCCCCAACTCGAAAACTCCGTAAGACGAATCCCCGACCCTTGAGTTCGACTAACAGAAGCTGTAGGCGGTGGAGTGTTACATTTCATGACTGTCACAGTCAGACTACGTAATTATTGTCATAAATAAAATAAGAGAAATTCAATTATTTTTCCTAATAAAGGAAAAAATCGCAAAGCTGAAACTTGTAAATTTATCAAGGGTGCCAAAAATAAATTAGCCAAGGGTGCCAAAAACCTAGTTACGCCTCTGCCTGGGTCACTCCCATCTTAGCTCTCTTTAATCAGTGATTAGTTTATCCACTATGGTGTAGATCAGTGCTTCTCAAACATTTTAGTAAGGCTGACTGGTAGGAGTTTTTCCATTGCACCAGGGACCGGTGCACAATTTTTCTTGTACTGACGTGGCAGCGAATGTAATTTATTTTATTTTATTTGTTTCATTTTATGCGCTTATTGTCAAAAAATTGACATATTCTCTATGGTTAGTATTAATGGATGAAAATTAAGGATTATAATTAGATTTTTCTGTTCCACCACTTTGAGATTCACTGGTGTAGATATTATAGGATGTAAATTTAATTTAATCAACTCATCCATGCTGATGAATTCTTTTGTCACAAATGTTTACACGTGATTTGTCTGTTAATGAAGCTTAAATTTATTCACACAAATGTTCACACGTGATTTGTCTGTTAATGAAGCTTAAATTTATTCACACAAATCGCTTTTGTTTCATGTATTCTATTTTAAAGCTTTAATGCAGTTCAACTCTGTAGAATGACATTAATGTTAAAGTGGTCACTCTAACTTTGGTTATTTCTTTTGGATTTGACCTGAATTCTTTTGTCTTTCAGTATTAGACAGATATGGAAATGCAGAAACTACAAGTTCGTCATCTGAAGATGAAGAAATTGTGAGTCATTTTTATGTTTAGTTTATTGATTTTAAATCAATTTTTATTGAATTGCTGCCATGAATAATTTTAAGTGTCCTTTGATGAGAACCAGTTCCCTTCTATTATGTTGTGGTAAAAACATTTCTTTCTCAGAGATCAACCCCACAAATGGATAAAGATTGGCTGCGTGCTTATGCTGTCATTAGATTTCAACAGCCAAGACTCTACAAAAAAGGGGAACATTTCTTTAGTGGTAAATTAAATTTTTAATAAAAGAACTCAAATGTTAAAGCAAAGTTCAAACAATCCTATGACTGCCTAGGCATTGTATAAAAATTCTGGTGAGTTTATTTAAATTATAGAGTGCAAGAAATATTCTATACTACGCATAGGTGTTAATAAAATGGCAGCTTAGACTTAGGCAGAGGATATAGTAAAATACAAAGATGCTTCTCTTCTTTAAAAAAAAGAGCAGGAGCAAAAAACATTTAAACCAAACAGTTCTCAAAACAATCATTGAAGGGCTTACATCACCATTGCATTGACGGCATGCAAAATGAGATTTATTTTACCTGCCTTAAAAATCTACAAAAGATATCAAATTTATTTAAGAATGCATATGTGCCTTATTATTAAAATGACAAAGTAAAAATTATGAGTTTCACGACAGCTTTTATTAAAGAACTTTAAAGATCCAAATAGAATTGTAACATTTATTTTAAATTTAACTGAATACTATTTCTCCAATGTATAAATTCAGTACTTGACATATTTTCAGAGGAAGCGAAGCCAATAAGTAAAAAGAAGGAAAAAGCTACAACACTTAAGGATCATGAAAGAAAATTCATGCTTGAAAAAGGAGGGCAAGTATAATAAAATGTCTTTTTGTTTCCTTGGTCATAAAAATATTTTCTTGGTCTCTGACTAAAATTGTCCTCTTATTTTTCTTCTACTATATAACGGGCCTACACATTCAAGGAACAATTTAAGTTTTTCTTATAATTATAATTAGAGTAATTAGTTATAATTACATGTAGAGTAATTTGTTATAATTACATGTACAGTAATTTGTTATAATTACAATTAGAGTAATTTGTTATAATTACATGTACAGTAATTTGTTATAATTACATGTAGAGTAGTTTGTTATAATTACATGTAGAGTAATTTGTTATAATTACATGTACAGTAATTTGTTATAATTACATGTAGAGTAATTTGTTATAATTACATGTACAGTAATTTGTTATAATTACATGTACAGTAATTTGTTATAATTACATGTAGAGTAATTTGTTATAATTACATGTACAGTAATTTGTTATACATTGTAATTACATGTAGAGTAATTTGTTATGATTACATGTATAGTAATTTGTTATAATTACATGTAGAGTAATTTGTTATAATTACATGTACAGTAATTTGTTATAATTACATGTACAGTAATTTGCTCCATTGAAAGTAGTGAAAGTTGTTTTGTCAATAAACATTACAGATCTCCTATTGATAAAATGATATGTCAAAGTAAAACAGTTTAAATTGTGTTTTTTGTTCTTCTGGGAAGTAATACACCTGTTACAGAGAATGTAATTTTATTTCCATTTCCTGGAGCCATTTAAAACTTATGAAAGTAAATAATTAACAATTGTTTTATAAGACGCATACAAAATATAATCTCATCAAAACCATGTAAAAGCTACCCTGCTTAAGGTACTTGAAGTAGATTTTAATGTCTTTTTCAAAACCAGCTTATCACTACAACTGCCAGGTTTGTTAAGGGCCAAGAAGCTGTGGATGGAAGACTTTGTTTTTTGATTCACAATAGAAACTTTAATATTTCCCTAGAAGTTATTACTTCCCCTGATCCCTATGTTTTACAGTAGACATAAAGTAAATATATTTTTATATTTAATTTCTAGACTAGAAAGTGATGATGATTCTAAACCCAAGCCGGCATTAGGGAAAAGTTACTTTGAAGAACAAGAAGAAATCAAAAAGAGGTATGTTTTCAAAATAATATGATTTAGAAACATTAATATTTCTTACATGAATTGATGTCCATTCCTTGTTTTAAAAAAAACTTTTATCACTAAAATTTCAGTTTGAAGGATGCAGTCCAAGATTCTAGTGATGAAGATGATGGACTGCTGGTGAAGAGAGATAAAACTTTAGAAGAGCAGGTAGGAATTCTACATTTATTACTGTACTATGGGTTGCCCAGTTATAGCGCATTGGGCTTAAAACTAACCTGTAGCAGGCGCATGCACAACTAGAGTTACCCACAGGTTTATGTTTAAAAAAAGGGCTAAGGATCACTTTACATCTTTCTGGGACCAACTGGTGAAAATCTGGAAAAGAAAACCACAGTCCTTTGATTAATACAGAAATTATCTCTATTCTCTAAATTAAAATATCTAGCAACATAGAGAAAATGATGTTGTATAATATAAACAAAAAAAAATATGTTTTTTGTGCTTCAGAAATAGTTCAATATTAATTCTACTACATCATTTTGTAATATTTAAGTGTGAGTTGTCTTGGATGTTTACATAAATATAATGAAATAAAATTAACTCTATAAATTTTATGCTCAAAGGAAATGATTTTAAAAATAAAGGTTGGGTTGTTGCAATATTTGACAAATTGAATGTCTTTAAAAATGCCTTGTAGAAAATTAATACTGAACAAATGTCAGTATATAAATCAACAAAACATAATTTCAATAACATATAATTATTATTTAGAGCTACAGAAATCAATTTTTGAGAGTCATTCAGAGATACATCATTAACTTATGATAAATTGTACCAATGCACTGATGGCATAGTACTTTTAATGATAAATTGTACAGATGCACTGATGGCATAGTACTTTTACTGATAAATTGTACCGATGCACTGATGGCATAGTACTTTTAATGATAAATTGTACCAATGCACTGATGGCATAGTACTTTTAATGATAAATTGTACCGATGCACTGATGGCATAGTACTTTTAATGATAAATTGTACCAATGCACTGATGGCATAGTACTTTTAATGATAAATTGTACCAATGCACTGATGGCATAGTACTTTTAATGATAAATTGTACCAATGCACTGATGGCATAGTACTTTTAATGATAAATTGTACCAATGCACTGATGGCATAGTACTTTTAATGATAAATTGTACCAATGCACTGATGGCATAGTACTTTTAATGATAAATTGTACCAATGCACTGATGGCATAGTACTTTTAATGATAAATTGTACCAATGCACTGATGGCATAGTACTTTTAATGATAAATTGTACCAATGCACTGATGGCATAGTACTTTTAATGATAAATTGTACCAATGCACTGATGGCATAGTACTTTTAATGATAAATTGTACCAATGCACTGATGGCATAGTACTTTTAATGATAAATTGTACCAATGCACTGATGGCATAGTACTTTTAATGATAAATTGTACCAATGCACTGATGGCATAGTACTTTTAATGATAAATTGTACCAATGCACTGATGGCATAGTACTTTTAATGATAAATTGTACCGATGCACTGATGGCATAGTACTTTTAATGATAAATTGTACCGATGCACTGATGGCATCGTACTTTTACTGATAAATTGTACCGATGCACTGATGGCATAGTGCTTTTAATGATAAATTGTACCGATGCACTGATGGCATAGTACTTTTAATGATAAATTGTACCGATGCACTGATGGCATAGTACTTTTAATGATAAATTGTACCGATGCACTGATGGCATAGTACTTTTAATGATAAATTGTACCAATGCACTGATTGCATAGTACTTTTAATGATAAATTGTACCAATGCACTGATGACATAGTACTTTTAATGATAAATTGTACCAATGCACTGATAGCATAGTACTTTTAATGATAAATTGTACCAATGCACTGATGGCATAGTACTTTTAATGATAAATTGTACCAATGCACTGATGGCATAGTACTTTTACTGATAAATTGTACCAATGCACTGATGGCATAGTACTTTTAATGATAAATTGTACCAATGCACTGATGGCATAGTACTTTTAATGATAAATTGTACCAATGCACTGATGGCATAGTACTTTTAATGATAAATTGTACCAATGCACTGATGGCATAGTACTTTTAATGATAAATTGTACCAATGCACTGATGGCATAGTACTTTTAATGATAAATTGTACCAATGCACTGATGGCATAGTACTTTTAATGATAAATTGTACCAATGCACTGATGGCATAGTACTTTTAATGATAAATTGTACCAATGCACTGATGGCATAGTACTTTTAATGATAAATTGTACCAATGCACTGATGGCATAGTACTTTTAATGATAAATTGTACCAATGCACTGATGGCATAGTACTTTTAATGATAAATTGTACCAATGCACTGATGGCATAGTACTTTTACTGATAAATTGTACCAATGCACTGATGGCATAGTACTTTTAATGATAAATTGTACCAATGCACTGATTGCATAGTACTTTTAATGATAAATTGTACCGATGCACTGATGGCATAGTACTTTTAATGATAAATTGTACCAATGCACTGATGGCATAGTACTTTTAATGATAAATTGTACCAATGCACTGATGGCATAGTACTTTTAATGATAAATTGTACCAATGCACTGATGGCATAGTACTTTTAATGATAAATTGTACCAATGCACTGATGGCATAGTACTTTTAATGATAAATTGTACCAATGCACTGATGGCATAGTACTTTTAATGATAAATTGTACCAATGCACTGATGGCATAGTACTTTTAATGATAAATTGTACCAATGCACTGATGGCATAGTACTTTTAATGATAAATTGTACCAATGCACTGATGGCATAGTACTTTTAATGATAAATTGTACCAATGCACTGATGGCATAGTACTTTTAATGATAAATTGTACCAATGCACTGATGGCATAGTACTTTTAATGATAAATTGTACCGATGCACTGATGGCATAGTACTTTTAATGATAAATTGTACCGATGCACTGATGGCATAGTACTTTTAATGATAAATTGTACCGATGCACTGATGGCATAGTACTTTTAATGATAAATTGTACCGATGCACTGATGGCATAGTACTTTTAATGATAAATTGTACCGATGCACTGATGGCATAGTACTTTTAATGATAAATTGTACCAATGCACTGATGGCATAGTACTTTTAATGATAAATTGTACCAATGCACTGATGGCATAGTACTTTTAATGATAAATTGTACCAATGCACTGATGGCATAGTACTTTTAATGATAAATTGTACCAATGCACTGATGGCATAGTACTTTTAATGATAAATTGTACCAATGCACTGATGGCATAGTACTTTTAATGATAAATTGTACCAATGCACTGATGGCATAGTACTTTTAATGATAAATTGTACCAATGCACTGATGGCATAGTACTTTTAATGATAAATTGTACCGATGCACTGATGGCATAGTACTTTTAATGATAAATTGTACCAATGCACTGATGGCATAGTACTTTTAATGATAAACTGTACCAATGCACTGATGGCATAGTACTTTTAATGATAAATTGTACCAATGCACTGATGGCATAGTACTTTTAATGATAAATTGTACCGATGCACTGATGGCATAGTACTTTTAATGATAAATTGTACCAATGCACTGATGGCATAGTACTTTTAATGATAAATTGTACCAATGCACTGATGGCATAGTACTTTTAATGATAAATTGTACCAATGCACTGATGGCATAGTACTTTTAATGATAAATTGTACCAATGCACTGATGGCATAGTACTTTTAATGATAAATTGTACCAATGCACTGATGGCATAGTACTTTTAATGATAAATTGTACCAATGCACTGATGGCATAGTACTTTTAATGATAAATTGTACCAATGCACTGATGGCATAGTACTTTTAATGATAAATTGTACCGATGCACTGATGGCATAGTACTTTTAATGATAAATTGTACCAATGCACTGATGGCATAGTACTTTTAATGATAAATTGTACCGATGCACTGATGGCATAGTACTTTTAATGATAAATTGTACCAATGCACTGATGGCATAGTACTTTTAATGATAAATTGTACCAATGCACTGATGGCATAGTACTTTTAATGATAAATTGTACCAATGCACTGATGGCATAGTACTTTTAATGATAAATTGTACCAATGCACTGATGGCATAGTACTTTTAATGATAAATTGTACCAATGCACTGATGGCATAGTACTTTTAATGATAAATTGTACCAATGCACTGATGGCATAGTACTTTTAATGATAAATTGTACCAATGCACTGATGGCATAGTACTTTTAATGATAAATTGTACCAATGCACTGATGGCATAGTACTTTTAATGATAAATTGTACCAATGCACTGATGGCATAGTACTTTTAATGATAAATTGTACCAATGCACTGATGGCATAGTACTTTTAATGATAAATTGTACCAATGCACTGATGGCATAGTACTTTTAATGATAAATTGTACCAATGCACTGATGGCATAGTACTTTTAATGATAAATTGTACCAATGCACTGATGGCATAGTACTTTTAATGATAAATTGTACCGATGCACTGATGGCATAGTACTTTTAATGATAAATTGTACCGATGCACTGATGGCATAGTACTTTTACTGATAAATTGTACCGATGCACTGATGGCATAGTACTTTTAATGATAAATTGTACCGATGCACTGATGGCATAGTACTTTTAATGATAAATTGTACCGATGCACTGATGGCATAGTACTTTTAATGATAAATTGTACCGATGCACTGATGGCATAGTACTTTTAATGATAAATTGTACCAATGCACTGATGGCATAGTACTTTTAATGATAAATTGTACCAATGCACTGATGGCATAGTACTTTTAATGATAAATTGTACCAATGCACTGATGGCATAGTACTTTTAATGATAAATTGTACCAATGCACTGATGGCATAGTACTTTTAATGATAAATTGTACCAATGCACTGATGGCATAGTACTTTTACTGATAAATTGTACCAATGCACTGATGGCATAGTACTTTTAATGATAAATTGTACCAATGCACTGATGGCATAGTACTTTTACTGATAAATTGTACCAATGCACTGATGGCATAGTACTTTTAATGATAAATTGTACCAATGCACTGATGGCATAGTACTTTTAATGATAAATTGTACCAATGCACTGATGGCATAGTACTTTTAATGATAAATTGTACCAATGCACTGATGGCATAGTACTTTTAATGATAAATTGTACCAATGCACTGATGGCATAGTACTTTTAATGATAAATTGTACCAATGCACTGATGGCATAGTACTTTTAATGATAAATTGTACCAATGCACTGATGGCATAGTACTTTTAATGATAAATTGTACCAATGCACTGATGGCATAGTACTTTTAATGATAAATTGTACCAATGCACTGATGTCATAGTACTTTTACTGATAAATTGTACCAATGCACTGATGGCATAGTACTTTTAATGATAAATTGTACCAATGCACTGATTGCATAGTACTTTTAATGATAAATTGTACCGATGCACTGATGGCATAGTACTTTTAATGATAAATTGTACCAATGCACTGATGGCATAGTACTTTTAATGATAAATTGTACCAATGCACTGATGGCATAGTACTTTTAATGATAAATTGTACCAATGCACTGATGGCATAGTACTTTTAATGATAAATTGTACCAATGCACTGATGGCATAGTACTTTTAATGATAAATTGTACCAATGCACTGATGGCATAGTACTTTTAATGATAAATTGTACCAATGCACTGATGGCATAGTACTTTTAATGATAAATTGTACCAATGCACTGATGGCATAGTACTTTTAATGATAAATTGTACCAATGCACTGATGGCATAGTACTTTTAATGATAAATTGTACCAATGCACTGATGGCATAGTACTTTTAATGATAAATTGTACCAATGCACTGATGGCATAGTACTTTTAATGATAAATTGTACCGATGCACTGATGGCATAGTACTTTTAATGATAAATTGTACCGATGCACTGATGGCATAGTACTTTTAATGATAAATTGTACCGATGCACTGATGGCATAGTACTTTTAATGATAAATTGTACCGATGCACTGATGGCATAGTACTTTTAATGATAAATTGTACCGATGCACTGATGGCATAGTACTTTTAATGATAAATTGTACCAATGCACTGATGGCATAGTACTTTTAATGATAAATTGTACCAATGCACTGATGGCATAGTACTTTTAATGATAAATTGTACCAATGCACTGATGGCATAGTACTTTTAATGATAAATTGTACCAATGCACTGATGGCATAGTACTTTTAATGATAAATTGTACCAATGCACTGATGGCATAGTACTTTTAATGATAAATTGTACCAATGCACTGATGGCATAGTACTTTTAATGATAAATTGTACCAATGCACTGATGGCATAGTACTTTTAATGATAAATTGTACCGATGCACTGATGGCATAGTACTTTTAATGATAAATTGTACCAATGCACTGATGGCATAGTACTTTTAATGATAAATTGTACCAATGCACTGATGGCATAGTACTTTTAATGATAAATTGTACCAATGCACTGATGGCATAGTACTTTTAATGATAAATTGTACCGATGCACTGATGGCATAGTACTTTTAATGATAAATTGTACCAATGCACTGATGGCATAGTACTTTTAATGATAAATTGTACCAATGCACTGATGGCATAGTACTTTTAATGATAAATTGTACCAATGCACTGATGGCATAGTACTTTTAATGATAAATTGTACCAATGCACTGATGGCATAGTACTTTTAATGATAAATTGTACCAATGCACTGATGGCATAGTACTTTTAATGATAAATTGTACCAATGCACTGATGGCATAGTACTTTTAATGATAAATTGTACCAATGCACTGATGGCATAGTACTTTTAATGATAAATTGTACCAATGCACTGATGGCATAGTACTTTTAATGATAAATTGTACCAATGCACTGATGGCATAGTACTTTTAATGATAAATTGTACCGATGCACTGATGGCATAGTACTTTTAATGATAAATTGTACCGATGCACTGATGGCATAGTACTTTTAATGATAAATTGTACCGATGCACTGATGGCATAGTACTTTTAATGATAAATTGTACCGATGCACTGATGGCATAGTACTTTTAATGATAAATTGTACCAATGCACTGATGGCATAGTACTTTTAATGATAAATTGTACCAATGCACTGATGGCATAGTACTTTTAATGATAAATTGTACCAATGCACTGATGGCATAGTACTTTTAATGATAAATTGTACCAATGCACTGATGGCATAGTACTTTTAATGATAAATTGTACCAATGCACTGATGGCATAGTACTTTTAATGATAAATTGTACCAATGCACTGATGGCATAGTACTTTTAATGATAAATTGTACCAATGCACTGATGGCATAGTACTTTTAATGATAAATTGTACCAATGCACTGATGGCATAGTACTTTTAATGATAAATTGTACCAATGCACTGATGGCATAGTACTTTTAATGATAAATTGTACCAATGCACTGATGGCATAGTACTTTTAATGATAAATTGTACCAATGCACTGATGGCATAGTACTTTTAATGATAAATTGTACCAATGCACTGATGGCATAGTACTTTTAATGATAAATTGTACCGATGCACTGATGGCATAGTACTTTTAATGATAAATTGTACCGATGCACTGATGGCATAGTACTTTTAATGATAAATTGTACCGATGCACTGATGGCATAGTACTTTTAATGATAAATTGTACCAATGCACTGATGGCATAGTACTTTTAATGATAAATTGTACCAATGCACTGATGGCATAGTACTTTTAATGATAAATTGTACCAATGCACTGATGCATAGTACTTTTAATGATAAATTGTACCAATGCACTGATGGCATAGTACTTTTAATGATAAATTGTACCAATGCACTGATGGCATAGTACTTTTAATGATAAATTGTACCAATGCACTGATGGCATAGTACTTTTAATGATAAATTGTACCAATGCACTGATGGCATAGTACTTTTAATGATAAATTGTACCAATGCACTGATGGCATAGTACTTTTAATGATAAATTGTACCAATGCACTGATGGCATAGTACTTTTAATGATAAATTGTACCAATGCACTGATGGCATAGTACTTTTAATGATAAATTGTACCAATGCACTGATGGCATAGTACTTTTAATGATAAATTGTACCAATGCACTGATGGCATAGTACTTTTAATGATAAATTGTACCAATGCACTGATGGCATAGTACTTTTAATGATAAATTGTACCAATGCACTGATGGCATAGTACTTTTAATGATAAATTGTACCGATGCACTGATGGCATAGTACTTTTAATGATAAATTGTACCGATGCACTGATGGCATAGTACTTTTAATGATAAATTGTACCGATGCACTGATGGCATAGTACTTTTAATGATAAATTGTACCAATGCACTGATGGCATAGTACTTTTAATGATAAATTGTACCAATGCACTGATGGCATAGTACTTTTAATGATAAATTGTACCAATGCACTGATGGCATAGTACTTTTAATGATAAATTGTACCAATGCACTGATGGCATAGTACTTTTAATGATAAATTGTACCAATGCACTGATGGCATAGTACTTTTAATGATAAATTGTACCAATGCACTGATGGCATAGTACTTTTAATGATAAATTGTACCAATGCACTGATGGCATAGTACTTTTAATGATAAATTGTACCAATGCACTGATGGCATAGTACTTTTAATGATAAATTGTACCAATGCACTGATGGCATAGTACTTTTAATGATAAATTGTACCAATGCACTGATGGCATAGTACTTTTACTGATAAATTGTACCAATGCACTGATGGCATAGTACTTTTAATGATAAATTGTACCAATGCACTGATGGGCATAGTACTTTTAATGATAAATTGTACCGATGCACTGATGGCATAGTACTTTTAATGATAAATTGTACCGATGCACTGATGGCATAGTACTTTTAATGATAAATTGTACCGATGCACTGATGGCATAGTACTTTTAATGATAAATTGTACCGATGCACTGATGGCATAGTACTTTTAATGATAAATTGTACCAATGCACTGATGGCATAGTACTTTTAATGATAAATTGTACCAATGCACTGATGGCATAGTACTTTTAATGATAAATTGTACCAATGCACTGATGGCATAGTACTTTTAATGATAAATTGTACCAATGCACTGATGGCATAGTACTTTTAATGATAAATTGTACTAATGCACTGATGGTATAGTAATTTTAATGATAAATTGTACCGATGCACTGATCGTATAGTACTTTTGATGATAAATTGTACCAATGCACTGATGGCATATATGATAAATTGTACCAATGCACTGATGGTATAGTAACTTTAATGATAATTTGTACCGATGCACTGATCGTATAGTACTTTTGATGATAAATTGTACCAATGCACTGATGGCATATATGATAAATTGTACCAATGCACTGATGGTTTAAGCGCTAGCTACAGGGTCAATTGATGGATCTTTACCAAACTTTGTATATAAAAACTTGATAGCCAATATTAAAATACTAAAGTGCACTTTACTCCTAATGACCATTCCTTTGGGGCTGGGGGCCCAAAATGCCTTTTTTTCTTAAATGTTTAAGATTTAATCCCCGATCAATTATTAACAATCTTGAAAAATAATGATAAATGTAGCCATTATTATTCATATTGAAATGAACATGTGTTTAGAACTTAATATCTTGCACTGAATGGCCCCTGGGGCCCTTAATGTCGTTTTTTGCTTATATGAGCTATTTAAAAATAAGTTTATGCGTTAGCTACTGAGTAAATGAATGGATCTTAACTAAACTTTGTATACACAAACTTGGTAGCCCATATTAAAATACTTAAGGGCACTGAACTTCTAATGTCAATTTCTTCAGACCAGAGGCCCCAAATGTCTTTTTTTCGTAAATGATTAAAATATTTTTCCCATTCACTTTTTAACGATCTTGAGAAATATATCCATTATGAAGCTGAATTAAAATGAACAGGTTCTTGAAATAGACATCCTTCACTGAATGGACCTGGGGGCTCCTTAATGTGTTTTTTTCCCTATATTAGCTATATAAAAATTAGTTTAAGCGTTAGATAATGAGAAAATAACTGGATTTTGATCAAACTTAGTATATAAAAACTTATGATCCTATATTAAATTACTATAGGGCACTGAACTCCTAATGTCCATTTCCTCGGAGCTGGGGGCCCCAAATGTCCTTTTTACTAAACGTTAATAATTGTATTCCCCATTCAATTTTACACGATTTTGAGAAATATAGCTTGAGTACAATGGCAATAAAAAATTAAATTATCGCTCATTTTGATGCCGGGTCCCTTAATATCATTTCTTCTTTTGTAAGCTTTTTAATTATTAATTTTTATTTATCCGTTTGCTATGAAACTTTGACTATTTTTTTCCCCACTTCCGCAAACATTTCTGGCATATTGTTTTTAAAACATGCCACTTATTGGTTTCTTTAAATTTATTCATTTTTACTGAGATCATTGCAACGCACGCCGGGTCTGCTAGTTAGTTATAAATTCAGACAACAGAAAGTCATACACGATTACAGGCAAAGTGAAGATAGAGAGTTTTCAGAAATGGCATGATAAAAGTTTTAGGACAAAGATTTATAAGACAGATTTGATTGATGGTGCGGTGTGGGAAGGGGGGGGGGTATCAAGATATTGTCCATCTACAGATTTGATTGATGGTGCGGTGTGGGAGGGGGGTATCAAGATATTGTCCATCTACAGATTTGATTGATGGTGCGGTGTGGGAGGGGGGTATCAAGATATTGTCCATCTACAGATTTGATTGATGGTGCGGTGTGGGAGGGGAGTATCAAGATATTGTCCATCTACAGATTTGATTGATGGTGCGGTGTGGGAGGGGGGGTATCAAGATATTGTCCATCTACAGATTTGATTGATGGTGCGGTGTGGGAGGGGGGTATCAAGATATTGTCCATCTACAGATTTGATTGATGGTGCGGTGTGGGAGGGGGGTATCAAGATATTGTCCATCTACAGATTTGATTGATGGTGCGGTGTGGGAGGGGGGTATCAAGATATTGTCCATCTACAGATTTGATTGATGGTGCGGTGTGGGAGGGGGGGTATCAAGATATTGTCCATCTACAGATTTGATTGATGTTGCGGTGTGGGAGGGGGGTATCAAGATATTGTCCATCTACAGATTTGATTGATGGTGCGGTGTGGGAGGGGGGTATCAAGATATTGTCCATCTACAGATTTGATTGATGGTGCGGTGTGGGAGGGGGGTATCAAGATATTGTCCATCTACAGATTTGATTGATGGTGCGGTGTGGGAGGGGGGTATCAAGATATTGTCCATCTACAGATTTGATTGATGGTGCGGTGTGGGAGGGGGGTATCAAGATATTGTCCATCTACAGATTTGATTGATGGTGCGGTGTGGGAGGGGGGTATCAAGATATTGTCCATCTACAGATTTGATTGATGGTGCGGTGTGGGAGGGGGGTATCAAGATATTGTCCATCTACAGATTTGATTGATGGTGCGGTGTGGGAGGGGGGTATCAAGATATTGTCCATCTACAGATTTGATTGATGGTGCGGTGTGGGAGGGGGGTATCAAGATATTGTCCATCTACAGATTTGATTGATGGTGCGGTGTGGGAGGGGGGTATCAAGATATTGTCCATCTACAGATTTGATTGATGGTGCGGTGTGGGGGGGGTATCAAGATATTGTCCATCTACTCAATGAAATGGATAAAAATATCGCTCACTACTCATAGCACTCATTGCTCTGAGTATAGCACTCATTGCTCTGAGTATAGCACTCATTGCTCCGAGTATAGCACTCATTGCTCTGAGTATAGCACTCATTGCTCCGAGTATAGCACTCATTGCTCTGAGTATAGCACTCATTGCTCTGAGTATAGCACTCATTGCTCTGAGTATAGCACTCATTGCTCTGAGTATAGCACTCATTGCTCTGAGTATAGCACTCATTGCTCTGAGTATAGCACTCATTGCTCTGAGTATAGCACTCATTGCTCTGAGTATAGCACTCATTGCTCTGAGTATAGCACTCATTGCTCTGAGTATAGCACTCATTGCTCTGAGTATAGCACTCATTGCTCTGAGTATAGCACTCATTGCTCTGAGTATAGCACTCATTGCTCTGAGTATAGCACTCATTGCTCTGAGTATAGCACTCATTGCTCTGAGTATAGCACTCATTGCTCCATCTACAGATTTGATTGATGGTGCGGTGTGGGGGGGGGGTATCAAGATATTGTCCATCTACTCAATGAAATGGATAAAAATATCGCTCACTACTCATAGCACTCATTGCTCTGAGTATAGCACTCATTGCTCTGAGTATAGCACTCATTGCTCTGAGTATAGCACTCATTGCTCTGAGTATAGCACTCATTGCTCTGAGTATAGCACTCATTGCTCCGAGTATAGCACTCATTGCTCCGAGTATAGCACTCATTGCTCTGAGTATAGCACTCATTGCTCCGAGTGTAGCGCTCACTGCTTCGAGGTATACCACTCATTGCTCTGAGGGGTACACATTTTAAAAAAAAAGAGATGTTAATTAAGGTGAACTATGCAACAAAAAATAAACATAAAATAATTTAAATTTTCATCTAATTTTGTATCTTCTTTGATTTTATTGTGCAGAGAAAAGAAGAAAATGAGTATCTGGAGTGGTTAAAAGGAGAAAAGGATGAACTAGTAGATGAAGAAGCCGCTGCGGAGCTAGTGAGTTTTTAATTTATACAAATCATTTTTGACAATCCTTTGTATTATTTGATACGTAAATGTAGGGAAAAAAATAAACATTTAAAGACACTAATGTTAATTTTTTTGTGTGGGGTAAATTATGAGCAACCGTATGTTTCATTTTATATATTTCATGAGAATTTTAAAATTACAATTATTTATCTTCTGTTTATAATCTCTTCTAATAATCTGATTCACAAATGAAAATTACCATTGCATCTGTATTAATGATCCTACATGTGGAAGAAAATCAGCAGCCCCGAGCCTAGTGCTCTTTATGGGTCTTCCTGGAAGACCCTCTCAGCTATCTGGTCCCGAAGGGGACGTAACAGCTGAGAAACCCCCCAGGAGCGGTCGCTTCTGAAGCGGCCACCTGGGCATTCAGGACACGAAGTCGTAAATGCCTCCCATTGAATTGACCCCAAAAGGTGGGGTGGAATTCCCTACTGCGACCCGCTACCACTTTGACGCCACCCCGGCAAGCACACGAGTCTCCATGGTTAGAACCGCTGCTATGTGGGGGATCATCAATGACCTATCTAGGGTGTGACCCCCACTGGAAGGTTTCCTCAGAGCTGGCATCTGCTGTGTTCTTTGCGGTACCTTTTGCTAATCCATACTGGCCCTAAACTGGCACCGCTCAATGGCGTTGCTGTAAAAATTAGGGGGGCGAAATGGTCGCTTCGGAATAACCCGACCCTCAACGGTTACTTTGGTTTTCATAATCGGCATTGCATCTAGATGCTTTGCTTAAGATCCGTACAGCGACTGTAATCATATGTGACATGCACCTAACACCTACCATAACGGACTTCGCCATTGCCTGCCAGGAATTGTTGGTTTCGAGTCCGGTCAGTCACGTCGCGGTCAGGACCGCGACCCTACTCGTCTGTTAAGTCCCGTAGAGGCCACCCCTTCTGTACTAGATCATGTGATTTGACATCACAATACTTGTCATTGTTTTTAAAGGGAAAAACATTCTTTAAGATCACCATTAGAAACTTTTGATTGAACATTCTTTAAGATCACCATTAGAAACTTTTGATTGAACATTCTTTAAGATCACCATTAGAAACTTTTGATTGAACATTCTTTAAGATCACCATTAGAAACTTTTGATTGAACATTCTTTAAGATCACCATTAGAAACTTTTGATTGAACATTCTTTAAGATCACCATTAGAAACTTTTGATTGAACATTCTTTAAGATCACCATTAGAAACTTTTGATTGAACATTCTTTAAGATCACCATTAGAAACTTTTGATTGAACATTCTTTAAGATCACCATTAGAAACTTTTGATTGAACATTCTTTAAGATCACCATTAGAAACTTTTGATTGAACATTCTTTAAGATCACCATTAGAAACTTTTGATTGAACATTCTTTAAGATCACCATTAGAAACTTTTGATTGAACATTCTTTAAGATCACCATTAGAAACTTTTGATTGAACATTCTTTAAGATCACCATTAGAAACTTTTGATTGAACATTCTTTAAGATCACCATTAGAAACTTTTGATTGAACATTCTTTAAGATCACCATTAGAAACTTTTGATTGAACATTCTTTAAGATCACCATTAGAAACTTTTGATTGAACATTCTTTAAGATCACCATTAGAAACTTTTGATTGAACATTCTTTAAGATCACCATTAGAAACTTTTGATTGAACATTCTTTAAGATCACCATTAGAAACTTTTGATTGAACATTCTTTAAGATCACCATTAGAAACTTTTGATTGAACATTCTTTAAGATCACCATTAGAAACTTTTGATTGAACATTCTTTAAGATCACCATTAGAAACTTTTGATTGAACATTCTTTAAGATCACCATTAGAAACTTTTGATTGAACATTCTTTAAGATCACCATTAGAAACTTTTGATTGAACATTCTTTAAGATCACCATTAGAAACTTTTGATTGAACATTCTTTAAGATCACCATTAGAAACTTTTGATTGAACATTCTTTAAGATCACCATTAGAAACTTTTGATTGAACATTCTTTAAGATCACCATTAGAAACTTTTGATTGAACATTCTTTAAGATCACCATTAGAAACTTTTGATTGAACATTCTTTAAGATCACCATTAGAAACTATTGATTGAACATTCTTTAAGATCACCATTAGAAACTTTTGATTGAACATTCTTTAAGATCACCATTAGAAACTTTTGATTGAACATTCTTTAAGATCACCATTAGAAACTTTTGATTGAACATTCTTTAAGATCACCATTAGAAACTTTTGATTGAACATTCTTTAAGATCACCATTAGAAACTTTTGATTGAACATTCTTTAAGATCACCATTAGAAACTTTTGATTGAACATTTTTTATTACCGTTACAATATGCTTAATTAAAGCTGTTTTTTTTTACTCCTCTTGTTTTAAACTGGTATGATCTTGAAAGTGTATATAACCTGCTTTTAGTTATAGTTTTAGATGCTTTAGAGCAGTGCTTCTCAAAGTGGTGGTCCGTGGACAGGTGCCAGTCTGTGGGCCATCCACCGCTGACCCGCAGAATTTATCAAGAAAGGACAGAAAAATCTAATTATAATCCTCCGTTTGCAACCATTAATACTAACCGTATAGAATGTGTCAATTTTTCGGCAATAAGCAAATACAATGAAATAAAATAAAATAAATAACATTTCTCTACCACGTCAGTACATGGAAAATAGTGCACCGGTCCGCCATAGTAAAAGGTTTGAGAAGCAATGCTTTAGAGTATCTAATTAAACATTGAATTATGCTTGTCTTATGATGACTAAACATTAGAGTATCTAATTAAACATTGAATTATGCTTGTCTTATGATGACTAAACATTAGAGTATCTAATTAAACATTGAATTATGCTTGTCTTATGATGACTAAACATTAGAGTATCTAATTAAACATTACATTATGCTTGTCTTATGATGACTAAACATTAGAGTATCTAATTAAACATTACATTATGCTTGTCTTATGATGACTAAACATTTGCAATAGGGTAAACAAGGAGAAGGCATAAGTGAAATGCTAAAAATTAAATTGTAAATATTTAAAATACAACTCCATAATTAAGATAAGTTCTGATATTATACAGGGTCTTGAAAGATAAAAGAAAACAGTTATCTCTAGAATGAATATGTAATGCAAATCTTTTTCCTTTTATTGTTGTTATGAACCGAAATAATTCAGAGCCACAGAATTATGAAAAGCAATTATGCAACAGTGTTGTGTTAACACAGGTTTTGTTTCTTCAATATTCAAAATATAAGTGAAATGACTTGTTGAAATGATGAATCATCTTCAAATCCCAGATTGTTTTGTTTAACCCATAGGCACCATTAAAAGCTTATTGGAGTGATCCCAAATTGAGTGAAAAAGAACGTGTGTTGAGAGACTACATCTTAAACAACGGCTATGTTGACCAGGAAGACAGGTGACAACGGTTTATGTCTATAAAAAAAATTCTCCCTTCATTTCAGGGGTGTCCAAACTTTTTGCAAAGTGGGCCATATCCCATGAAGTAAATCATGCGCGGGCCGGCTTAAGATATTAAAAGAAAGTTACTAACTGACTTACTAGCTTTTAAAATGTATATTGTTATGTTTTTGGTGTTGTAAAGAGTGATGTTTTATGGGGTGGGGGTGGGGAATGGGTCACTGGTGGGGGTGGGGAATGGGGCACTGGTGGGGGTGGGGAATGGGGCACTGGTAAGGGTGGGGAATGGGGCACTGGTGGTGGTGGGGGATGGGGCACTGGTGGGGGTGGGGAATGGGCCACTGGTGGGGGTGGGGAATGGGCCACTGGTGGGGGTGGGGAATGGGCCACTGGTGGGGGGTGGGGAATAGGGCACTGGTGGGGGTGGGGAATGGACCACTGGTGGGGTGGGGAATGGGCCACTGGTGGGGTGGGGAATGGGCCACTGGTGGGGGTGGGGAATGGGCCACTGGTGGGGGTGGGGAATGGGCCACTGGTGGGGGTGGGGAATGGGCCACTGGTGGGGGTGAGGAATGGGCCACTGGTGGGGGTGGGGAATGGGCCACTGGTGGGGGTGGGGAATGGGCCACTGGTGGGGGTGGGGAATGGGCCACTGGTGGGGGTGGGGAATGGGCCACTGGTGGGGTTGGGGAATGGGCCACTGGTGGGGGTGGGGAATGGGGCACTGGTGGGGGTGGGGAATGGGGCACTTGTGGGGAATGGGGCACTGATTTTTGCCATCGAACGTCATCAAAGTTCATACACATAACTGCTCATAAGTTCATGGGCTTTTTTGTAATCACTATTCACCTTTGGAAACAATAAAACGTCATCGATTTTTCCATGGTAGCACACAAAACAGCACATAATTTCATCTTTTCTTATAAATACAGTGTCGTCGTAACGCAAAAATCCACGAGTAAATTAATTATACATGAGTCCGCGGGCCAGTTAAAATTTAAACGCAGGCCACATTTGGCCGACGGGCCAGACTTTGGACACCCCTGCTTCATTTCTTTCACAATTAAAATGCTAAAAGAAATGTTAATTCAATTTGCTTCAAACAAAATATGCATTGATTTTATGATGTACGAGCAACAAAGCCCGTCCAAAGACGTTCCGCCACCGTTCGGTGGCATGTTGTAACTCTCCTCCAACAGCCATCTCGACCGGCATACATGTGCATCACGTCAAAAATACTATTCATTATAGTTAAAATAAATATCTCGTAAAAACAGAGCTTTTTACTATAAATCCCAATGCGCATAACTCAAAATAAAGTCTTTGAAGAAATACTGCACCAAAAATAACTCGTTTTTAAATTCCGCGTAAACGTGTTCAATATGATTGGCTGTAGGAGTCATACGTGTTTGAGGGACCAATCGCTATCGATGACCGGACAGAACATAGCCTTTTATTATATAGGATTACTTAATGAAATAAATAGGGTTATAGATAATATTGGTTATCATGCAACACACTAATTTGAGTAGTATTTGTTGGGTATATAATAATAGGTATATATTTTAATCCATGTTTAGCAGTTGTTTGAAAATTTGATTTTATCCAGAGGCCTGTAAATATTAAATATGTTTGCTTAATATTTGACAGCAGTGAAGATAGTGCTGTTGAAGAAGAGTTACTGAGAGCTCCCAACTTTGAAAAAGAGGAAGAATTTCTTGAAAAAGCTGAAGAATATGAACATAAATATAACTTCAGACATGAAGAGCCTGGAGGAGATGAGGTACATTATTCAGTTTGTTGTGTTCAAGGTGTTTCATTTTATGTTCAGTGGGTTAGACAAGTCAAGGTTTTCAGTGTGTGTTGCATTCTTATGTTATTTGTTAAACCTTTTACCAGATCTGAAAGAATAGTAAACTATTGTTTTTAAAATTTATATTTAAAACTTCTGATATTGTACAGTAGACGAAATTTTTTTATATTCTGACAACTATCGTAAAATGCTATGTTGATGCATAATTTTTTTCATAATAGAATAAGAATTTGAAAAGTCTTTCTTAATAGTGTATAATTGAACAATTGTACACTCATCTTTCTTAATAGTGTATAATTGAACAATTGTACACTCATCTTTCTTAATAGTGTATAATTGAACAATTGTACACTCATCTTTCTTAATAGTGTATAATTGAACAATTGTACACTCATCTTTCTTAATAGTGTATAATTGAACAATTGTACACTCATCTTTCTTAATAGTGTATTATTGAACAATTGTACACTCATTTAATACAGACCCATAACTCTTGACTATCAACATTTTTTCACATTATACTCTGCAATCATTATTTACGAAACTAAATTTTTTTAAAAAAAGCTAACATTTAACTTATTTATGCCTTGATTCTAGCTCGGTATTAAAATTTTATATTGTGTTCTTAAATATATTTTTACCATAAGATTAAAAGCTATCCACGTGTCATTGAAACATCAGTGCGAATAAAAGATACAAGAAGAGCAGAGCAAAGACAGAAGAAATTGGAGAAAAAGAGACAGGTAAATAAATAATTTTTTTCAGGCTAAGTTTTTATTGATGAAATTAGTATCTAACTTATTTGTTTGAACAACAATTTGTACAAATTAATGCTTTTCAAAAGAATATTTGTTCATAGAATGTTTGTTAGATGGGGGAAAATACTTTTTTTTTAACATTCCCCATTTGTACTTACAAGTGAAACACAGAAAATATTCTAAATAAAAAAATAATTAAAACTTCTTATGAGGTAAGATTTATTGTATAAAGAAATTGAAATGTTTTTTTAAAAATAGAATTCAAATGGACTTATCTATTTTCAGCTCATAGTCATAAATAACTCTTTTCCCTCAGAACAAGGCAAATCTCTTGATTATCCTGATTTCTCCCCAAATTTATGAGAGAAATGTGGTTTTAATAAATTAGAGACAAGCAGTCAATAATAAAACCTGAACATGGACAAAGTACTGCTATTGATAAAAATAAACAATTTATTAATTTTTTTTTGAAATTTCAATTAGCATCACACATGCTGAGCAAAGGTTGTTAGCACCAAACTTCAATTAGAATCACACATGCTGAGCAAAGGTTGTTAGCACCAAACTTCAATTAGCATCACACATCACACATGCTGAGCAAAGCTTGTTACCACCAAACTTCAATTAGCATCACACATCACACATGCTGAGCAAAGGTTGTTAGCACCAAACTTCAATTAGCATCACACATCACACATGCTGAGCAAAGCTTGTTACAACCAAGTGAGATATTGCTGCTGTGTTCTCAGGAAGAAATGTTCTACCCTATTTATTCATCATGTGGATCATTGGCCTTGTTGGATAAGCCCGAATTTTCCGAGAATAAAGGGGATTATTAGAACACTAGGCGCCCCGTTGCGAAGCATACACTGCAGACTTGCTCATGGAGAGTGCAAAGAAAGTGGAGAAAGAATGGACACAAACTACAGCACGAAGAAATCAAAACAACGCAAGTGAACGTCGTTTGGGGGAGGGGGGTGGGAACTGCCAACTCATTGTTGGTTTCTAGACATTTGCAGGTGAAATTCGGTACACCCCTAACTTCTATGAAGTCAGCTATAAAACGATAATTGGTTTAAAATCGGAGTTACATAATTGATAATCGGTTTTCCAAAAAAACAAAACAAAAAAAAACCCATGCAATTAACAAACCCTAAATATGACTAACCCTCGCTAGGGTCGGGCCATAACAGTTTATGTTTAAGGGATGGTAGTATTAAATGGGAGGCGGGTAACAACAACTTCAATGTGCATGTCTTCACGTTGACTCACTATTGATGCTTTTTTGTGTCTGTACTCTTACACCCAACCGTTTTTTGAACTGTCTATGATGAGCAAGTCTGCGGCGTATGCTATGCAATAAAGGGGTAAAAGAACTGGCACAAACAGACATTTTTAAAAATAAAAAAAAACAATGAAGGAACAATGCAATTGAAACGCAAGGACCACTGTTGGTCACCCCTCCACTACCTTCGCTTTCCAACCGTTAACTGTGATTAGTTGACCCCAGCGAGGGTCATTCGTAATGCTCGGTTGCACATACTTGCAGCTTGTCTTGCATAGTCCCACAAAGAGAATTCTATATTCAAAAATTCAATTTGAAAATAAGTAAAATTTAGACAATGTAATCACAAACCTTAATTTTCAAGACTTAATAACTGATAACTCTTTGAAATTTTTACATTTTAAACAAACATTTAATCCATTCTGGCAGGATGTTACATGCTTCAGTGGTGCCAATCTCTGTGCTGTAACCAAATAATATTATGTTTTGTTTCATTTATGTACGTGACCTCTTTTTAAATGAAATTTTTTTAAAGAAAAAAGAACAGAAGAGAGAAGAGATTAGATTGCTACAAAAACTTCAGATGGAAGAAAGACAAGAAAAGCTGGAAAAACTTAGGAAAATTGCCAACAACCCTAATCTTGATTATGACCTTGAGGCTGACTTTGATCCAGAAGAGCATAATAAAATAATGCAGGTCAGAGGTCACAACTTTCTCTTTGCTGCATGTCTAAAACTTGATTATTTAATATCATTAATAAATTGAAGTTCCTAAGAGAGGAGAGTATTTTTATTATCTTAACCAAGTGCCAGCAGATCTATTGAACGATCTAAGAGATGAGAGTATTTATTATCTTAACTAAGTGCCAGCAGATCTATTGAACAATCATTCATTGGTTGGTTTCTACATTTTTTCACAATATCTTGATTTATGAAACTTTTCTGTATTATAATAAACGTTGGTGTTATGGTCATCTAAAGAGTGCATACATTTTTTTGGGAACACTATATTATTTTTATAATTATTTTGGTCACTTAATGCATAACTGTTTCCTATTGTGACTAATTGGTCACTTAATGCTTAACTGTTTCCTATTGTGACTTATTGGTCACTTAATGCTTAACTGTTTCCTATTGTGACTTATTGGTCACTTAATGCTTAACTGTTTCCTATTGTGACTTATTGGTCACTTATTGCTTAACTGTTTCCTATTGTGACTTATTGGTCACTTAATGCTTAACTGTTTCCTATTGTGACTTATTGGTCACTTAATGCTTAACTGTTTCCTATTGTGACTTATTGGTGAAAACTCATTTTGCTTTTTGTTTGTAGAAATTTTTCAGTGAAGATTACTATTGTGAAAATAACGATGTCATTCACAAACCACACTTTGAATATGATGAAGCTGTTGATGACGAACCTGGTAAGAAATTCACTAGATAGAGTCCTGTCACATAAAAGCTGCCTTTCTAACTGTCACCTTGTAATGGTAGATAACCACTTATGGGTACATAAATAGCCCCTTCCCCTTGTAATGGTAGATAACCACTTATAGGTACATAAATAGCCAAACCTTGTAATGATAGATAACCACTTATAGGTACATAAATAGCCCACCCTTGTAATGGTAGATAACCACTTATAGGTACATAAATAGCACCCCCCCTTTCCCCCTTTTCGTCACTCGGTTCTAACAGTGTACAAATTTAAGAATCCTTTTGTGTTTTAACATAGTAATGAAATCTTTTTTTGTGTCCTAAGCCAGAGGAATCAAATGGGTCATTTTGTGTTTTATACAAGGTAATCAGATTATTCATTTTCTGTTTTATACAAGGTAATCAAATTGTTCATTTTATTCAGGTGATTGGTGGCAATATCGTCTGAAAGAAGAAAACGTTGAATTTGATCAAGACAAAGATTTAGGGCAGGAGAATGGAGGGAAGGAGGAGGAAGTATATGAAGAGGATGAATATGAACCTGGGGCGGATGATCCGAATTTTATTGTAAGTGACTAGAAAAATCAAATTTATAAAATTACACTTTTGTCTTGGCAATAATTTTTATGCAACTTTAATTAATTTATTCACATTTGCATAGATAAAATGCAAAAAATATCTGTTTGATAAGGGTCTTCATTAATTGACTTTTTCTTTCAAGATGGATGCAGACTATGACCCCAATCGAGACTACAAGGCTGAAAAAAAGAAAAACAAAAAGAAGAGAAAAGGTTTACCTGAGAAACTTCCGTTATTTGATCCTTGTAAGTAGGTCATCATATCACCTGCTAGAGATTAGGTCATCATATCACCTGCTAGAGAATAGGTCATCATATCACCTGCTAGAGATTAGGTCATCATATCACCTGCTAGAGATTAGGTCATCATATCACCTGCTAGAGAATATTTTGTCATATCACCTGCTAGAGATTAGGTCATCATATCACCTGCTAGAGATTAGGTCATCATATCACCTGCTAAAGATTAGGTCATCATATCATCTGCTAGAGATTAGGTCATCATATCACCTGCTAGAGATTAGGTCTTCATATCACCTGCTAGAGGTTAGGTCATCATATCACCTGCTAGAGGTTAGGTAGTCATATCACCTGCTAGAGATTAGGTAGTCATATCACCTGCTAGAGATTAGGCAGTCATATCACCTGTTAGATATTTATCAAGTGTTTTTTTTTCAGTCCTACTAGATACCTGCATTTCTGCTGACAATAGTCGGAATGCCGACAATAGTGACAAGGACGGGAATTTATATATAAATAATCTGCGAAAAATATATTAACAAATATAATACTTTTTTTTTCATAAATAACCTACTTAACAACCCATAACAGCGCCAGAATAATCTCCGTGATGATTTAATGTGACCTTTCTAGCGCAACTCGTCTGCAGACAATCAGTGTCGGAAATTTATCTTGGCCCTAGACTTGGATAGCTGCCGACATCGACAATGATTGTCGGCATTAATAAAATAATGCAAATACGAAAAGTGACGAACTGGCACATATTCGTTTCAAGATGGATGCATTTACGGTTATCGATCATAAATCAGATCTTAAAGCGATCGAAAATGGATTAAGGAATACATTTCGATGGGACTGGCTCAAAGAAAAAGACAGTAATGGAGATTATCTATCAAAATATGTGCAAAAATTAAATAAACCCGGTGTAGTTGTTTGTGTTTACTGTGATTGTAGACTTGATTATAGCAAGAAAGGCAAATCCTTCATAAAAAGACACGCACAGTCTGTGGCCGTATGGGATATGGAAGTTTTCTTTTTACTACTTCACATTAACTTTTTTTGTGTGCATCTTTTAAATAATGATGCAGGATGGTGTCATTCCATGGTTCAACTAAATATACATTATTATTTTTCAGAATATAGCCATATGACTTAGATCAGTCATTTTCATTTTTTCCCTTTATTACTTTATTTCTCTTTGTTTGATGTTAACAATCTACAAAATATTGAAGCATGATGTCATTTATTGATATAAGTTAATCTGCATTTTCTTTTCAGGATAGCTCTAAATTGGGTGTTTTAATCTGTTAATTCAAAAAACTTTTTCGGGGGGGCATGCCCCTGGACCCCCGCTAGTGTTTTGCGCCTCCGGCAATTGATCGCACTGCGCGCGGCGTGTGATGTCCATCCAAAAAATAAAGTTCAGATTAAGGCTTACATTCAGGTCTGTACCTGGAAAGTAAAGGGACTTTTTATTACATGTTCTAGGGATATACAAAGTCATTTGAAAAAACTGTAAATGCTCTGGTTACTCTTACAGTTTTGATTGGAATGTAAAATGCTGATCTGAATTTCATGATTGAGTGCAAAGACCTGTCAGAACTTTTAAAAGATCAAACTGAAAATAAATTTAAGCTCTTCTTAAAAAATATATTTTTGGCTACTAGTTTTAGCAAATGGATAAGAAATATAATTAGTTGGACTAACTTTTTGTAACCATGTTACAAGGGTGCTAATTTATTCAGATATTGTGCACATTTTTACTGGATAGGGAAGTCTATTCAATATTTTTATTCTGTAAATCGAACACAACCGCTTTTTGTAATGATGGGTCTGCTTGTCAAACTAACACAACCACATTTTGTAATGATGGGTCTACTTGTCAAACTAACACAACCACATTTTGTAATGATGGGTCTGCTTGTCAAACTAACGCAACCACATTTTGTAATGATGGGTCTGCTTGTCAAAATGTTGACTTATGTTTTCACTAGGTTGTGCTGGGGCGCCTGTGGCACCCACTTTTTTTAGGGCACCTACGGCACCCACCTTTTTCAAAAGCCCAACTAACTTGTCCTTGTATGATAAATACGTAATATTAAACTTCCTGAAATGCACACAAAGTATTTTATAATTAACAATCCTCAAATCCTTTTTTTCCAAAATTAAAATATGTGCTAAAACAATGACGTCATATAATATCTTTTTACAGTGCTAATCACCACACGATTTTTTACATGCTATATACTGTTGTACTGATTATGATTTCTAAGTCTATATTTTCAATTGTAAAAAAAAGCAGAGTGACGTCCCTTAGCGTTACGGAATGAACTCTACAAAAGGCAAGAGTCGACAAATTTTATCAATGTTCACCCTTGTTTGGTGTTTGTATAATTTTATTGAATAATTAATATACTTAAGCTGGACTGTGATTGATTGCAAAAATGAAGAAAACAGTTTTCCCAACTGTACATTAGAGAGCAACTAAAGATTCTAACAGTTTTCCCAACTGTACATTAGAGAGCAACATAAGATTTTGTCCTATCTTAAAATAAAGTCTCAACATAATATTCTTTCCTATCTTACAATAAAGTGTCAACATAACGTTCTGTCCTGTATCAACATAAGATTCTGTCCTGTATCAACATAAGATTCTGTCCTGTATCAACATAAGATTCTGTCCTGTATCAACATAAGATTCTGTCCTGTATCAACATGAGATTCTGTCCCTTGTCAACATAAGATTCTGTCCTGTATCAACATAAGATTCTGTCCTGTATCAACATAAGATTCTGTCCCTTGTCAACATAAGATTCTGTCCCTTGTCAACATAAGATTCTGTCCTGTATCAACATAAGATTCTGTCCTGTATCAACATAAGATTCTGTCCTGTATCAACATAAGATTCTGTCCTGTATCAACATAAGATTCTGTCCCTTGTCAACATAAGATTCTGTCCTGTATCAACATAAGATTCTGTCCTGTATCAACATAAGATTCTGTCCTGTATCAACATAAGATTCTGTCCTGTATCAACATAAGATTCTGTCCTGTATCAACATAAGATTCTGTCCTGTATCAACATAAGATTCTGTCCTGTATCAACATAAGATTCTGTCCTGTATCAACATAAGATTCTGTCCTGTATCAACATAAGATTCTGTCCCTGTCAACATAAGATTCTGTCCTGTATCAACATAAGATTCTGTCCTGTATCAACATAAGATTCTGTCCTGTATCAACATAAGATTCTGTCCTGTATCAACATAAGATTCTGTCCTGTATCAACATAAGATTCTGTCCTGTATCAACATAAGATTCTGTCCTGTATCAACATAAGATTCTGTCCCTTGTCAACATAAGATTCTGTCCTGTATCAACATAAGATTCTGTCCTGTATCAACATAAGATTCTGTCCTGTATCAACATAAGATTCTGTCCTGTATCAACATAAGATTCTGTCCCTTGTCAACATAAGATTCTGTCCTGTATCAACATAAGATTCTGTCCTGTATCAACATAAGATTCTGTCCTGTATCAACATAAGATTCTGTTTCAACATAAGATTCTGTCCTGTATCAACATAAGATTCTGTCCTGTATCAACATAAGATTCTGTCCTGTATCAACATAAGATTCTGTCCTGTATCAACATAAGATTCTGTCCTGTATCAACATAAGATTCTGTCCCTTGTCAACATAAGATTCTGTCCTGTATCAACATAAGATTCTGTCCTGTATCAACATAAGATTCTGTCCTGTATCAACATAAGATTCTGTCCTGTATCAACATAAGATTCTGTCCTGTATCAACATAAGATTCTGTCCTGTATCAACATAAGATTCTGTCCCTTGTCAACATAAGATTCTGTCCTGTATCAACATAAGACTCTGTCCTGTATCAACATAAGATTCTGTCCTGTATCAACATAAGATTCTGGCCTGTATCAACATAAGATTCTGTCCTGTATCAACATAAGATTCTGTCCTGTATCAACATAAGATTCTGTCCTGTATCAACATAAGATTCTGTCCTGTATCAACATAAGATTCTGTCCCTTGTCAACATAAGATTCTGTCCTGTATCAACATAACATTCTGTCCTGTATCAACATAAGATTCTGTCCTGTATCAACATAAGATTCTGCTGTCCTGTATCAACATAAGATTCTGTCCTGTATCAACATAAGATTCTGTCCTGTATCAACATAAGAATCTGTCCTGTATCAACATAAGATTCTGTCCTGTATCAACATAAGATTCTGTCCCTTGTCAACATAAGATTCTGTCCTGTGTCAACATAAGATTCTGTCCCTTGTCAACATAAGATTCTGTACTGTATCAACATAAGATTCTGTCCTGTATCAACATAAGATTCTGTCCCTTGTCAACATAAGATTCTGTCCTGTATCAACATAAGATTCTGTCCCTTGTCAACATAAGATTCTGTCCTGTATCAACATAAGATTCTGTCCTGTATCAACATAAGATTCTGTCCCTTGTCAACATAAGATTCTGTCCTGTATCAACATAAGATTCTGTCCCTTGTCAACATAAGATTCTGTCCTGTATCAACATAAGATTCTGTCCTTATCAACATAAGATTCTGTCCTGTATCAACATAAGATTCTGTCCTGTATCAACATAAGATTCTGTCCTGTATCAACATAAGATTCTGTCCCTTGTCAACATAAGATTCTGTCCTGTATCAACATAAGATTCTGTCCTGTATCAACATAAGATTCTGTCCTGTATCAACATAAGATTCTGTTTCAACATAAGATTCTGTCCTGTATCAACATAAGATTCTGTCCTGTATCAACATAAGATTCTGTCCTGTATCAACATAAGATTCTGTCCTGTATCAACATAAGATTCTGTCCTGTATCAACATAAGATTCTGTCCCTTGTCAACATAAGATTCTGTCCTGTATCAACATAAGATTCTGTCCTGTATCAACATAAGATTCTGTCCTGTATCAACATAAGATTCTGTCCTGTATCAACATAAGATTCTGTCCTGTATCAACATAAGATTATGTCCTGTATCAACATAAGATTCTGTCCCTTGTCAACATAAGATTCTGTCCTGTATCAACATAAGACTCTGTCCTGTATCAACATAAGATTCTGTCCTGTATCAACATAAGATTCTGTCCTGTATCAACATAAGATTCTGTCCTGTATCAACATAAGATTCTGTCCTGTATCAACATAAGATTCTGTCCTGTATCAACATAAGATTCTGTCCCTTGTCAACATAAGATTCTGTCCTGTATCAACATAAGATTCTGTCCTGTATCAACATAAGATTCTGTCCTGTATCAACATAAGATTCTGCTGTCCTGTATCAACATAAGATTCTGTCCTGTATCAACATAAGATTCTGTCCTGTATCAACATAAGATTCTGTCCTGTATCAACATAAGATTCTGTCCTGTATCAACATAAGATTCTGTCCCTTGTCAACATAAGATTCTGTCCTGTGTCAACATAAGATTCTGTCCCTTGTCAACATAAGATTCTGTACTGTATCAACATAAGATTCTGTCCTGTATCAACATAAGATTCTGTCCCTTGTCAACATAAGATTCTGTCCTGTATCAACATAAGATTCTGTCCCTTGTCAACATAAGATTCTGTCCTGTATCAACATAAGATTCTGTCCTGTATCAACATAAGATTCTGTCCTGTATCAACATAAGATTCTGTCCTGTATCAACATAAGATTCTGTCCTGTATCAACATAAGATTCTGTCCTGTATCAACATAAGATTCTGTCCTGTATCAACATAAGATTCTGTCCTGTATCAACATAAGATTCTGTCCTGTATCAACATAAGATTCTGTCCCTTGTCAACATAAGATTCTGTCCTGTATCAACATAAGACTCTGTCCTGTATCAACATAAGATTCTGTCCTGTATCAACATAAGATTCTGTCCTGTATCAACATAAGATTCTGTCCTGTATCAACATAAGATTCTGTCCTGTATCAACATAAGATTCTGTCCTGTATCAACATAAGATTCTGTCCTGTATCAACATAAGATTCTGTCCCTTGTCAACATAAGATTCTGTCCTGTATCAACATAACATTCTGTCCTGTATCAACATAAGATTCTGTCCTGTATCAACATAAGATTCTGCTGTCCTGTATCAACATAAGATTCTGTCCTGTATCAACATAAGATTCTGTCCTGTATCAACATAAGAATCTGTCCTGTATCAACATAAGATTCTGTCCCTTGTCAACATAAGATTCTGTCCTGTGTCAACATAAGATTCTGTCCCTTGTCAACATAAGATTCTGTACTGTATCAACATAAGATTCTGTCCTGTATCAACATAAGATTCTGTCCCTTGTCAACATAAGATTCTGTCCTGTATCAACATAAGATTCTGTCCTTGTCAACATAAGATTCTGTCCTGTATCAACATAAGATTCTGTCCTGTATCAACATAAGATTCTGTCCCTTGTCAACATAAGATTCTGTCCTGTATCAACATAAGATTCTGTCCCTTGTCAACATAAGATTCTGTCCTGTATCAACATAAGATTCTGTCCTTATCAACATAAGATTCTGTCCTGTATCAACATAAGATTCTGTCCTGTATCAACATAAGATTCTGTCCTGTATCAACATAAGATTCTGTCCCTTGTCAACATAAGATTCTGTCCTGTATCAACATAAGATTCTGTCCTGTATCAACATAAGATTCTGTCCTGTATCAACATAAGATTCTGTCCTGTATCAACATAAGATTCTGTCCCTTGTCAACATAAGATTCTGTCCTGTATCAACATAAGATTCTGTCCTGTATCAACATAAGATTCTGTCCTGTATCAACATAAGATTCTGTCCTGTATCAACATAAGATTCTGTCCTGTATCAACATAAGATTCTGTCCCTTGTCAACATAAGATTCTGTCCTGTATCAACATAAGACTCTGTCCTGTATCAACATAAGATTCTGTCCTGTATCAACATAAGATTCTGTCCTGTATCAACATAAGATTCTGTCCTGTTTCAACATAAGATTCTGTCCTGTATCAACATAAGATTCTGTCCTGTATCAACATAAGATTCTGTCCTGTATCAACATAAGATTCTGTCCCTTGTCAACATAAGATTCTGTCCCTTGTCAACATAAGATTCTGTCCTATATCAACATAAGATTCTGTCCTGTATCAACATAAGATTCTGTCCCTTGTCAACATAAGATTCTGTCCTTATCAACATAAGATTCTGTCCTGTATCAACATAAGATTCTGTCCTTGTCAACATAAGATTCTGTCCTGTATCAACATAAGATTCTGTCCTGTATCAACATAAGATTCTGTCCCTTGTCAACATAAGATTCTGTCCCTTGTCAACATAAGATTCTGTCCTGTATCAACATAAGATTCTGTCCTGTATCAACATAAGATTCTGTCCTGTATCAACATAAGATTCTGTCCTGTATCAACATAAGATTCTGTCCTGTATCAACATAAGATTCTGTATCAACATAAGATTCCGTCCTGTATCAACATACGATTCTGTCCTGTATCAACATAAGATTCTGTATCAACATAAGATTCCGTCCTGTATCAACATAAGATTCTGTCCTGTATCAATATAAGATTCTGTCCTGTATCAACATAAGATTCTGTCCTGTATCAACATAAGATTCTGTCCTGTATCAACATAAGATTCTGTCCTGTATCAACATAAGATTCTGTCCTGTATCAACATAAGATTCTGTCCCTTGTCAACATAAGATTCTGTCCTGTATCAACATAAGATTCTGTCCTGTATCAACATAAGATTCTGTCCTGTATCAACATAAGATTCTGTCCTGTATCAACATGAGATTCTGTCCCTTGTCAACATAAGATTCTGTCCTGTATCAACATAAGATTCTGTCCTGTATCAACATAAGATTCTGTCCTGTATCAACATAAGATTCTGTCCTGTCAAGAACATAAGATTCTGTCCTGTATCAACATAAGATTCTGTCCTGTATCAACATAAGATTCTGTCCTGTATCAACATAAGATTCTGTCCCTTGTCAACATAAGATTCTGTCCCCTGTCAACATAAGATTCGGTCCTGTATCAACATAAGATTCTGTCCCTTGTCAACATAAGATTCTGTCCCTTGTCAACATAAGATTCTGTCCCTTGCCAACATAAGATTCTGTCCTGTATCAACATAAGATTCTGTCCTGTATCAACATAAGATTCTGTCCTGTATCAACATAAGATTCTGTCCATTGTCAACATAAGATTCTGTCCTGTATCAACATAAGATTCTGTCCTGTATCAACATAAGATTCTGTCCTGTATCAACATAAGATTCTGTCCTGTATCAACATAAGATTCTGTCCTGTATCAACATAAGATTCTGTCCTGTATCAACATAAGATTCTGTCCTGTATCAACATAAGATTCTGTCCTGTATCAACATAAGATTCTGTCCTGTATCAACATAAGATTCTGTCCCTTGTCAACATAAGATTCTGTCCCTTGTCAACATAAGATTCTGTCCTGTATCAACATAAGATTCTGTCCTGTATCAACATAAGATTCTGTCCTGTATCAACATAAGATTCTGTCCTGTATCAACATAAGATTCTGTCCTGTATCAACATAAGATTCTGTCCTGTATCAACATAAGATTCTGTCCTGTATCAACATAAGATTCTGTCCCTGTTCAACATAAGATTCTGTCCTGTATCAACATAAGATTCTGTCCTGTATCAACATAAGATTCTGTCCCTGTATCAACATAAGATTCTGTCCTGTATCAACATAAGATTCTGTCCCTTGTCAACATAAGATTCTGTCCTGTATCAACATAAGATTCTGTCCCTTGTCAACATAAGATTCTGTCCTGTATCAACATAAGATTCTGTCCCTTGTCAACATAAGATTCTGTCCTGTATCAACATAAGATTCTGTCCCTTGTCAACATAAGATTCTGTCCTGTATCAACATAAGATTCTGTCCCTGTATCAACATAAGATTCTGTCCCTTGTCAACATAAGATTCTGTCCTGTATCAACATAAGATTCTGTCCCTTGTCAACATAAGATTCTGTCCTTGTCAACATAAGATTCTGTCCTGTATCAACATAAGATTCTGTCCTGTATCAACATAAGATTCTGTCCTGTATCAACATAAGATTCTGTCCTGTATCAACATAAGATTCTGTCCCTTGTCAACATAAGATTCTGTCCTGTATCAACATAAGATTCTGTCCTGTATCAACATAAGATTCTGTCCCTTGTCAACATAAGATTCTGTCCTGTATCAACATAAGATTCTGTCCTGTATCAACATAAGATTCTGTCCTGTATCAACATAAGATTCTGTCCTGTATCAACATAAGATTCTGTCCTGTATCAACATAAGATTCTGTCCTTGTCAACATAAGATTCTGTCCTGTATCAACATAAGATTCTGTCCTGTATCAACATAAGATTCTGTCCTGTATCAACATAAGATTCTGTCCTGTATCAACATAAGATTCTGTCCTATCAACATAAGATTCTGTCCTGTATCAACATAAGATTCTGTCCTGTATCAACATAAGATTCTGTCCTGTATCAACATAAGATTCTGTCCTGTATCAACATAAGATTCTGTCCTGTATCAACATAAGATTCTGTCCCTTGTCAACATAAGATTCTGTCCCTGTTCAACATAAGATTCTGTCCCTTGTCAACATAAGATTCTGTCCTGTATCAACATAAGATTCTGTCCTGTATCAACATAAGATTCTGTCCTGTATCAACATAAGATTCTGTCCTGTATCAACATAAGATTCTGTCCCTTGTCAACATAAGATTCTGTCCCTTGTCAACATAAGATTCTGTCCCTTGTCAACATAAGATTCTGTCCTGTATCAACATAAGATTCTGTCCTTGTCAACATAAGATTCTGTCCCTTGTCAACATAAGATTCTGTCCCTTGTCAACATAAGATTCTGTCCTGTATCAACATAAGATTCTGTCCTGTATCAACATAAGATTCTGTCCTGTATCAACATAAGATTCTGTCCTGTATCAACATAAGATTCTGTCCTGTATCAACATAAGATTCTGTCCTGTATCAACATAAGATTCTGTCCTGTATCAACATAAGATTCTGTCCTGTATCAACATAAGATTCTGTCCTGTATCAACATAAGATTCTGTCCTGTATCAACATAAGATTCTGTCCTGTATCAACATAAGATTCTGTCCTGTATCAACATAAGATTCTGTCCTGTATCAACATAAGATTCTGTCCTGTATCAACATAAGATTCTGTCCTGTATCAACATAAGATTCTGTCCTGTATCAACATAAGATTCTGTCCTGTATCAACATAAGATTCTGTCCTGTATCAACATAAGATTCTGTCCCTTGTCAACATAAGATTCTGTCCCTTGTCAACATAAGATTCTGTCCCTTGTCAACATAAGATTCAGTCCTGTATCAACATAAGATTCTGTTCCTTGTCAACATAAGATTCTGTCCCTTGTCAACATAAGATTTCTGTCCCTTGTCAACATAAGATTCTGTCCTGTATCAACATAAGATTCTGTCCTGTATCAACATAAGATTCTGTCCTGTATCAACATAAGATTCTGTCCTGTATCAACATAAGATTCTGTCCTGTATCAACATAAGATTCTGTCCCTTGTCAACATAAGATTCTGTCCCTTGTCAACATAAGATTCTGTCCCTTGTCAACATAAGATTCTGTCCTGTATCAACATAAGATTCTGTCCTTGTCAACATAAGATTCTGTCCCTTGTCAACATAAGTTTCTGTCCCTTGTCAACATAAGATTCTGTCCTGTATCAACATAAGATTCTGTCCTGTATCAACATAAGATTCTGTCCCTTGTCAACATAAGATTCTGTCCCTTGCCAACATAAGATTCTGTCCTGTATCAACATAAGATTCTGTCCCTTGTCAACATAAGATTCTGTCCTGTATCAACATAAGATTCTGTCCCTTGTCAACATAAGATTCTGTCCTGTATCAACATAAGATTCTGTCCCTTGTCAACATAAGATTCTGTCCTGTATCAACATAAGATTCTGTCCCTTGTCAACATAAGATTCTGTCCTGTATCAACATAAGATTCTGTCCCTTGTCAACATAAGATTCTGTCCCTTGTCAACATAAGATTCTGTCCTGTATCAACATAAGATTCTGTCCCTTGTCAACATAAGATTCTGTCCTGTATCAACATAAGATTCTGTCCTGTATCAACATAAGATTCTGTCCTGTATCAACATAAGATTCTGTCCCTTGTCAACATAAGATTCTGTCCTGTATCAACTTAAGATTCTGTCCTGTATCAACATAAGATTCTGTCCTGTATCAACATAAGATTCTGTCCTGTATCAACATAAGATTCTGTCCTGTATCAACATAAGATTATGTCCTGTATCAACATAAGATTCTGTCCTGTATAAACATAAGATTCTGTCCTGTATCAACATAAGATTCTGTCCTGTATCAACATAAGATTCTGTATCAACATAAGATTCTGTCCTGTATCAACATAAGATTCTGTCCTGTATCAACATAAGATTCTGTCCTGTATCAACATAAGATTCTGTCCTGTATCAACATAAGATTCTGTCCTGTATCAACATAAGATTCTGTCCTGTATCAACATAAGATTCTGTCCTGTATCAACATAAGATTCTGTCCTGTATCAACATAAGATTCTGTCCTAAGCGTCAACATAAGATTAGGTACCACAAACTTGTTTTTTCGCCCTGAAGCTACAAATTAGCAGCTTTTCACTCATTTTTTCTATAATAAAAAGAGATGTTATACAAAATTGTTTCATTGAAAAGTTTATTTTAAGCCCTTCAATTATATGTTTTTTTCTTTGATGTTGACCTAATTTCAAATATTAAATTTGTAGCCGAAAAAATGTCACCATAACGACTTTTGAGCGGCAGCCGAGCGATATTTTTTTTTACCCCCTTTCATTCAACGCCTTTGCCGTAACACCTGATACATAGAATTGCGTTAACAAGTAGTAACCTTTGATATTATATTCTTGATGATTTTGTTTAGTCTTTCAATCACTCCATTTGATTGTGGATGGTAAATTGTGCTGTGCACTGTGCACTTGTGTAATATTTAACATTTTCATAATAGCTTGTGTCATCTGTCCCTTGAATTGGCTGCCATTGTCTGAAAGAAGGGTTTGAGGAAAACCATATCTGCTGAAAACATTGAGTAATTCAGTGCATATACTTTCTGCATCTATTCTTTTCAGTGGAATAGCTTCACCCCATCTGGTGGCTATGTCCAGTATGGTAAGAGCATACGCATGTTTTTTCTTTGACATCTTTTTGAATGGTCCTATTAGGTCTATAGCAATTTTCTCGAATAAGAAGTTTGCCTTGTCAGATGATTGTATTGGCGCTGTGTGTTTTCCATCTTTCGGATTATGTCGTAGACACACTGTACATCTCTTGATGTATTCTGCCTAGCCATTTTAGGCCAGTAAAAGTTTTCTGCTATTGTAGCAATTGTTTTCTTGGCACCCATGTGTCCACCTAAAGGACTGTCATGTGTCATTTTTATAATGGTTATTTGTAACTTTTTGGGAAGAACAACTCTTTTGCATGTACCTGCTTGTGCAATGTTTATCAATATGCCTTTATCTAGCTTGTAATGTTTGTTGTGGCCTGTTTCATTGTCTTGGATGAGTTTCATTTTTATTTCCCTGATTGTGTTATCTTCTTCTTGTAGTTGTTTGAATTCTTGTTTGGACATCAGTTGGCTTCCTATTTCAAGTTTCTCATCAACTTCAATGTCTATATTCTCTTTTCTTTTTGTGGTGGCTCTTGTTTGTACAGTAGCACATAATTGATAGCTGTTATCACACCAAGGTTTGAATATTTCATCAGAATTGTCAATAACACCTTCAATATTGCCTATGATGAGATCACAAATGGCATCTTTCAAAACTCTCGCTCCAATTTCACCTTGAAACCAGGGTGAGTTGATGGCAAGAGTAGCAGTTGGAGACTCTCTCTTTGTGCCATCAGCCATTATTAGTGTGTCTTTTTGCCCATCATATTCTTTTTCTTCCACCATCCTACTATGGACCACAATCGTTGTGCATCCTGAATCACGAAGACACATACATGTTCTATTATTGATGTAAACTTGGTAGAATTTCAGCTTTCCATGACTGATAATAGTGGCCACAGTATTACTAGATCTTGATTTTTCTTGTTTCATTTTTCCCTTATCATCTCCATCTTGGTAGTCATTCCGTCTCCATGGCTGATCACAATCTCTGTATCTGGAGTTATGATTGTATCTGCCTCTCCATGATCTTCTACCTTTGCTTTCAAAATGATCTTGTCTTGATCTTTCTTCTGTTTCTTTCTTATAGAGCTGCCATTAGGTGACACCCTATTTGGTTGTCCTTTATTGTGGTAACACTGCCTCGCCATATGTCCTGGCTTGTTACAGTACCAGCAAATAGTTTGTCTGTTGCCTTGGTTTGGCAGACTCTGGTTTCTTATTCTTTGTCTATTTTCGTGGTTTTTAATTTGTATTGCTGCAAAGATATCTTGTCTATCTAAATAGATATCCATAACACATACATTATCTGCAAAACAAAACCACAGCAGAATTTTACATAAACGTCTGCTCTTTACTTTTGAAAGTGACATTATTTTACATCAAGTTAGCAGGTGGGGGTTGTCATTACCTTTGTGTAAGTTGATTTATGGACTATAAATGTACATAATGGTTTTATTTATGGACTATAAATGTACATAATGGTTTTATTTATGGACTATAAATGTACATAATGGTTTTATTTATGGACTATAAATGTACATAATGGTTTTATTTATGGACTATAAATGTACATAATGGTTTTATTTATGGACTATAAATGTACATAATGGTTTTATTTATGGACTATAAATGTACATAATGGTTTTATTTATGGACTATAAATGTACATAATGGTTTTATTTTGAGATGGTCTTGCTAATAAACAATGTCATTGTAATATTTTGAGTACTACATTAATAACCCGTTACTTAAAAGAATTGACTAAATTTAATAGGAACTAATAAACATTCATTATTTTAATGTTAGAATCTGAAAGTCTCTAGAAGTAGAAATATTCTGAAAGTCTATAGAAGTAGAAATATTATGAAAGTCTATAGAAGTAGAAATATTCTGAAAGTCTATAGAAGTAGAAATATTCTGAAAGTCTCTAGAAGTAGAAATATTCTGAAAGTCTATAGAAGTAGAAATATTATGAAAGTCTATAGAAGTAGAAATATTCTGAAAGTCTCTAGAAGTAGAAATATTCTGAAAGTCTATAGAAGTAGAAATATTCTGAAAGTCTATAGAAGTAGAAATATTATGAAAGTCTATAGAAGTAGAAATATTCTGAAAGTCTATAGAAGTAGAAATATTATGAAAGTCTATAGAAGTAGAAATATTATGAAAGTCTATAGAAGTAGAAATATTCTGAAAGTCTATAGAAGTAGAAATATTCTGAAAGTCTCTAGAAGTAGAAATATTCCCTGACATTTATATCTTTGATTGTTCAACAGCCTCAAAAACATTTGATGAATACATTGATGAGTACCTCAAGGATAAGATAGACAGTATCCCCTTCACATACAGACAAGTTGTTCCCAATGACTTTGGACTAACAACAGAGGAGGTAAAAAAAACTATTTCCATGAAAGAAAGAATCTTTGAAATTCCTCTCAGAGATTGAAATGGATGTGGTGAACATTTATTCAGAGATTGAAATGGATGTGGTGTACATTTATTCAGAGATTGAATGGATGTGGTGTACATTTATTCAGAGATTGAATGGATGTGGTGTACATTTATTCAGAGATTGAATGGATGTGGTGTACATTTATTCAGAGATTGAATGGATGTGGTGTACATTTATTCAGAGATTGAATGGATGTGGTGTACATTTATTCAGAGATTGAAATGGATGTGGTGTACATTTATTCAGAGATTGAAATGGATGTGGTGTACATTTATTCAGAGATTGAAATGGATGTGGTGTACATTTATTCAGAGATTGAATGGATGTGGTGTACATTTATTCAGAGATTGAAATGGATGTGGTGTACATTTATTCAGAGATTGAAATGGATGTGGTGTACATTTATTCAGAGATTGAATGGATGTGGTGTACATTTATTCAGAGATTGAAATAGATGTGGTGTACATTTATTTTTCTTATCGTTAAGTCTGTTAAAAAATGATCCTTGATGTTTTAAACATAACAAAAATAATGCCACCTTTGTCACTTGTTACCACTATAGTCGTATCAGATTCAAATAAAAAAATCGACTTTCCTTGACTGGTACCAATACAATTCCACAGATTTTGAAAGCACCAGAAAGGGAGCTAAACACATGGGTATCTGTCAAGAAGATGAGCCAGTACAGGTCAAAACAGGAAGAAATATCAGAACGACGCAAGTTTCTTGCAAGAGCAAGGATACCGAACAGAAAGTTGAAAGTTTTGCCTTCACTTTCAGAAAAGGAGACTACGTAAGTCATTACAAAACATTCTGCTACTTACACTGTAACATTCTAAAATATATCAAATATAGAGCAAAACACCTCAACTTCACTAACTTATCAGATGACCGAGACATCATAAAAAGTTACTTTACTTGTATACCTGGTCGTGTTATTAGTAACATTGCATACTTGACCTTGTCATCAGTACCATTGCATACTTGACCTTGTCATCAGTACTTTTGTATATGTGACCCTCCAATCAGTACCACCATCAATGTTCACTTTAAACTGCGCGGCTCCGTGGCCACGCAGATATCTGACTGACGGGCGCAGCAATTTTGAATTGCCGCACAACAAATTTAGTAAAATATTGGTTGCAAAATGGATGCTGTGCAGGTTTGCACACAAGATTTTTTACTCTGCACACGGGACCAACGAAGAACATAGACCACCATATAATTCTAACCTTGTCATTACTACTGACCTCACCAAATGTCTGATCATGACAGCAAACTAACCTCACCATATGTCTGATCATGACAGCAAACTAACATCACCATATGTCTGATCATGACAGCAAACTAACCTCACCATATGTCTGATCATGACAGCAAACTAACCTCACCTTATGTCTGATCATGACAGCAAACTGACCTCACCATATGTCTGATCATGATAGCAAACTGATCTCACCATATGTCTGATCATGACAGCAAACTAACCTCACCATATGTCTGATCATGACAGCAAACTAACCTCACCTTATGTCTGATCATGAAAGCAACTTTATTAAATCAGTTTTTTATCAAATATTTTGAGACAACTTCAACATCTGTTTCAACACATTTAGTACATTGTATCTGCAAAAAATATTTATAATTATTTCCCTTTGCTTACTGAGCACCTGGTTAGATTTCTCTTAACATCCTATCATGGCGTTGGGCTTCTCATATTTTCTCAATTAGTATTTTATTAATCGTTGTTTTGAAAGCTTAATAATTTTTATTTAAACAATTTTTAGGGCAAAAATAACATCCATTGTGAGAAGAGTTATTCTCCTTGCTGATTCCCATAGTATACAAGTAATTCTTGTGGTAGATTGTCATGTCTATCATCAGCCCTAATGACATACCAAATAACTTCTGGAGATACCAATGTTGTTAGTTATGTTTTTGTGTAATATGGACATCAACTTTATAGTTCGTTAATAAACATAAAAATTTCCCTTGACTAAAATTACATGTACATTTTTCTCTGACGTCACCAGGAAAGCTAAGAAGAAAAAAAAGAAGAAAAGGAAAGTTATCACTGACGTTGAGAGCAGCGAGCAGACTTCTGTCCCACATGTCAACACACAAGATTCGCCTACAGAAGAGAGTGAGACCATTACCGAGACGAACTCGACCAACACAGCTCAAAAAGGGGTCAAGAGAAAAAGAAAAGATTCTAATGTGTCTTTAAATGAAGGGGGAAAATCTGCAAAAAAACATAAGATTAAGATTTCAGAGAAGATGGCGTCTACTCCTTCTACAGAGGGAAAGCCAAGAGATTTGAAGGACAGAAACGGTGACAGCAAAGGGAAGACATCAATATCAGTAAGTCCAATTTTGAAAGACACCAATCAGGAAACGCCTTTGAAGAAAAAATCAGCCATTCATAATTTGCCAGAGGAGCAGAGGAGTTTAAATAAGGGTAAGAAAAAGAAGAACAAGAAGAGATCACCAGCCGACAGAGAGCAACCTGTTCCCATGCCTAAAAAGAAGAAGAAAAAGAAATTGTCCATTAAAATAGTCAGCAAGTCGGGGGATAAAGATACAAAAACTCTGGATGGTCGGCAGCTGCAGCATCAGCTGAGCAAGGTCATGTCGGCATCAAGGTTGAAAAAATTCGGAATTGGGCCAAATGCCATCAAGCTGAAAAAGAAGAAAAAGAAAAATGTTGATTAACTTCAGGCTTGTTTTACGTTTCCAAACAAAAAATATTATGAAAATATTGCGTGAACTCTACGTACCCTTTGTAATTGATCATAGAAATTTCAAGTAATAAATTTTATGTTATACATATTTTATGGTGTCTGTTTATTAACATTTCCATTTTCCTAATTATATTACACTTGACGCCCCGCGGCGTAGCATACGCCGCATACTTGCTCATGGAGAGTGCAAAGAAAGTGTAGAAAGAACCGACACAAACTACAGCACGAAGAAATCAAAACAACGCAAGTGAACGTCGTTTGTGAACTGCCAACTCATTGTTGGTTTCTAGACATTTGCAGGTGAAATTCGGTACACCCCTAACTTCTATGAAGTCAGCTATAAAATGATAATTGGTTTAAAATCGGAGTTACATAATTGATAATCGGTTTTCCAAAAAAACCACAAAAAAACACGCAATTAACAACCCTAAATATGACTAAACCTCGCTAGGGTCGGGCAGTAACAGTTTATGTTTAAGGGATGGTAGTATTAAATGGGATGCGGGTAACAAGAACCTCAGTGGGCATGTCTTCACGTTTACTGGCTATTTTTTATTTACTTGGTGCTGCTTTTTGTGTCTGTACTCTCACCTCCCTCCAACCGTTTTTTGCACTGTCTATGATGATCAAGTCTGCGGCGTATGCTATGCAATAAAGGGGTAAAAGAACGGGCACAAACAGACATTTTTTAAAATAAATAAAAAACAATGTATTCACTGGGGCTTGAACCCAGGACCTTCCCCGCATGAGGCGGACGTGATAACCAGTACACTTCGATGGAACAATACAAGTGAAACGCAAGGACCATTGTTGGTCACCCCTCCACTACCATCGCTTGCCAACCATTAAGTGTGTTTGGGGCCGTCCATAAAGTATGTCACGCTATTTTTGACCCCCCCACCCCTGTCACAAATCTCTGGACCCCCCCCCCTAAAGTACGTCACACTTTCGAAATTTTTTAAAAATTAACACCTAATTAAAATATTTCATTTAATACTTAAATTACACTTCACCATTAAACTGTATTAAAATATAAACTTTCCAATTAAAAGTAGGGATGTACCAGATTCAAAATTTTGAAGTGAAATCCGTCTGGCGCCGAAATCAGATTTCTTAAAATGGCCGGATTCCTGATTTGCCGGAGCCATTATGAATATATATATAAGTTAGGAATCTACCGGGCAGCCGGATTTATAAAGTGAAACCTGCCGGAGTCGAAGCCAGAGCCGGATTTTTTTTTAAATAGCCGGATTCCGGATTTGCCGGAGCTGGAGCCGAAATCCCGTACACCCCCACTTAAAAGAACTATATTATTAAAATGACTTTAATAGTAGAATAGTTAATTGGCAACAGTTGTCACAGTTATTCAATGAAATAGTAACTCAATCTAGATCAAATTTGAAAAGAAAAATTGCAAAAATTACACTTGACAATTGTATAATACACATAATTTCTCTGCTAACTTTTCATTTACAATGAGTGAGGTTAAGTTTTAGATAATCTTCCGATTATGCAATCTATTGACACAGGATAATAAGTAGATTAGCGAAACTTGACCTCACCCAGAGATTAAATAATACAAAGAAAACAAAACAATTTGACTTTATAAAAAAAAAGACTAGATTGACAAATTATGTGACCAATTCTTGTGCTATATTGAATCTGTTTATTATGGTCCTATGAATTATGTTTCATTCAAAAATATTCACTGGACATCATCTTACAACGGTGAAATGAAGTTTTCATCCATAGTTACGACTGACATCATTCTTTCACCATCATCGTTTCCTGGAAGGATAATTGCAGACAGATCAACTCGTCCTCATCTAGCCACTCAACAGCCTCTGTATGTGCATTTTCTCTTCTGGCAATAACTGCCATAGGTTCTCTTTGCCTTCTAGAAGTGATTCTCAAAGGACGGATGCTTTTTATCTGAGTTGATTCTGGAACAGTTTGGGTGGGTGGGCACATTCTCCTGAGCCCGAGCTCTGTGTTGTCCTGCATGTTTCTTCAAAATTGTTTGTGAGGCTAAATATAAGTGACCTACTTTGCAAAGTAGATCAAATAAGCTGGTAATCATATGGTTGTACTTTGAAAACTCCTGTTGATCTTGGCATAATGTCATCAAATTTGAGAGTTTGTGCTACAATCAAGGAAGGACATTTATGAGAATCTGCATCTTTCTGAAGCTTTGAGTCCATCAACTATTTGGTTGATTGGGATTGGAGGAGGGGAAGAATCTTGAAGGTAAAACGTTGAAATATGAGCTTCGTGCTTTGTCGCAACATTTCATGTCCTGATATTTAACAATTTGAGTGAAGTATTGGCTGGTGCGAACATGATTGTCAAACCATACCTGATCCTTATATTTGTAATATTAGTCCTGCTGCATCCAATTCAGATTTATGAAGAACACATTCAGGAGATACGCATTTCATGCTATTTTGACATAAAACTAATTCTAATTTTTCAAAAAATAATTTGAAAATTATTTTTAAAGCTATTTAAATTCTACTAAAAAATATAAATAAATTAGAAAAAAAAATTTAAAAAATAAATGTGTGACATCACACATGGCCTGCCCCCCTCTCCCCCCCTGTCACAAAGTGTCACACTTTCTTAAACCCCCTCCCCCTCTCGGAGCGTGACATACTTTATGGACGGCCCCTTTAGTTGACCCCAGCGAGGGTCATTCGTCATGTTTCTTTGCACATGCTTGCGTGGTGGTGTCTCGCATGGTCCCATGAAGAGAATTATATATAAAGATTTCCTTCACATTTCAATTCTAAGTTAAAAAACTTAGTCCGGCACATTTACAGTTCCATTATGATTCAACAACTTTCCACACTTTTTTATGGGCCTCATCTTCTCCAAAGTATCTGAATCTACACAGGAAGTTGCAGAGTTCTAAGAAAACTACAGTAGCTGTTGGTGAGCATACAATCAAGTCCTACAGTAGCTGTTGGTGAGCATACAATCAAGTCCTACAGTAGCTGTTGCTGAGCATACAATCAAGTCCTACAGTAGCTGTTGGTGAGCATACAATCAAGTCCTACAGTAGCTGTTGGTGAGCATACAATCAAGTCCTACAGTAGCTGTTGCTGAGCATACAATCAAGTCCTACAGTAGCTGTTGCTGAGCATACAATCAAGTCCTACAGTAGCTGTTGCTGAGCATACAATCAAGTCCGACAGTAGCTGTTGCTGAGCATACAATCAAGTCCTACAGTAGCTGTTGCTGAGCATACAATCAAGTCCTACAGTAGCTGTTGCTGAGCATACAATCAAGTCCTACAGTAGCTGTTGCTGAGCATACAATCAAGTCCTACAGTAGCTGTTGGTGAGCATACAATCAAGTCCTACAGTAGCTGTTGCTGAGCATACAATCAAGTCCTACAGTAGCTGTTGGTGAGCATACAATCAAGTCCTACAGTAGCTGTTGGTGAGCATACAATCAAGTCCTACAGTAGCTGTTGCTGAGCATACAATCAAGTCCTACAGTAGCTGTTGGTGAGCATACAATCAAGTCCTACAGTAGCTGTTGGTGAGCATACAATCAAGTCCTACAGTAGCTGTTGCTGAGCATACAATCAAGTCCTACAGTAGCTGTTGGTGAGCATACAATCAAGTCCTACAGTAGCTGTTGCTGAGCATACAATCAAGTCCTACAGTAGCTGTTGGTGAGCATACAATCAAGTCCTACAGTAGCTGTTGCTGAGCATACAATCAAGTCCTACAGTACTTGTTAGTACATGAGTGAAGTGCTGAACAATTTATATTTAATTAAACTGAAACATTGCTACCTTTAAAAAAATATATTATTAATCAGGTACCCGCCAGAAAATGCTTCATTGCAGAATCCCAACTTGGAGTTCCTTCCATTGCCAAATAGGTTCCATTATGTAGTCAGTGGAGACACATTTTCAACAGGAGATATTTTAGCATTACATTCAATAAGTTATCTACTCAGAAAATGGCAGGAATATTATTCTTACCATCGTATATCCAACTCTGACATCTTCCCATATAATTATTTAATTTCTATTGGTCTAAAGAGAATTTTCATAGTTTCATCCATTCAATTTTATATATTTTAAAAATTCTTCTACAACTTGACTTAACTTAACTTGACTTAACTTAACTTGACTTAACTTGACTTAACTTGACTTAACTTGACTTGACTTTACTTAACTTAACTTAACTTGACTTAACTTAACTTGACTTAACTTAACTTGATTCATGCAAGTGTTTATTGTACAGTTTACATTTGTTTAATTAAAATGCAGTAAACAACCATTTTAATTTTTTGAGTGCTCACAAATAATTTTTAGGGGAATTTTTTCACCAAACCCAAAACATATGTTGAAAATTAGGTGCACATATTTTTACGGCAGATCCCGAGTCGCGGGTTCGAGCCCAGGTACTGGCAAGGCCCCTGGGACATTGTGCTGGCCACACATTCCCCTCCTCGTTAGTGGTGGCTAAAAACTTGTGAACGCTACATCACTTGCCCCATAGTCCGTAATGGACTGGAAAAAGGGGGGGGGGCATTTAAAAAAAAAGTGATTGGAATGAGGTAAAAATTTAAAATGGTTCACAATATTGCTTTTAGAGTAAATTGAAACGTTTATTTTAAGGTCTACGAAATTTTTTTAACACAAATCCACTTCTGAACAAGATAGAAAGATGAAATTTTTGTTTATAGAAAGCTTATAGCCAACCCTTCAATTGATACCTGTTTAAGGCTTCTGACTGTAATTAAAAATTCTGTAAAAAAAAACTTCGTTTGATAAAATTGAAAATTTATTCCGTGTTTTCTCAGTGTGAAAATGTTGAGATATCGGTAAGAAAAGCTGTTTTTTTACATTTTTAATGCATTTGATGAATTAATTTTTCATTATTTTTTTCACTTTTGTGTGGATAAAATTGTTAAAAAATTTATGAACATTTTTGCACACTTCTCGTTTTATTTTTGCTCACTAATACGGTGAGTAAAAATATTTTTAATAATATTAACATCTTTAAAGGCGGACATAAAATTAAATGTTTAAATTTTTAAAATAATCTTTAAATCAATATTATGTTGTTGAAATATACGATTTAGATAGGTATACAAAAATATATCAATCAAGATGAATATCATTTTAAAAAATACTTTAAAAAATGTAGATCGACAATTTCTTTTGTATCTATATTTTTTTCATAGCTAAAAAATGATTCTACAAATTACTAAAAATCAAATTACAAGTGGTTGGGAATATGCTAAATATTAAAAAGGGGGGGGGGATATGACAGTATTTTGACCAATGAACTGAAAAATGACATGTTTTGGGTTTTTGTCAAAATCGTCTATCTAAACCAGTGGTTCACAAACTCTTTTTGCCCATGGACCCCCCAGGTGAAAAAACTATATAAGGGGCCGTCCATAATGTACGTCACGTTATTTTGGACCATTTTTACCCCCCCTCCCCCTGTCACAAACTGTCACACATCTCGGACCCCCCCCCTAAAGTACGTCACACTTTCGAACAAAAATATTGTTTTTTATTAACAAAATAATCAAAAATTTAATATATAACAGCGTGACGTCACACATGGCCGGACCCCCTCCCCCTGTCACAAACTGTCACACTTTCTTACACCCCCTCCATCCTCTGGAGCGTGACGTACTTTATGGACGGCCCCTAAATGCATAGTATAAAAATTTTTTTTTAAATTAAAGAAATAGCAACATTTATTGAAATTATAAAATATGCTTAAAATAAAATTTAAAACAATTAATGACTTGGATGTACGTCATTAGATTTTGTGAATGTTATTATGTCTGACTCAATGTTTGTGAGAAAGCAACCGTAAATATCCACGAGCACCAATTTCTAGTCGGTTTCAATTTTTTCGTGATGAGTTTCATACCGGTGTAACAGGCCAGATTAAACCCCTGACCAGAATATACCCGGGTATAATATGGCCTAGGCCAGATTAAACCCCTGACCAGAATATACCCGGGTATAATATGGCCTAGGCCAGATTAAACCCCTGACCAGAATATACCCGGGTATAATATGGCCTAGGCCAGATTAAACCCCTGACCAGAATATACCCGGGTATAATATGGCCTAGGCCAGATTAAACCCCTGACCAGAATATACCCGGGTATAATATGGCCTAGGCCATATTAAACCCCTGACCAGAATATACCCCCGGGGTTAAACTGGCCTATGCCAGAATATACCCCCTCAGGCCAGAATATACCCCATTTGACAACATGGGGATATATAGTAAAAAATTGATGAATGACTTTTTAGACTTTCTCTTCATGTTTTAGCTCTGTCAGAGAAATTAAACTCTTTTCTTAAGTAGCAAAATTGTTTTAATTAAAATAAAATTAATTAAAATAAAATAATAATTATAAAATATTTTACGATGATTGAAAGGATCATTACATTTTATTTGAAAATGATGATGTCGCTGTCTCGTTTTTTAAATATGAAATCTTATATAATTTCGACGATTCAAGATCAAAAGTTACAGTCTATGCAAATATACATGTATATGGAATCAGCATTTTTCTATTTTTTAAAATTAACATTAACTTAATCAAGCACTACACGATTATTTTAAAACAATACTTTAAGAGTGGTTATATTTGTTGCTTTTCAAAGGCATGCGAACACTTTGGATTCCTTACCCTTATCTTATATTATCATTTATAGACGCTCCTTCTATACAGAAGATTATTACGTCCTACGCTTATCATTGGTTTATGTCTAGTCTTGCATTTTTTTATTTGAGTTTTAAATGTTGAAAGTTGGTTTTCCTGGTTTCCTCAGGCAAACTATTCCAAATTTTGATTCAAGTAGTAATCATGTAGTTGTTATGTAGTTGTAATGTAGTTGTTATGTAGTTGTTATGTAGTTGTTATGTAGTTGTTATGTAGTTGTTATGTAGTTGTTATGTAGTTGTTATGTAGTTGTCATGTAGTTGTTATGTATTCCCAGTGTTCACGTGTTGAATTACTTTATCTCTGAGGAGGATGTGGTTGTCCTCTGTTCCTGTCAGAATGTAGCTTACGAGCCAAAAGAAGTAAGCCGCCACCACCCCCTTTTATTTCCTTTAATATATACGTCAGGGTTTTTACAAATCTCGATTGCGGCCATAATATACAATATTGTCAAAAGTAAGGCCATATTTGTTCAAAGACGGTTTATTCTTGAAATTTTTAGTGGTTTAAAAGTCCTAATCTGCATGTGATTTTAGACAGGTTTTATCACAATGATGTATGTTTCTTAACCTATTCTTTCCTATTCCTTTTGTTGTAGGCTCTCATTGACAGTACTTGACATAATCATCAGGGAACTGATTGGGTGAAGGACCCTGTTTATTGCTGTAAACTTTTAAATTACTGACATTGTAGGTGCTTCTGATTATTTTGATATATTCTTATGCTTAACTCTTGTTCAATGATTCTAACACGAGGTAGGGACCAATCCATCAGGGCTCCATTTCCATGCGATGAATGCGGCGATGATTCTTCATATTATCGTCATCAGCATCCTTAATGGTAAAACTTTTCCATCTTCTGCAGGCCTGAGATCCCTAGGTAGCTTGGCTTTTCGTCCATACATAATTTCAAAAGGAGTGCACCTGGTTGCAGCATGTACAGATGTGGTATGCACTGGTATAATTGTTCAGTGGTGGTGTCTTCTTGCTGGTTTTTGGCTTAATGACAAAACATTTTTGACAGGCTTTGTTTGATATATAATTTATGAACGTCATTCTTCATTCTTTTCCAATAAAAACGTTCAGCGATTGTGGCTGTCTTATCTCTGCCAAAAGTGCCACCGAAATTCGGGTTGACATTCCAACATTGGCAGAATCCAATAAGGACGACCGTACTGTTTAAAGAGTAACACAGGTAGAAATGAATTGCGCTGATTTAAAAATTAAAAATAATTTGCACTACTGGAGCAAAGGTTTCTTTTGAATGTCTTAAGACTCCGTGAAGGCAATGTTTATCCCACTTTTAGACATCCTATTCTTTAAATTATTTTGCATGTCAGCGTATATTCAGAGAGATTAAAGAAAGGGAAAGGTGCCATGATATGTTTATTTCAAAAATAAAATGAAGATATGACTAAACCGTTGTTCTAGTAACATTTAAAATGTATGAGAGGAGGGGAAAAAAAAAGAAAAAAAAAGATTCATGCATAATTTAATTCAATAATCTAAAATAATCTTTATTGCCATGCTCACTATAATTAAACATAATGATTTGATTAATAAGCGAGGTACACGAAATAAATGTTCGCAAGCGTTTGAAAAGCTACAACTATAGGCTAGTCCCTATCGCGCTTAAATATATATTTTTAAAAAATAATCAATTCATGTATTGCTTGAATTAGTCAACTTAAAATAAAAAAGTTTTTAATAACAAAAAAGATAATAAAAAAAACCAACAACGCTGATTCCATCTATACTTGTGCATACTGTAACTTTAGATAAAAAGTTACCGTCATATCAGACATCGTAATAAAAGAAATTATTTTATTATTATTGTTTTACTGTAAATAAAACATCTTTCCTACTTAAGAAATGAGTTTAACTTCTCTGACAAAGCTAAAACTCATAAAAATGTCTTAATAGTCATTCATTCCTTTTTTACTATATATCCTCATGTTGTCAAAGGGTATGTCATGCTGGCCTGGAGGGGTATATTCTGGCCTAGGCCAGTTTAACCCCGGGGTATATTCTGGCCTAGGCCAGATTATACCCGGATATATTCTGGCCTAGGCCAGATTATACCCGGGTATATTCTGGTCGGGGGTTTAATCTGGCCTGTTACACCGGCACTGAATCCTTGTTTACCAAATAGGAAGATGGGAAAGCAGTCAAAAACGTCTTTACAATAACCCATAATGCAGGATATTAAATTGGGATCTGTTTTTGTAACCAGAATTTGTGGTATCTTTGTTCAAACTTTGGTTTCAGTTTTTTGTGTGTGGATATTTCAATAACCTGCTCCTGTATTAGTATGGAATCATCTGTGTTTGGGATCTAAGTTTGTTCACTCGCAAAACGGTTCAGCCTTCAGTGGGGAATATCCTAGTGAAGAATGTCTTCAAATCTTTGAGTCTGATCTGCATGTAGACTGAACTGTAGAGTCGTTAAGTGTTAACACTAAGCAAGCAAGTCTTCATCTCTCCTTTGAATATCGAAATATTTGGAAACCGAGAACATTATCCTCTTCCCAATAATTGTTTGTACAGAAAAATGTTTGAAACAAACGCAGATATTACACTTTTGATTTTGATTAAATTTAATTGGTCACCTTTTAGTTAAAATTAGTTTTGGCAAATAAATCAGTTATAAAGGATATGTCATATGTCATTTTTGAGTTAATTGTGTTGCAAATCATTGTCTTTGCTTTCCAGGAATTCCAAAGCTGAATGAAAGAATGCATAAAATCTAGGGCTGTTATCGATTAATTTAAAATTAATCGTTAACTTTTGAAGAATTAATGATTAATTAATCGTTAACTTCGATTAAAGCCAAAAATGAAATTTATGGTGTCATAAGTAACATTTATTAAACATATACTTGTCGAGAATAGAAATAACACTGGAATGTCTTCTTTATATGACATCTTTTAACCAACAACGCAAACAGACAAGTGTATTGACATTATTTGGTTCAAGTGACAAGCGGGTCTTATTGACAATATAACCAGCCGAGCTGAACAATCGTTCACATAGCTTTAGATTGTCTCAGCTGAAGTTTCCGATACTGTATTGAATGTTTGGTTTGCAGGTGATATGTAAGCGAAGTGTTAGAACCATGGTAGCAATGTTCTCTTTAACCAGCGCCGCTGCGCAGATATTTGACCGACGCCATGCAGGAGTTTAGAATCACCGCGCAGGAAATTTTGTAAAATATTGCACAAAAAATGGACGTTGTGCAACTTTGCACAAGAGTTTTTTTTTAAATTTGCACACGGACCAACTAAGCTTAGACTAAAAGAGGGAACATTGCACGGTAGGCAAACGATTTCTCTCAATGGAGTCAATAACCTTTATCAAAATTTTGAACGTTCACATAAGTGAATAGTTTAAAACCAAAATGTTCGTGTAATGTCCGGAAATTAGTTTATATTTATCGGTCGAAATATTTTACTTTTTAGCTTCCAGTACATTTATAAGTGGTGGGTCGATTAATCGTTAAAAAAAGTTTTCATCTTTAAAAATTTTTAACGATTAATCGAGAAATTAATCGTTAATTTCCGCAGCCCTAATAAAATCGAATTAAATTCGCACTTTTTGATAAGCTACGTTCTTCTGTATGAAAAAGTCTTCTTCATTTTCCAAACAATGTTGAGCAAATAATCTCTCATTGAAGCCATTCCTTTTGATTTTATTAACTGTGCTAATTATATATTCTAATGATCCATGCAAACTTTAACTAATATTGTTTGCGAATAAATGATGCCGATGAATGACACAATGTACTGAAAATACTTTCGGTACAGCTTGTTTTATATATGCCATAAAGTCAAGAGTATAGCTTTAACTGCCAAAATGTTTTAAATTCTGTAAATAACATTTAGGCTGATTTCCCCATTCTCCCTCGTCACATGATGTCACAAAAAGTTAGACCCAACTTCCAATATGACGCCACAAATATTTTCCCCTCACCATATCTTATCTTATCTATTTACAGACGCTCCTTCTATACAGAAGATTATTGCGTCCTACGCTTATCTATGGTTTGTGTTTAGTCCTGCATTTTTATTAGAGATTTAAATGTTGATAAAGTGTTGGTTTTCCTGGATTCTTCAGGCAACCCATTCCACGCCCGAATTCCGGACGGGAAGAAGGAAAACTTGTATGTGTTTGTTCTTGCATACGGAATAAGAAAGGTGTTTTTATCCTTATGTCTATATGAGGGTTGTATTAAGTTATGTTTGTGTTGTATTTCTAAATTAGAATTAATTGCTTTATGTATGATTACTACTTTGCTCTTGGTTCTTCTATCATCTAGTGTTTCAAGGTTTAATGATTTAACTAATGGTGTTATTCTTGTCAGTTTCGAATATTCTCCAGTAATGAATCTGGAAGCTCTTTTTTGAATTTGTTCTAGTTTATCAATGTTTTCTTTGGTGGATGGGTCCCATACAGAAGAAGCATATTCTAGTACAGGTCTCACCAAAGTGAGGTAGCATTTTAGTTTTATATCTCTATTACATTTGTTAAAGTTTCTTTTTATAAAGCCTAAGGTTTTGTTTGATTTTTTAATAACTTCATTGACATGGGGATTCCATGATTGTTTCTCATTTATTAAGACTCCTAAGTATTTTGCATGTTTAGTTTGGGTCAGTTCGTTTCCATGAATGTAATATTTTGAATTTATTTGTTTCTTTTTCTTTGTTACTCTTAACAGTTGACACTTTTCTGGGTGGAAAGACATACTCCAGTTAGTTTCCCATTTTATCAATTCATCTAAGTATTTTTGTAAAATTTTGCTGTCTTGTTCTGATTTAATTGTTCTATAGATTATACAATCATCAGCAAATAACCTAACTTTTGTACCTGTTGAGATGTTGTTGGGTAAATCATTTATATAAATTAAAAAGAGTAAGGGACCTAGCACAGTTCCTTGTGGAACTCCTGAGTTAACTTTTATTGGTGCAGATTTAGATCCATTAATTATTACAGTTTGCTCCCTGCCCAAAAGGAAGCCTTGGATCCAGTGATGTAAGGAACCTGAGATTCCAAAGTAGTTAAGTTTTTTAAGTAAACTAAGGTGGTGAACTTTGTCAAATGCTTTTGAGAAGTCTAGTAATATTGTATCTATTTGATCATTTTTGTCTAAGCCTTTTGATAGTTCATCTATTAAACTTATTAATTGTGTTTCACATGATCTGTTTTTTCTAAAGCCGTGTTGATGTGGGCATAGGGCATTATATTTGTCAAGGTTTAAACCCAACACCCGCCCAACGTTTTTAGTCATATTAAATGAGAGTATTTGAACTTATAAGTTTTAAATTATTTTCTTCTTTTTAGTCCACTTATAAAAACGCCGTTTTTAAAAATCTTTTTTTAAAACTCAATTTATTATAAAGTTAAATGACCCGGACCCCCGATTTAATTGGACAATTTTAATTAGGTAATTTAAAAAACAAAGAAAATTGATTATTTTAATGTAATGTTTTTTTTAAAAGTTTGTTTAATTATGAATTTATTGCGATGGTTGAAAGTACATGTTACTAATCAGCCCCAAAATTCACGGTGAGTTTTAGTTAACACCAACCTCTTGACACAAATGGAACTGCTCGAAAGGCAAACATAACATTTTGTATGATTGATACATTCCACACCAGAATTGTGGGAGCAATTTTTCATTAAGCAAGTTACGTGCTGAGAAATCATGTCACAAATCAAAGAATTCATTTGGTTATTTATTGGAAATGCTGGCTACTTTAATGGAAGGCGAGAATGGATTTCGTGTTAATGTAGTTTCTTCTTCTTTCAATACGGAGGAGTAACGCTGGACCTTGTTTTCAAGGGATTCGAGATGACCAGTAATTTCATCGTAGAAATATTCATCTACCCCACTGCAGAGCTTCTCGTGGGATCAGGGGCGGATTAAGACTGCACGGGGCCCCTGGCTGCAATTCAAACTGGGGCCCTATCCAGCCACTGTACCTTTAGATAAAATGATTGCTAGCAGCTAATATAAGACTGTAACTTGTAAATGTTCATCCAAAATGATTATTCATGAAAAAACCGAACACGAAGAAATAACTTTTTTGCCGGTATCCTAAAATTGAGTTTAAAAGACAAATTATAAAATTAAAACACAAATGAAAAAAAAATTCACACCCCACCCGGGTATCGATCCCGCAACCACTTGCATCATAAGCCTTTATACTTCTCATTCGGCCACGACAGCTCAACTAGTGATATCAATTAAAAAAATATATATAAAATATTATTTAATACTTTCTGTTATTGAGCCTATCAAATAAGGTTTTTTGACTGCTAAGACTATCGTGTCGGAATAGAGATCATTTTAGTAGATTAGATTTTATTAATTTATCATATTTTCAGCAATTCATGTATACATTTGTCCACATTTATTATAAAATATGCTAAGTTTGGGGGCCCCTAAATCATCGGGGGCCCCTGGCTCTACCCGTTCAGCCCCCCCCCGTTAATCCGTCATAGCGTGGGATTGTGTCCAAGATTTATTTTTCTTCGCCAGTTCTGTAGCTGGATAAAAATTCCCCTAGATTATCCTGAAATTCAATAAAATTCGTTTTTCTTTCCCTGGAATTTTAGGTTAAACCTATTATATCTGCTAAACATGCTACTCTTTTCAACCAAGTTTTGTTGTTAAAAATACCAAAAGGTCTTATTCCCCTTGCAATTTCAGGAGCAAGATAATTTCATCTTTCATTTTAAAGACACGATTCATAGCATATCAGCTTAAGAAAACTATTTTAAAAAAATTGCATTATGGTGATTTTGAGTGTGTGTGTATTAGTTGGAGACCCTCAAGAAAGCCTGCGCGAACCAATCGGCTCTTGCGATTCGTGACCCATAAACTGGGGACACATAAACTGGGAACCCATCCTCTAATGGGTCAAAAATTACGCCACAAATTTCCAAGAAATATACTTTGACAGTTGGTTAAAAAGCCACCACCTCATACCCTCCCCTCCTCAATATCTTTTCATGGCACTCACCATACTGTTTCATTTAATATTCCTGGCTACTGAAAATTACAAACATTTAGATGTCGAAAATGTAATCGCCATATATTTTAAAATGTAATCGCCATATATTTTAAATGTAATCGCCATATATTTTAAAATGTAATCGCCATATATTTTAAATAAAAACTAATTTGAAAAATCTCCTTAATGTTTAAGGCTATGACCATGAACTGCAGGGGCGGATTAAGACTGCACGGGGCCCCTGGCTTTAGCCCGTTCAGCCCCCCCCCCTTAATCCGACATAGATGAACTGTATAGTTGATGGTAGAGCAACATCCAGCAGACTTATTGAAAACAAATTTATGTCACAACTGTGGAGGCAGTTGTACTTTGACAGCAGGCAGCTTGTACTCAGCTCGTACAACTAAACTGTTGTACTCTGCTCGTACAACTAAACTGTTGTACTCTGCTCGTACAACTAAAATGTTGTACTGAATGTTTCCCACCATCTGCTAGTACTTTATGACCTCTGTCCGTGAAATGTGTAATGAGGTTGATGTGGGGAATTTGGCGTGGGGGGGAGGGTGGCCTTAGGTACAAGATAGTGCACTTAGCTATTAGGTAGGTACACAGGGGGGCACTTAGCCAGTAGGTAGGTACATTCTGATGCTGTGGACATGAAGATGTCAAATTATAAATGTCATCAGATACGGAATTTTGGCTTAATTCATCTACTTAATTACCACCTCCCCCCCCCCACACACACACACCTTGATCCCCTCCACATTCTACCTTTGCGTTAGTAGATTGCCTCGTCATGACTGGATAAAGAAATCAGTTGGTCAGCTGTGATAATATCATGTTACAATTATGGATATGGGGTATGATATTATCATGTTACAATTATGGATGTGTGGTATGATAATATCATGTTACAGATATGGATGTGGGGTATGATAATATCATGTTACAATTATGGATATGGGGTATGATAATAATAACATGTTACAGATATGGATGTGGGGTATGATAATATCATGTTACAGATATGGATGTGGGGTATGATAATATGTTACAGATATGGATGTGGGGTATGTTTATATCATGTTACAGATATGGATGTGGGGTATGATAATATCACGTTACAGATATGGTCCACCAAAAGTTTATTTCGATATGCTGGGTGTATTTAAGGGGGCGGGTGTCAGGGTATGAGAGTCACTGCGAATGATTGTTGTGAGATTGTTGTGAGATTGTTGTGAGCCAGTGTTGGAGTCGGGTCAAGGCGTTGTTGACGGGTATGAACTCCTATCACGGGAATAATGTCTAGTGATGTCTGAGTGAACTTCTGGTCACACGGGATATGTCAGGGACATGACCAGAGGACACGCCAGGGTCAGTTGATACCAGTTGGGGGGTTTATAAGAGAGTAGTCGAGACGAGGGCAGGGAGTGGCAGAAAGCTGTGTAGTTCGCACAGTGTTGTGCGGTCAGACCGGTCAGGGTAGACCGGGGAGCTGCAGGGTTGCAGTAAAACAGAGTTGAGTTTAACGTCGCCCAGAAGCGGTCGGGTCGGACCGAGGGCATGCTTGAGCATACAGCCCGTTATATATAGATGTATTTTATGTCAAGGCAAGACAGCCAGTTGTACAGTTGTTTATAGTAGAATAAACATTGCATCGTTACACAGACTTGTGTCATCTCTTGTGTATGTTGTGTGTAGCGGAGAGCAAGGTACAATCCACCTAAACATAGAGACTTAACATGGGGGCCCGAATTGTCTCTGGATTGCCTAGCACCGCCAAACACTACGAGAGATGGGACGGAACCACATCAGCACAGCGGTATGTGCGCCTGTACTTTTCAGTACAGCGCCTCTGATACAGACTACTGTATCCATCGTAGGGCATACGTCTTACAACAGCACAACGACGATCAACCAGCGACGAACACGGGCAGACAGGGCAACGATCAACGTATCAGCGGATTTTCTGATAGACGATGCCTAGCAAGTCCCAGTACGGAACATTACCAGCCAGAAGACCAACTACAAGAGATACCTCGAACCAGAACCAGCAAAACAACGACGTCGGAACCAGCACAGCAACGACGTCTGAACCAGATGGTGCCAACTACGAGAGAAGACGATTACAAACTGTACCGGGAGGTCAAGTTGCAGAACCAACCATCCCGCCCCAGTGGGACCCTGAGGAGCCGAGACGACCCACAGCACCACAGTTCAAATCGGGACAAGATCGAGAAGATATTCAAGGTGGAGAAAAACATTACTAAGTGACAAGGAAACTGCAAAAAGTGTGACTTTGTGAACTTCTTACGAATGGATATTTATTGTGTAATGGGACTTTCATTGTATATGGATATTATGTCTGAAATATAACCCACAGTAAGTACGTACTTAATTACTTATAAAATAGTGTTAAATTGGGGAAGTGTGCTATAGCAAGATTGATCTGTTAGATAATATATATAGATATAGCATACCTGTCAGATATAAACGGACAATAAGGGAAGCTAGATTATAAAAAGTAAAATATAAAAGCTAGATAAAATAATGGCGGACAAGGATAGATGGTGGATTAATAAAATTGAGGAAGTACGGGCAAAGTGGCATAAAGAAGATGAAAAATTACTGAGACAAAACGAAGAGAGACAAAGACAGCGACAGATAAAAGATGAGAAAAAACGTAGACAATACGAAAAGAGACAATCAAAATTAGAGGCAAAAAGACAGAGAAGGGCTATAGAAGAGACAGAAAACTACGACAGTGAAGTTATTAACTGTGAGGAAGTACTCTATGGAATAGCCAGTATATATTGTGAAGATCCATATTTAACGGAAGAGGTTTATAGGGTGGCGGACCCATCAGCTGGCCAGTTTAAATATTATAGACATGAGAATCCCGAAGAACCGGTCAATATCGTAAGGTATGAAAAGGAAACATGATCCAGGGTGATCACAAGCCCAAGAGTAAGAAAGTTACTGAAGTTCATGAAAATTCCCCTAAGAACAAAAGATAATATATAAAGAAATATGAAGAATATGACAAAAAAGAAATGGAAATTAGTTTCCTTAAAAACCGTAACGCCGAAGATAAAAAAGAAATAGATTGGTTAAACTTGGAATTGGCAGACAACCTGAGCCTTGTAGACAGGCTAAAAGCCGCATTGTTCAACAAAGATAAGGAAATAGCGGAACACACAGATACAGTAAATGAATTACAATCAACAGTACGTAGCGTTCAAAACAGACTTAAAGAACTAGAAAAAGAAGACGTGGAAAACAAATTAAAAATAGAGGAAACTGAAGCTGAGTCAATTGAAGTAAGAATGAAAATTGCCGAACGAGAAAGTCAGTTGGTTGAAAAAGAGGAATTATTGGGAAAAGTAGAAAGAGAGCTAAACGACAAAGTGGAGTTATTAGACAAATTAAAGAGTGACCACAAAACAAAAGTAGATGAAAAAGAAGTCGAGCTATTGAGTTTAAAAATGAAAATCGACTCAATGGAGAGAGATTTTCCCAGATTATTAGAAATACTCAAGGTGAAAGAGGGCATACTAGCAGAGATGGAGATAAATGTAAACAAGGCAAACCAACATATAACAGAGTTGAAGAAGTCTGGGGTTGAAAAAGATGAAATATTAGAAAAATTACAGAGGGAAATAAAAGAAAAAGAGAGAAAAAACATAGAAAGGGAGAGAAACCTAATGATTACACACGACAATCTGAGTAAGAGTTTAGCAGACAAAGATGATTTATTAGAAGAATTGAAGAGAGAGCACAAAATAAAAATGAATGAATCTGAAGTTAAGTCCATGAACATGAAAATGAAAAGTACCGAAATGGATGAAGTGTATTCTAATTTGATAAAAATATTCAAGGGGAAAGATGAAAAACTAGCAGAGATGGAAATAAACTTAATAATTGCAAACCAAAATATAACAGGGCTGAATAGGACGCTGGATGATAACGACGAACTTATGGAAAAATTACAGAGGGAGCTAAAGGAAAGAGAGATAGAAAACAAAAATATTAAAGAAAGACTGACTCAAAAAGAAGAGGTCAATAAGCAGTTAACCCTAAAGGTAGAACGTAACAAAGAAGACATAACGGAATTATGGCGAATCATAACGGACAAAGAAGAAAAAATGGCTGACTTAAGCCTCAGGTTAACAGGGAAAGATATGACAGCTATGGTGCAGAGAAGGTGCTAGACACACCATAGTATTGTTGAAAAACCGTACGAAAATGAGAACAAAGAGTTGATAGAGAAAGAGGAAATTGTTGACAAAGGTCGCCAAGTGGACATAGAAAAAATTAGTGACCCAGATAGTAAAGATGAGGTGAAGCCCTCAGAAGGAAAAAAAAGTACACAGGAATGTAATGCTACTAAGGAGCGAAAAACTGAGTTGACTACAGAGAGGGTAGAAAAAAGCAAGCTCACAAAAAAATATGACAATGACATGTGCTCAGCGGGTCATAGCTTGGAGTCGGGGGACACAGAATACGGGTGCGACATCCAAACACATAGCACGGTAAACGTTGCACAGTTACGTAAGGACATTGACACATACGGTCAAGACGGGCCGGTAATACGCAGACCATGACCGACAAAAGCTCACAGGACAGGCTTACAAAGAAAGATAACGGCTTCGCTGGTCCGTTAAGAGTAATGTTTTTGTTGATAGCTGAAGTCCTGGGGAGAACAGTAAGTCGTGGGGGCGAAAGTGGCGCGTGCGCAGATGTAGTCATAGACACAAGGGGTCAAGAAGGAAAATTCAAAGGTCAGGGTTATTATGACACTAGCTGCGGTATTGTTATACCCACGTGGGAAGTGCCGCGTAGGCATGACTTAGAACACATCAGCCTGTATAACGGAAACCAGGGTCGTTTGTTATTTAGGATTGGGGACTAACGTAATATCCCACCCTCAGATACAACGGCTATGATTTTTTTTCAATGTTATGAAATTTTTGGCCTGTGTATTGATATATATGAATATGATATTTGTTATGATGATGATGTGGTTTTTGTGTTAACTATGATTTCTTTTTCAAGATGATGTGGGTGATAACTATAAGAGATAATAAGTTTTTTTTGTTAGAACTTGCGGGGTCCAGGTGACCTCGTGTCATTTTTTTATAACATGTATTGATGTGTCATGGGTACCAGTACTATACTGGGTATTGATGACGTATTTTGAGGGTCATGGCCATTGGGGTAATGATATAAGAAATGTTTCGCCCTGGAGATATCAGGACATTCTTGATTACAAGGATATGTATTGTTGATAGGTTCTGCTGAAAATAATGTTGGTGATTTTGATGATGAAATGAATTGTATTAATGAATTATGAATATGCTTTAAGTTTTGTGATGAGTATCATATTATGTTTATGATGATACGGATAAAAGGGGTCCCGCTGTGGGGACGTGAAATATACATAGGAGAACAGTGACTGTTCCTTATAGGTCCCATGATGTGGACAGAGCTAGTTGTAATTAATGACAGATTTAATTGCAATCTGGGGTATTATGATTATTATGATGAATTATGTTAATTACGACTACTATATGCACATGATTGATGATTGTTATATAATTGATTGTAATGGGTTAAATACAATCAGGCTGAAATGTTTATAGTTTGGATAAGTAGTTATCCCTATAACATTATCTCATGCTGGAGGTAATCCTGGAATAAATATCTTAAGGAATTTATATGAGGTACCAGTAGAGTCAGTTGTAAATAGAAAACAATCCAGCGTAAAAATGGTCAATTGTTGGATACTAATTATGTGAGGTGTTATGACCAGTAGTAGGTCGAAGGTTGGTTCTTTGAGAATTAAGATAATAATGTACGAGTAGTCAAGAAGTAGGAAGTCAGACCTGTATGGCATGGGAGATAGGCTCCCTTTGTTATATAATTAACTACGTCCTGTACGGCAGGAGTGATGGGCAGTTTTTGTTAATCAATTAACCAAGTTCCTGTGTGGCAGGAGCGATGGGCTGTATTTATATACATAGATTTAGAACTGTGCCTATGGAGAGATAAGAGAGCTCAATAACACAGGTGTTATTAAAAAGTAATTAAGTGAGCAGTGATTGCTCCGTAATATGCCACATGATGTGGACAAGTGCTTAAGTGTTAGAATTTTGTGTAATTTTTTTTCCAAGATTTGTAAATGGCATATTGTTAGATGGATTGATTATTAGTGATAATGAGATGCATTAAGACTTCACATGTATATATATTTTCTTTTTGCACTAATGTATATATAGAGTATGTAATTCAGGGGTGGTAGTATGACGGCTGTCCATCTCGAATGACGTTGCGGGTTAGTGAAGTCGTATAAAGGTACGACCAAGTGGATTTATGCTCTGTGTTGTATATACTATTGTTTTTTTTCATGCAATGTTGTGTATAAAATTATTTTGAAAGATATTAATTCATTATGTATTATATTATTGTAATTGTAATGTGCAGTGATTCCATGCCCTGACTTTGTTGTATTGTGAGATTCTACCCGTAAGTAGAATCTAACGGAAGAGGGGGGATATGTCAGGGTATGAGAGTCACTGCGAATGATTGTTGTGAGATTGTTGTGAGATTGTTGTGAGCCAGTGTTGGAGTCGGGTCAAGGTGTTGTTGACGGGTATGAACTCCTATCACGGGAATAATGTCTAGTGATGTCTGAGTGAACTTCTGGTCACACGGGATATGTCAGGGACATGACCAGAGGACACGCCAGGGTCAGTTGAGACCAGTTGGGGGGTTTATAAGAGAGTAGTCGAGACGAGGGCAGGGAGTGGCAGAAAGCTGTGTAGTTCGCACAGTGTTGTGCGGTCAGACCGGTCAGGGTAGACCGGGGAGCTGCAGGGTTGCAGTAAAACAGAGTTGAGTTTAACGTCGCCCAGAAGCGGTCGGGTCGGACCGAGGGCATGCTTGAGCATACAGCCCGTTATATATAGATGTATTTTATGTCAAGGCAAGACAGCCAGTTGTACAGTTGTTTATAGTAGAATAAACATTGCATCGTTACACAGACTTGTGTCATCTCTTGTGTATGTTGTGTGTAGCGGAGAGCAAGGTACAATCCACCTAAACATAGAGACTTAACAGCGGGGGGATGTCAGTTTGTGCGTGTGTTACACTAGAATAAGTTTTGTTGGAGAACAGTTTTTGTTTAAACTTGATTTAAAACCACCATTCCATCTGGTTGTGATGACATGATAACAGAACCATTCCATCTGGTTGTGGTGAGATGATGACAGCACCATTCCATTTGGTTGTGATGACATGATGACAGCACCATTCCATCTGGTTGTGATGACATGATGACATCACCATTCCATTTGGTTGTGATGACATGATGACAGCACCATTCCATGTGGTTGTGATAACATGATGACAGCACAATTCCATCTGCTTGTGATGACATGATGACATCACCATTACATGTGGTTGTGATGACCTGATGACAACACCATTCCATGTGGTTGTGATGACATGATGACAGCACGATTCCATCTGGTTGTGATGACATGATGACAGCACCATTCAATGTGGTTGTGATGACATGATGACAGCACCATTCCATGTGTTTGTGATGACATGAAGACAGCACCATTTCATCTGGTTGTGGTGACATGAATACAGCACCATTCCGTGTGGTTGTGGTGACATGATGACATCACCATTACATGTGGTTGTGATGACATGATGACAGCACCATTACATGTGGTTGTGATGACATGATGACAGCACCATTCCATGTGGTTATGATGACATGATGACAGCACCATTCTTTGGGGTTTTGATGACATGATTACAGCACCATTCCATCTGGTTGTGAGGACATGATGAGTGCACCATTTCGTGGGGTTGTGATGACATGATGACAGCACCATTCCATGTGGTTGTGATGACATGATGACAGCACCATTCCATGTGGTTCTGATGACATGATGACAGCACAATTTCATGTGGCTGTGATGACATGACAGCACCATTCCGTGTGGTTGTGATGACAGTAGTTAGGAATGGACGTTTCGGGTATGAAAAGTGTGGCGCGCCACCGTGCCGCCACCACAGCTGTTGCCGTTACCGGCGCGCGGTAATTAATTAGACAAGTTAATTAGATGTGTCATGTTGTCATACAACATGTTAATTAGTGTTAGACAAGTTAATTAGGATATCCTGTTGTTATACAACATTGTTGTTAATTAATTATGTTAATTAGGATATCCTATTGTTATATGTAGGACGTATGGCGGGAAATTCAAATTTTCTGTTTAAAGGGGGATAATCGTGAATTTAAGGTTTACTTCCCCTTTTATAATTTTTTCAATGTATTCAATTTTTATTCAATTATTTCATAATTGAGTGTTCCTCAAATTATTTTATTTAATTATTGAGTGGTCCTTAAATTATTTTTTATTTATTTAAGTATTGAGTGGTTCGCAAAAATATTTTTTTTTAAATTGTATTTTATTTGTTGAATGGTAGTATTTTAAGGTTCTCAAGGTATTTTATTATTATAAATCAAAAGATTGGTTTTCTTTGTTGATGTTTTTTCTAGACAAAAATGATGAATTCAATGTCTTTGAGTTAATATTTTGTTTTATATATATTTATTAAAGGCGTGATATGCATGTTTATATGCAGGTAGTCCCCAGGTTACGAATTTCCCCTCCCAACTTACGCTGTTTCGTGGTTACGAACGCTCCCCCATAATGAATAATATTACGCGTTATTCTGTATTTTAAAAACATTTTTTTCATGTGGTAAAGAATTGTTTTCTCTAGTTGAAATAAAAAAAAATTATTGAAACATATGTATTATCATTATTTGAACCTAAAACTTTAGTTAGCGAATTTTTCTCATGGTGAAGTTATCAATCAAGTCAGTAAAGCTATTGATTTTAACCTAAACACAACGCATTACTTGTCCTGGACCACATTCCATACCCCCACTAACTTATTAAAACGGTCATACAGCCAGTGGTAACATCTGTCCATCCAAACCCTCTCGTCGTCTGTACTATTGATTTTAACCTAAACCCACGCCTTCTAAATCCACTTCGTCAGTTTTAGTACATACTTTATACTACCACACCTATGCTAACATCAGATCAACAGCCAAACCCGCGGTTTTTTCCACCCCTCCTAAAGTTGTCTAATTAATTATAAAATATACTAAACCCTTCCTAATTGTAACTTATACCATCGACTGCCCCCACTATGTTATTTGAATTAAATTCCCCACCAACAACATCTGTCCAGCAGAGTACCCCAAATAAAATACATCGCCTAACAACCTGAAACACATAAAAACCGTGCTTAAAACCCTTAAACATGACCATTAGAAAAATAAAATACAGTTAAAAATAGTAAAATAGCTTGAGAACCACTTAATAATTAAATGAAAAATAAATAGAAATAGGTTGAGAACCTTTAAATACGACCATTCAACAAATAAAATACAATTTAAAAAAAAATAATAAAATACCTTGAGAACCTTAAAATACTACCATTCAACAAATAAAATACAATTTAAAAAAAAATATTTTTGAGAACCACTAATACTTAAATAAATAAAAAATAATTTAAGGACCACTCAATAATTAAATAAAAATAATTTGAGGAACACTCAATTATGAAATAATTGAAAAAGTAAAAATTGAATACATTTGAAAAAATTAAAAAAGGGGAAGTAACCTTAAATACACGATTATCCCCCTTTAAACACAGAAAATTTGAATTTCCCGCCATACGTCCTACATATAACAATAGGATATCCTAATTAACATAATTAATTAACAACAATGTTGTATAACAACATGATATCCTAATTAACTTGTCTAACACTAATTAACATGTTGTATAACAACATGACACATCTAATTAACTTGTCTAATTAATTACCGCGCGCCGGTAACGGCAACAGCTGTGGTGGCGGCACGGTGGCGCGCCACACTTTTCATACCCGAAACGTCCATTCCTAATTACTGATGACATAATGACAGCACCATTCCATGTGGTTCTGATGACATGATGACAGCACAATTTCATGTGGCTGTGATGACATGATGACAGCACCATTCCGTGTGGTTGTGATGACATGATGACAGCACCATTCTTTGGGGTTGTGATGACATGATTACAGCACCATTCCATCTGGTTGTGAGGACATGATGAGTGCACCATTTCGTGGGGTTGTGAGGACATGATGACAGCACCATTTCGTGGGGTTGTGATGACATGATGACAGCACCATTCCATGTGGTTTTGATGACATGATGACAGCACCATTCAGTGGGGTTGTGATGACATGATGACAGCCCCATTCAATGTGTTTTTGATGACATGATGACAGCACCATTTCATGTGGCTGTGATGACATGATGACAGCACCATTCCGTGTGGTTGTGATGACATGATGGCAGCACCATTCCATCTGGTTGTGAGGACATGATGACAGCACCATTTCGTGTGGTTGTGATGACATGATGACAGCACCATTCCATGTGGTTGTGATGACATCATGACAGCACCATTCAGTGGGGTTGTGATGACATGATGACAGCACCATTCTGTGGTTGTGATGATATGATGACAGCACCATTCAATGTGGTTCTGATGACACGAAGACATCACAATTCCATCTGGTTGTGATAACATGATGACAGCACCATTCCGTGTGGTTGTGATGACATGATGACAACACCATTCCATCTGGTTGTGATGACATGATGACAGCACCATTCCATCTGGTTGTGATGACATGATGACAGCACAATTCCATGTCGTTGTGATGACATGATGACAGCATCATTCCGTGTGGTTGTGATTACGTGCTAAAACCACAATTACGTGTGGTTGTGGTGACATGATGACAGCACCATTCTGTGTGATTGTGATGACATGATGACAGCACCATTATGTGGGGTTGTGATGACATGATGACAGCACCACTCCATTTGGTTGTTATGACACCACCATTCCATCTGGTTGTGGTGACATGATGACAGCACCATTCCGTGGGGTTGTGATGACATGATGACAGCACCATTCCATCTGGTTGTGATGACATGATGACAGCACCATTCCGTGTGGTTGTGATGACATGATGACAGCACCATTCCATCTGGTTGTGATGACATGATGACAGCACCATTCCATGTGGTTGTTATGACATGATGACAGCACCATTCCATGTGGTTGTGCTGACATGATGACAGCACCATTACGTGTGGTTGTGATGACATGATGACAACACCATCACGTGTGGTTGTGATGACAAAATGACAGCACCATTCCGTGTGGTTGTGGTGACATGATGACAAAACCATTCTGTGTGATTGTGGTGACATGATGACAACACCATTCCATGTGGTTGTGATGACATGATGACAGCACCATTACGTGTGGTTGTGATGACATGATGACAGCACCATTCTGTGGTGTTGTGATGACATGATGACAGCACCATTCCATGTGGTTGTGATGACATGATGACAGCACCATTCCGTGTGGTTGTGATGACATGATGATAGCACCATTCCGTCTCGTTGTGATGACATGAGGAAACACCCTGACAATGGATACATCAGGACCAGATATTGAATGGTTAGTGTCTAAGCTGGCATCCGTCTTTATCAGGATGTTAGAGTAGACGTTAATCACGTTTGGTTAATGTTAGATACAGTGTCAGCCATGATTTAAGTGCGGTGACACAATAATCAATGTTGTCTGTTACCGAGATTAACTACACCCACGGGATAATCTGCTTTCTTTTAAGCAGGGGCGTCACTAGGGGGGGGCGAGGGGGGCTGGCCGCCCCGGGTGACACCCATCAGGGGGTGACACCCGAGCCTAAAATTTTACTGTGTACGATTTTATGTCAGAAAAAAATGAAGACACATTTTTTTCATCTAGAAAGAAATTAAGAAATACAAAGAAATACGTTAAACGCGAAAATATTTTATTAAAAAATATCAGTTAACTTTCAATAATAAAACAGTCCCAACACACAAACAACATTAAAACAAATTAGGAAAAAAAGAAAAGAAACTTCGCAGCTGAGAGATCTTTAAAAAAGGCTGGACATGAAAGAGGCAGTGTCTTATGTTTTAAAAGACATAAAGCTATTTGGGCTTTGACACACTGACACCATGGATGAATCACACCTCACGACTCCCCCACCACAGTGGGGTGTGGGGGGATAAGATCTTTATCAAAATACTTTTTTTTTATTTTAATCAAAAGATTGGTTTTCTTTGTTGATGTTTTTTCTAGACAAAAATGATGAATTCAATGTCTTTGAGTTAATATTTTGTTTTATATATATTTATTAAAGGCGTGATATGCATGTTTATATGCAGGTAGTCCCCCAGGTTACGAATGTCCCCTCCCAACTTACGCTGTTTCGTGGTTACGAACGCTCCCCCATAATGAATAATATTACGCGTTATTCTGTATTTTAAAAACATTTTTTTCATGTGGTAAAGAATTGTTTTCTCTAGTTGAAATAAAAAAAAATTATTGAAACATATGTATTATCATTATTTGAACCTAAAACTTTAGTTAGCGAATTTTTCTCATGGTGAAGTTATCAATCAAGTCAGTAAAGCTAAGAAAGCTTACAAGTAAGTTCCTTTTCAATGCTCATTAGAGAGAGCATATACAGTCTTTGTTGTCCCATGCACATTCTAACTCATTTTGTATTCTTTTCAACTTTGAAAAGGATTGCTCTCAGTTGCAGTTTGATGCCATCATTGAGAGATAGATGAAAAGTGCGATGTGTACATTTGTAAAGAGCTGTGTGAAATTTAGCTCATTCAAAAGCAGCAAAATGTTTAGCTCTGTGCACGTGTTTTGAGTTTGGCATTGGGGTACTTCCTTTTCCTTACCCTGAGCCTGGACAATAATTTTTTTTAAGAGTTTTGAAAATTGGACTAATTCTGAAGGTAAGCAGTCTTTGAAATCACTTGAATATTCTTCCATTATCTTGGCTGCTGCCCATCGGATGGCGAAATTGCTGAGCTCAGAAAGGTTTGTAAGAAAGCCAAATTTCTCATGGATGTCTTTATATGGGCCTAATCGATGTTGTAGGGCTCAAGAAAGTTTGTCAATGATTACCAGAAATACCTCAACCTTGAAACTTTTGTCTCGGGGAGAATACTGTTTTGGTGATGTCCCTTTATCAAACTGACGACCTTGTTTTCACGGGTTTGTTTTATTTCTCTCTTTTTTGTGTGGATAGCATTGAAGATTGTTATACTCTTTTTTACCACGGACTTGTCCTTTCCTTTGTCTTCATGGGAATCAAATTAAGAATGCTGTCTTTTAACAAACTCAATGAGAGACTTCCTTTCTAAAATTGTTTCCCGAATTTCAAGTAAAATAGCGACTTCCAGTCGTTAAAGTTCTTTTAGAAATCCTTCTGCTTCAAGTAGACAGTCACGTGGCTGATTTTCGTTTGTTGCTAATTCTTCCAGTGCTGCGATATCCTTATGGTATGAGTTATTAACAGACCTTACTGCATCAAGTCAGGCTGACCATCTTGTGTCACACAAGGCTTTGTTAACGTGTATCAATTTCATGTGTTTTTGAAGTACCTGTGAACGATGAGTAGATGCAACAAGCCGGGTATGAAGATTTTGCAGAAGACAAAAAATCTGACTGCATCAGGACAACCTGATGCCCTTTTCCCAACCAAATTAAGGGAATGAGCTGTGCACGGCACATAATGAGCAACACTGCACTTCTCACGAAGAATAGCCTGGTTTCCGTTATACTTCCTACTCATATTTGCAGCATTGCCGTATGAATGTCCAATGCATTTTCAGGAATTCATACAAATATTTGCCTGCATCTTTATTATACACTATAATAAGTTTGGAGTATCTTAAATTATTGGTGGCTTCTGGCATTAGCCCGTTCAGCACCCACCTTTTAATCCGTCATAGGGTGTGGGGGTCACGCATCGGTGACGATGTATGACGAAGGGGTGGAGTTAAAAAATGTGACGTCAAATTAAAAAAAGCGCAACTTTAAATAAAAGTTCCACTTAAATATTTGTTTGTTTACCGTTTATTTAATGACGTTTTGGATGGCTTCACGCGTGTTACGACATCAGAGCGCAGACTTACCCTAAATACATATTTAAATGACAAAACAATAATTTGCAAGATGCTAATTTTTATTTAGAAACTACGGCTTGAGGGGTGTTGGTGGGTGTCAAAGCTTTGTGACGTCATATCGTGAAAAGGGATGGGGGTAAAAGTATGAAGCTGGGGGACGGTGGGTTAAAAATCGGCATCCTCGCGTGACGTCATTTATGGTCGGCCCCTTCAGTTGTGAAGGGGTGACACCATGAGCTACCGCCCCGGGTGACACCAACCCTAGTGACGCCTCTGCTTTTAAGTTATAGTCAGGTCCATACAATATGTGCGACTCAAAGAGAAATTGGGAGTAACTATAATAGAATAAGTCTGATTTTAAAAATTAATTAATTAATGAGGAAACACGTTTCCAAGGTCATTATGCCATCGCCATCTTTATAGTTTGTCAAGTAACATTTTAGGATACGGTCTGCTAGCACTGTTATAATTTCAAAGCAACAAATTACTGTCGACAATTAAATGTTTTATGGCTCATGAAAGCATTTAAAATGAACCACATTATACAGTACGTGCATAAGATTTACTTCTTTGGAGCCAATAAACTTCTTGGGAAAAATACACGACTTAATACAATGTTGTATTCTAACTTTTAAACAAATATAAATTAAAATAGCATCAACTGTGTTCGGTGCCTTGCATCTGACGCATCAAGCGATAGTTGAGCGGCGGTTCCCACCATTGATTAGTGACGATTGGTCAACATGTGAGTGGTCACATACAGGGGCGCCCGCAGCGTGACGCACTGGACGCACGTGCGTCCACTAAAATTTACAAAATTTTTACAAAAGGTTTGAAGAGAACATTTGTATTATACTTGAAACTCTGGCCCGTTTGACTCAAGATCATGATCGTCAAACATCTGTCAAAGCAAACGGTCTCCAATTATCAATCCATAATTTTCAGTTCATATATACGTTTGTCGTTGTTCATCACTACTTGCGCTACACGAAACCGATTTCCTACTCATTGCAGTCTGTGGATCAGAATTTAGTTCGTGCCTCTAGTGAGTGCAAGGAATGGATAGACCCTCTGAAATTGAAACAGAGCAATGACGATTCATGCAATTCATTGTTTGACGAGGCCTCCAAGTTAGCATAGAAATTGAATGTTGAGGTCAAAGCACCAAGAGTTACTGCTAGACAACAGTACAGATCAAATGCACAGGGACCGACAAATTCGGTGCAAGATTACTTCAGACTAAATGTCCACAATTCCTTTTTGGATCACCTAATAACAGAACTTCAAGAACACATTTGTGCATCATCAGGACGTTTGACAGCAGAAATGCTTATGCCGCAACATATATCCAGTCTGACTAAGGATGACATGGATAAAATTTAGGAAGCTTATGCGGTTATTCATTAATTCAGATGATCTTGATGTAGAGATTGAGAGGTGGAAGTTCAAACTTTTTCACGTGAAGGAGAAGTCAGCAACACTGCCGTGTCTTTGCAAGACTGTTTTTTACTCACGAATGATTTACACCGAAATTTGCACACTGTTTTTCATGTACTTTTAACTATGCATGTTACATCCGCCACAGCTGAATGCAGCTTCTCGGCGCTCCGCCGTCTCAAGAGTTATATGCGTTCAAAAATGGGACCAGAACGACTATCAGCTCTGGCGCTGCTGCATGTTCACACCGACATATTTCCTGACGTCACTAAAGTCATAAAAGACTTCCATGCCACAGGACATCGTAGAATTGTGTTTACCTTTGACAATGATGACTGATTTGCAAAGCAACGTGTTTACGTAAGGTATATGACGGTAAATATACTTAGGCTAGATTATGTTTGTAGCCCATTCTTTGCGTAAAATGTTTGAAATATTGGTGAAATAGAAAAAATGATTAACAATATGCCTGTTTTGCTTTTTTTTGCTTGAGTACTTTTGCTAATATGAGACATGAGTCAAGGCATGTGGTGACATTTATTTATCAGTATATGCTTAAGAAGCGCTGATTAATGATGATAGGAGACGGGAAGGTGTGCGTCAATTTTTTTCAAGGCTGTGGGCGCCCCTGGTCACATATCATTGGTTAGTGACAATAGGTCAACATTTGAGTGGTCACATACCATTGGCTAGTGACGATTGGTCAACATTTGAGTGGTCACTTACCATTGGTTAGTGACGATTGGTCCACATTTCAGTGGTCACATACCATTGGCTAGTCACGATTGGTCAACATTTGAGTGGTCACATACAATTTGCTAGTGACAATTGGTCCACATTTCAGTGGTCACATAGCAATGAGTTTATTTCACTTTATTTCCCTGGAGCAGAAAATGATTTGAATCCAGAGTTAACGTGGGGTTGTCTCCTATTCTCTTTTAGATTCACTATGCCAAATAGAATCTTTTCACATCTACGGCTCAATTTACGATACTCTAAAGAAATTTCAAAATAACCGATTGTTAAAATTTTATTCAAGAAAAATAAAAGTTATGTTTGGTGATTTGGTGCACTGAAATAAACGACTTATAATTAATAGAATGTTAGCTTTCCTTTATTGGAGGAGAAAAAAGCCACATATTTCTAGAACACATAATATATAGTAGAATAGTTAACCACATAAACAAATATAATGCCCTATGCCCACATCAACACGGCTTTAGAACAAAACAGATCATGTGAAACACAATTAATAGGTTTAATAGATGGACTATCAAAAGGCTTAGACAATAATGATCAAATAGACACAATATTACTAGACTTCTCAAAAGCATTTGACAAAGTTCACCACCTTAGTTTACTTAAAAAACTTAACTTCTTTGGAATCCAAGACTTCCTTTTGGGTAGGGAGCAAACTGCAATAATTAATGGATCTAAATCTGCACCAATAAAGGTTAACTCAGGAGTTCCACAAGGAACTGTGCTAGGCCACTTACTCTTTTTAATTTATATAAATGATTTACCCAACAACATCTCAACAGGAACAAAATTTAGGTTATTTGCTGATGATTGTATAATCTATGGAACAATTAAATAAGAACAAGATAGCAAAATTTTACAAAAAGACTTAGATGAATTGATAAAATGGGAAACTAACTGGAGCATTTATTTCCACCCAGAAAAGTGTCAACTGTTAAGAGTAACAAAGATAAAGAAACAACTAAATTCAAAATATTACATTCATGGTAGAGAACTGACCCAAGCTAAAGATGCAAAATAATTAGGAGTCATTATAAATGAGAAAGTATCATGGAATCCCCATGTCAATGAAGTTATTAAAAAATCAAAGAAAACCTTTGGCTTAAAAATAAACTTTTACAAATGTAATAGAGATAAAACTAAAATGCTACAGGTGAGACCTGTACTAGAATATGCATCTTCTGTATGGGACCCATCCACCAAAGAAAAAATTGATAAACTGGAACAAATTCAAAAGAGAGCTGCCAGATTCATTTGGACATTACTGGAGAATATTTAAAACTGACAAGAATAAAACTATTAGTTAAATCATTAAACCTTGAAACACTAGAGCAGGGGTCTCCAAATTACGGCCCGCGGGCTAAATGCGGCCCGCGAGGCCCTCTCATCCGGCCCCTGGAGACCTTTTAATCTCCAAAAAAGATACTATTTTCACCTGTAGTTTACTACAAAACTGTGCGTAGTCGGGCCCCAAACTGCTGTTTGACAGTTAATGCGGCCCTCCGGCAGAAAAGTTTGGAGACCCCTGCACTAGAGGATAGAAGAACCAAGAGTAAAGTAGTAATCATACATAAAGCAATTAATTCTAATTTAGAAATACAACACACAGATAAATTAATATAACCCTCAGATAGACATAAGGATAAAAACACCTTTCTTATTCTACAATCAAGAACAAACATATACAAATTTTCGTTCTCCCGCCCGGAATTCGGGCGTGGAATGGGTTGCCTGAAGATACCAGGAAACCCAACACTTTATCAACATTTAGTCGCTAATAGCTAATAAAAATGCAGGACTAAACACAAACCATAAATAAGCGTAGGACGCAATAATCTTCTGTATAGAAGGAGCGTCTGTAACAGATGAGATAAGATTTCAAATGACGTCATTAGTTTAAGTTACCAACTGAAGTTTTTTCATGTTTCTTGAAAACAAAAGTATTAACTGGCTTTGAGAGTATATACATATATATATATCTGACTTACTGTCCTTTCCTTGGGATTTCAATGTCAGCCCATACGGTGAACGTCGTGTTTTAGCTGCTCCGTGAAGAACTCATTCGTCATGATCAATGTAGGCCGTTAATTTCACGAGAATTAATCCCTATTTAGTATTAGTATCAGGCGAGAAATGGCTTTAAAGTAATGAGCAGATCTTAATTTTTAAAAAAACCACGTGTTAATTCCTTTTATTGTTAAGATATCGATCAATTCCTTCAGAAAAAAAAATTGGTCGGGTAACTTTCTTTTGAAGCTAATTAAATTATTTAATAAAGTTGTGTTTTCTTCTTCTTGTAGATTTTGAAAGCAATCTTTTTGACATTAGCAGTATAGAACTCCCAACACATTAATCTCGTGGGTGTTTTTTTCTTTTAGAGAATGATTGTTGCATAAACTATATACTTAGGAAGATATACGAAGATTTGCAGTTTTAGCTATGTGCTAGACTTGTTTATGATTTGTAATAACTGTGCATAAATCCACATTAAACCTACTGGTAGATGTTTAGTCCTTTTCTACCAGGCAGGTCATTGAGGATATAGACTATAGACCATGATTTATTTTCCTTTTTTTAAAAAACAGAACAATGGATTTAAAACCAAAACAAAGTAAAGATTGTACGATAATTACAAAACGTATTATGTAGATACAGTACAACAATATTCATATGATTGCCTTCAGTAATGATGACATTAAGAGGTGACTTTCAGTAAGGATTTTTATTGGATATGATGATTTTCAGATATTTATGTATGTATAGGGCATCCGTCTATTCTCAAAGGGACGATGGCGTTGTCTCCTTCTCTTCTGCCCCCCCCCCAAATCTTTCTCTGGCTCTTGTCTCTTAACTCCTAGCTGTGAGGGTGGTTTCCACAGCTTGAGTGCACTCTCGTACCTTTGATCGCCACAGGGTGCGCTCCTCAGCAGTGGCCTTCCACGTTTTGTGGTCGTTGGGCGCCAGTAACATGTTTTTCTTGCAGACATCCTTGTAGCGTAGGCAAAGGCGACCTCTTTTGCTATGTCCATTTGCCAGCTCTCCATATAGCAGGACTCTTGGAATGCGTTCCGCACCCATCTATATATGAAGAACTTTAGATATGACTAACATCAACATTCACGACTTTATAATTTTTGACGACTTTCAGAAATCATAACCCTCAGTTAGACAGTACTGTTCATTGACCTATATCATGGTACTGCAAACATTGAATTCCTTATACAAGTGCCTGGACCAAAATATGCATATACATTTCTACGTGATTGACAGATCTAGGTCATACTTAGTACAGGCATACCCTTAATATTTCAGAATGAATTACTGCCGTTTGTAAAACTTATGTTTGCACTCTGTTGGAATCAGGGAACAGTTTCTTTGATTAACAGGACATCGTTGAGGCTATTGGAGCCATTTGAAAGTGGGAAAACGTAAAGAATGCAAATTAGATATTTCTCCATAGCATTTCGAGAGAGCCCCACATTTTTCTTATTAAAAAGCCCCCGATGAGAAACGAATCTACAAAACTCTTGAAATAAAATGGATGCCATCAGAATAGACACGACATCCTCATACAGCTCGTTATAGGTCAGCTGTCCTTAAATAAAAAAATCATCGTGGATTATATCCAATTAATAATCTTAATCTTGGATTTGATTCATCAATCACCGTCTGTGCATACTCATAAGTTTTACTTTAAATTATTATATAATTCAAGGTGTTTCTATTACTTGGATTAGAATGTTTTCAGAGATGAAATCAAGAAATGCTTTGACCCTTCCTCTTTAAAAGCTCTTTTCTGTGTATGAAGTTTGTTCTTATAAGACATTCTTTAAAAATGAAATGATATTTTTTGCCAAAATGGATTTCATTGCTTGGAAACAGACGCCAATTTCATTGAAAATTGTTGACATCGGCTGGTTCTTATATGTTGAGAACCGCTGACTCATACTTTGTCTAGTTGTTCCCTTTGTTCTAGACCAAATTGTCCGTCTTAAACCAACGTCTGCCCCAATGACCCATAGTCTGCTAGAGTGGCCCGTCGTCTGACACACCGGTCTGCCAAAATAATAGTCTATCGTTTGCCCAATGGTCCATCGTCTTCTCATGTCTGCACAAACTGTTTATCGTCATTCTAAATTATTCGTGGCTAGCAGGGATAGGTTATTCAACATGGTATCTGAGTTTACAAAAAAATCGATAAATACAGGGAAATGATCATAAGACCACTAGTCCAGTGCTTCTCAAAATTTTTCGTATGATGGACCGGAAGGAATGTTTTCCATTGCTCCACGGACCAGTGAACTATTTTCCTGTACTTCTCTTATCTTATCTATACAGACGCTCCTTCTATGCAGAAGATAATTGCGTCCACAGACCATGCCAGATGATCTTTTGGCAAGTGATGCAGCGTTCACATTTTATAATAAAAATGGACAAATGTTTACACGAATCGTTGAGAATATGATAAATTAAATAAATTAACAAAATCTTATCTATTATTATTAATCTGATCTCTATTCCGATACGATAGTCTAAATATAGTAATAGAAAAACCTGATTTGATAGGCTAAAAAATGAAAATTATTAAAGAATATCACTTATATATCTTAAATTGACAAGTTTTTGGTAGAGCTCTGCTGGTCTAATCGAGCGTATAGAGTAGAGGTTTGTGACCCAAGTGGTCGCGGGATCGATCTCCCGGTGGGATGTGGCATTTTTAAAAATTAGTATTTTTATTTTAAAAATTGTCCTTTACACTCAATTTTACGATACCGGCAATCACTTATTTCTTCGTGTTCGGTTTTTCATGAATAATATTTTTGGCTGAATAGTTACAAGTTACAACAGTCTTATATTTATAATAATAATAAATTGATTATATATATAGCGCTGTATCCCAGTAAGGAACTGGGCTCACAGCGCTTTACATGAAAGAAATAACATACCTATAAGTATTAAATTAACTTTCATATCATAACAAACACAAAAATTACAGTACATTATACATAAGCTACGTTAATCATTTACAAGAAATGTTTTTTCATTAATTTTGAAAATAAATTTTGAAAAGATGTGTCTTAAGTGCAGTCTTGAAGGACTTGGTTGTTTGAATACTACGTATGTGTAATGGTAGAGAATTCCATTGTTTGGCTGCACAAAAAGAAAATGACCTTTCACCAAATGTTTTGGTGCGTGTCGTAGGAACAGAGAGAACGCGTGTGTCTGCAGAAGATCGTAGCTGGCGAGTGGGTGAGTAGACCGACAAAAGTTCAGTAAGATACGATGGGCATGAGTCCGAAAAGAAGTTGTGACAGAGAACGGCCAGTTTGTAATCAATACGGGCTTGTATAGGCAGCCAATGAAGTGAGCGACGAAGTGGAGTAACATATTCATGTTTTTTTGCCTTGAGCACCAGCCTGGCAGCTGAATTATTAGCCGCTAGCAATCATTTTATCTAAAGACTAAAGGTACACTGGCTGGATAGGGCCCCAGTTGGAACTGCAGCCAGATGCCCCGTGCAGTCTTAATCCGCCCCTGGCTACATGTCATCGACCATTTTTGAAAAAGAATAAACTTAAGCTTTGATCGCTTAATGCTCATTTACGACCATCTTCATTTTGTATAAAATGTGTTGATAATGGCAGCCATTGTTTGTACTTTAATAAATTGATATTCCGACGTACGTCTACGTTTTATAAAAATCAAATTTAATATAAAAGTCATTTTTAAAAATAAATTATATAGTAACTATAGTAAGTACATGTGTAAGTTTATGCTCAAAGTTTATGGTGAGCCTATTTATTTGTTGCACGTTTATCAAGTCTTAGCTCGGTTGAGGACAGTGCTTCACGCTATGGAGAACGAACACTCATACTGTTCATGTGATTTGTCTTAATAATACTCATTGTTGAACAACCAACGTCACAGAGGGAAATAGAAGAAGAGCCTTAAGAACAATTTTGGAAAGTTCAGGATATTCTGCACCCACGTGAATCCAAAAGGATGCAAGAGAGGTCATAGTTCCGAAATTTATTTTTAAACCTTCACCCACCGCTAACTCCAGCAATTTATCTTCCAAACTTACAGACAAGTCAACCTTCATCCGCCGCTAACTCCAGCAATTCATCTTCCAAACTTACAGACAAGTCAACCTTCGAAGCAATAAATGGATTGTGTATCCGCCCATGACCTTTCCGTGGGTTATCTTCTCTTGGAAAGTAAAACTTTAAACAGCCGATTAATTTTGTTAATTGCTCAATGGCGACTTATTGCAGAGATAACACATCAAGCTCTTCATCTACACTATCAATAGTCGCTGCCAAATTGTGAAACATATCGAAACAATCTGCTGACTTTCGACTCTTTCATGTTTCTAGCTTGCGTTTCTGTCTATCGATCTTGTCTGCCATTGTAAATAATGAAGCCATCTTCCTTGCATGGAGATATTGAGCTCATTCAAATTGGGAAAGATATCAGACAGGTAAGCCAACTTTGTTGTTAAAACCGCATTTTTGATATAGTTGAGACCAATCTGGTTTTTTCTCGTGTAGAATCTGATCGAGCTCTCATCACAATTCAATAACTCTTGAGAGTACTTTGCCTCGAGACAACCAACGCAAATCAGCATGCAGTACGAGCTGTTTGTATTCCGCACCCATTTCTTCACATAATGCAGCATATAATCTTGAATTTAAAACATAAGCCTTGACATGGTTCACGATTTTTACAACTTCGCTGGGCACGTTGTTTATTTATGTTGACATTTGCTTGGTGGCAAAACTTTCACGGTGAATAAAACAGTGTGTTGGTTAACTTGCACTCTGGTGCTAATGCCATAATCTTTTTCCAACTCCGGATCACCGCCCATTCATGGCCGCAGCGCCATTCGTACACACACCAACATAATATTTAAATTCTATCTGACATTAGCCAAAACTGTAATCTTGAAAGGCCTTGAATATTCAAGAACTAGTTGTATATGTTTGTAATTAAGCAGAAAAGAAATACTCTTCCTCACCCTTATATTGAAATCGCACATCCACCATGAGAATTGCCAAATTGACTGACGGACATCCCACGAGAGAGCTGGCGGTGAGATCACAGGTGCTTTGACAATTTGATACAATCTCTTGTTGATTCTCAAACTTAAGGACTATAATTAGATTTATTTTTCATTTCTTAATAGGTTCCTTTCGTCGCGAGAGGCTACTCAACAACTTCCCAAAGTTTCATGCTTCTACCTACACGGGATGTTGGAGAATTAGTGATCAGTGAATCAGTCAGTCAGGGCTTTGCCTTTTATTAGTATAGATATAGATAATAATTATTATAAGGGAAGGGGAGGCAAGCTTGGCATGTGCCACGGGCGGCATAAATCAGCCCTTTAACCCCGCTCCCCCATTTGCACCAGAGATTCTTTACATCAGCAATAATTACATAAAATATTTAACATGAAACAATAGACACTCTTCATGTTGTTGTAGAGCGTTTCAGAGGAGTCACATAGTAGTGGATACAGACACTCAAACTAGATTTTACGTCATAAAGATCTGTGCATTGACTAGACCAGTGCCTCTCAAAGTGCCGGTATTATCTGTGCATTGACTAGAGCAGTGCCTCTCAAAGTGCCGGTATTATCTGTGCATTGACTAGAGCAGTGCCTCTCAAAGTGCTGGTATTATCTGTGCATTGACTAGAGCAGTGCCTCTCAAAGTGCCGGTATTTTCTGTGCATTGACTAGAGCAGTGCCTCTCAAAGTGCCGGTATTATCTGTGCATTGACTAGAGCAGTGCCTCTCAAAGTGCCGGTATTATCTGTGCATTGACTAGAGCAGTGCCTCTCAAAGTGCCGGTATTATCTGTGCATTGACTAGACCAGTGCCTCTCATTGACTAGACCAGTGCCTCTCATTGACTAGACCAGTGCCTCTCATTGACTAGACCAGTGCCTCTCATTGACTAGACCAGTGCCTCTCATTGACTAGACCAGTGCCTCTCATTGACTAGACCAGTGCCTCTCATTGACTAGACCAGTGCCTCTCATTGACTAGACCAGTGCCTCTCATTGACTAGACCAGTGCCTCTCATTGACTAGACCAGTGCCTCTCATTGACTAGAGCAGTGCCTCTCAAAGTGCTGGTATTATCTGTGCATTGACTAGAGCAGTGCCTCTCATTGACTAGAGCAGTGCCTCTCATTGACTAGAGCAGTGCCTCTCAAAGTGCTGGTATTATCTGTGCATTGACTAGAGCAGTGCCTCTCATTGACTAGAGCAGTGCCTCTCATTGACTAGAGCAGTGCCTCTCAAAGTGCTGGTATTATCTGTGCATTGACTAGAGCAGTGCCTCTCAAAGTGCTGGTATTATCTGTGCATTGACTAGACCAGTGCCTCTCATTGACTAGACCAGTGCCTCTCATTGACTAGACCAGTGCCTCTCAAAGTGCCGGTATTATCTGTGCATTGACTAGAGCAGTGCCTCTCATTGACTAGACCAGTGCCTCTCATTGACTAGAGCAGTGCCTCTCATTGACTAGAGCAGTGCCTCTCATTGACTAGAGCAGTGCCTCTCAAAGTGCCGGTATTATCTGTGCATTGACTAGAGCAGTGCCTCTCATTGACTAGACCAGTGCCTCTCATTGACTAGAGCAGTGCCTCTCATTGACTAGAGCAGTGCCTCTCAAAGTGCCGGTATTATCTGTGCATTGACTAGAGCAGTGCCTCTCAAAGTGCCGGTATTATCTGTGCATTGACTAGAGCAGTGCCTCTCATTGACTAGACCAGTGCCTCTCATTGACTAGACCAGTGCCTCTCAAAGTGCCGGTATTATCTGTGCATTGACTAGAGCAGTGCCTCTCATTGACTAGACCAGTGCCTCTCAAAGTGCTGGTATTATCTGTGCATTGACTAGAGCAGTGCCTCTCATTGACTAGACCAGTGCCTCTCAAAGTGCCGGTATTATCTGTGCATTGACTAGAGCAGTGCCTCTCATTGACTAGACCAGTGCCTCTCAAAGTGCTGGTATTATCTGTGCATTGACTAGAGCAGTGCCTCTCATTGACTAGACCAGTGCCTCTCAAAGTGCTGGTATTATCTGTGCATTGACTAGACCAGTGCCTCTCAAAGTGCTGGTATTATCTGTGCATTGACTAGACCAGTGCCTCTCAAAGTGCTGGTATTATCTGTGCATTGACTAGACCAGTGCCTCTCAAAGTGCTGGTATTATCTGTGCATTGACTAGACCAGTGCCTCTCATTGACTAGACCAGTGCCTCTCATTGACTAGACCAGTGCCTCTCAAAGTGCTGGTATTATCTGTGCATTGACTAGAGCAGTGCCTCTCATTGACTAGACCAGTGCCTCTCAAAGTGCTGGTATTATCTGTGGTCCGCGGAAGGAAGTTGATGAGTACACTTCCGCAAAGATGACAGGCAAAAACATATTTAAATTATCAAATACTGGGGGCCGGGGGCCCAAATGAAGTTTTTTCCGTAGGGGCCGTCCATAAATGACGTCATGCGATTTTTGGCGATTTTTGACTCCCTCCCACCCCTCGTCACGCGACGTCACAAAAACGTAGACCCCCCCCCTCTAAAAATACGTCACAAATCTTTGACCCCCCCCCCAAAAAAAAACAACAAAACAACAACTGTATTTTCTATTTGAAAATAAGTATGTTTCAAATCACTTTTATTGTCATTTAAGTATTTATTATTTATTTAGTGAAGATCTACATTGTAATATCGTAACCCGCGTGAAGCATTTAAAAAAAACGTTTAACCGGCCTTCAGAAAGCGAACTGTGTTAACATCCTGGGCTTATATTTTATTTTAATTCATACAAATTAAATATTGACTATTAATCATCACGGTTAACGTCTTTGTTTAGAAAAAAATATTTAAAAATAACACTTTTAAAATGTATTTTTAAAAATCCCTCAATTGACTGACGGGCATCCCGTAAGAAAGAGGTCGGCGAACAGAGGTAAATAACCTGAACTGGGGTCAAAAATGGAATTCTTGGGGGTAATGCAGACTCATTTGGGACATATAACATCCACTACAATCCACTAGATATATTAACATACGTCATGTGTATGTGTACGCTTGGAACATATGCCCATTATTAAACCGGTTCCTTCCAGAAAATGCATTTTGTTTAAAATTTACTATGTAGATTTCTTACCTACGCACTATATGAAGACACCTAAATCTACCCTTCTTTCATTTATATTGACACGAGTGACAATAATCTTAATCCACATCACTTGTCTTTATCACGTATCATTTCTGTGATATTTAAATTTAATGCCTTAAAAATTGAGCTAAGAAGAAAAGTTGTTTTGTGCTCCTCTCGAATTGCGATGTCAAGAATTTGATGCATTCAATAAAGTTAATGAATACTTGACTAATTTAAAATGGGCTTATTTACCATTATATCTAGAACAGTGCTTCTCAAACATTCTAGTATTGCTGACCAGCCGGAATTTTTTCCCTTTTACCAGGGACCGGTGCACTATTTTCCATGCACTGACAATTTTTTCTGTCCTTTTTTTTAGAACATCTGCGGACCGGCAGCGGATTGCCAACGGACCAGCACCAGTCCGCGGATCACCACTTTGAGAAGCACTGATCTAGAAGACTAGAATGGCCAGGGGCGTTTGACAAAAAACCAATCGAACAATTATATCAAACTTAAAACGTTTTTAATTCTATCAAATAGATCCCCCTCCCCTTTTAAAGAAAAAGGATATTCCGTGTCCTTTTGACTTAAAATATCTACACATAATCCTATTCAACCCATTTTTAGACACTTGTCATGCTGGTAAAACTCACCAGTAGCATTTTCGGGGGGGGGGCGCTAAAGACGCTCCCCCAAATCCCCGAGTCATGTGAGCAGGACCTAGAGTCGAGGGGGGGGGGTAACGCATATATAAACTTGTATATTTTGGGGTAACGGGCAAACAATTTTTACGACTCCTGCCATGAGAGAACCAAACGGAGCTGCGGTTACATCACAAATGCTTTGATGTCTAGTCTACATCAAACGACGCAGTGTAACAATTTCATGTTATCTTGTGGATTCTCAAACTTAAGGATTATAATTAGATTTAATTTTCGTGTCTTGATAGCATACGCCAATCAGCGTCTGATGACCTACCGACCTGCTTATTGAGAAGCACTGATTAAAAAAAAAGTCATTAAATAAATTGTAAGCGACCAAATTTTTCAGTGGAAGTTTTATTTAAAGTTACTCTTTTGATGTGACGTCACATTTCTTCAACCTCCCTCCCTCCCCTTCGTCACGCATCGTCACAAAAGTGTGACCCCCCTCCCCCCTAGGTGCGTGACGTCATTTATGGACGGCCCCTTATATGAGCTATATAAAAACTGAAAATCACAAATTATCATATTTCCCGTGTAGGTAGAAGCATGAAACTCTGCGTAGTTGATAAGTACACTTCCGCGATGGTAACGGGTGAAACAATATGTAAATTATCACTTTCTGGGGGTCGGGGGCCCAAATGTTTTTTTTTCTTATATAAAAATCTGACTCATCACTAATTCTCCAACTTCCCGTGTAGGTAGAAGCATGAAACCTTGGGAAATTGTTAAGTAGCCTCTCGCGACGATAATTGTAGTAAAATAATGTCAAAATTTACACTCATTGGGGCCGGGGGCCCAAAAACGTTTATTGTTACTAATGTAGGCTAAATAAAAATTAAAAATCACTAATAATCCTATTTCTCGAGCAGGTAGAAGAATGAAACTTTGGGAAGTTGTAAGGGTACACTTCTGCGATGTAAACGGGCTAAAAAGGATTTAAATTTTCAGATACTTGGGGCCAGGGGCACAAAGGAAGTTTTTTTCTTATATGAGCTATATAAAAACGTAAAATCACTTCTTCTCCTATTTCCCGTGTAGGTAGAAGCATTAAACTTTGGGTAATTGTTAATCAACATTCCGCGATGGTAAAAGGTAAAAACAAAATTATATAAATTATCACTTACTGGGGCCCGGGGGCCAAAATAAAGTTTTTTTTCTTATGTTTAAAACTGACTCATCACTAATTCTCCAACTTCCCGTGAAGGAAGAAACATGAAACTTTGGGAACTTGCTGAGTATACTCCATTGACGATAATTGGCGAAAAAGAATTTATATTTCCATTCATGGGTGGCCGGGGACCGAACCACTTTTTTTTCCTTATATGGGCTAAAACTGAATCAACAATAATTCCTCATCTTACCGTGTAGCTAGAAGCATGAAACTTTGGAAAGTTGTTGAGTACCCTCCCGCAATGGTAACAGTCGAAAAAAATATATAATTATCACTAACTTGGAGGCCGGGGGCCCGAAATATCGTTTTTTTTTAAAATGAGCCATATAAAACAGACTCATCATTAAATCTCCAATTTCCCGTGTAAGTGGGCGCATGAAACTTTGGGAAGTTGTTGAGTACCCTCCCAAAATGGTAACTGGCGTAAAAATATTTAAATTGTCACTCACGATGGGGCCGGGGGCCTGAATATAGTTTTTTTTCCTTATATAAAACCGACTCATCACTAATTCTCCAACTTACCGTGTAAGTAGAAGAATGAATCTTTGGCAAGTTTTTGAGTACCCTCCCGCGATGGTAACAGGCGTAAAAATTATAAAATTATCACTCACTAGGGGGCCGGGGGCCCAAATGTAGGTTTTTTCCTTATATGAGCTGTATAAAACAGACTCATCATTAAATATTCAACTTCCCGTGTACGTAGGAGCATGGAACTTTGGAAGTTGTTGAGTATCTCCCGCAATGGTAACATAGAAAGAAAATTATCACCTCAATAGGATTACTTGAAGTGATTTTTTACTTTTCGTTTTTTTTTCTGCGAGATCACGACAGACAGACAAGATGGTGAAGTTAATATATGTAGTCTATGTATCATGATCCAGATTGAAATCAATTGGTGTTTTGAATTTGTGTTACGCGGGTTCTCAACGGTAACTGAAACCCTAAGTTCGCGCGCAGATCGCGTGTATTTTTCTAGTTATAAATAAAAGAGTAGTTTTATTGAATTAGTAAAAATCAAACGTATAACTATAAATTGTGATTGTATAAAAATAAATTTTCAAATCTTTTCTTTCCTTTCTTGATATAAAATTCAAGTTTTCTCCTTTTTTCACATGTCAAAATCATTGCAGGCACTGTAAATATCAAACCTGTCTGTCATTTCATGTTCAATAGACACAATAGATTAGATCAGATTCCTCAATCTTGGTGCACTCATTGTAACTGACATTTGATAAATTCAATTCTATAGGAACTTTTCTCACAGCTGGTATGACTTAGGGCTGATGCAAGGAAAATTCAAATTATGATCATTTTGTGCAGAGTAACTTTAAGATTAGGTTGCGAAATAAATTAAAATAAATTTAGTTAGATTGAATTAATTAATTAATCTATGAGTTAAAACAAATCCTTGTTTGTCAGTCTCATGAGATACTTAATCTTAATTGAAGACATTGTCATCAACATTCAGTAGTTGACCCGGTGTAAAACAAAATAGATCTGGTTGACACATTGTTTAGCTTTTTAAAATTTCACGAATTTCTGCCACTACCTTATGTAATGAAAAAAATTCATTTCTTTTAAACTATTTCTAGTTTGACAAAGCTGCATCTCTACTACGATGACCAAAAATTTGCCATCTTGTTCTTCTGTTTGAGAAGTTCCGTTAAAATGCCAAGGTCTTCGTGTAAAACTTAAAATGTTTGGTCAAATCATTCTCTAGAAATTCCTCTCGTTTTTCTTTTTGGGTAGAATCCGCAGAGCATTCATTAAAAAAATTTAATGCGTACAGTGAAGTGTGTTAGGTTCTTCAGTTAGTAAATGCGTACAGCGAAGTACGTTAAGTCCCTCAGTTAGTAAATGCGTACAGCGAAGTATGTTAAGTCCCTCAATTAGTAAATGCGTACAGTGAAGTACGTTAGGTCCCTCAGTTAGTAAATGTGTACAGTCAAGTACGTTAATTCCCTCAGTTATTAAATGCGTACAGTGAAGTACCTTAGGTCCCTCAGTTAGTTAATGCGTACAGTGAAGTACGTTAGGTCCCTCAGTTAGTTAATGCGTACAGCGAAGTAAGTTAGGTCCCTCAGTTAGTTAATGCGTACAGCGAAGTAAGTTAGGTCCCTCAGTTAGTTAATGCGTACAGTGAAGTACGTTAGGTCCCTCAGTTAGTTAATGCGTACAGCGAAGTAAGTTAGGTCCCTCAGTTAGTTAATGCGTACAGTGAAGTACGTTAGGTCCCTCAGTTAATGCGTACAGTGAAGTACGTTAGGTTCCTTAGTTAGTTAATGCGTACAGTGAAGTACGTTAGGTCCCTCAGTTAATGTGTACAGTGAAGTACGTTAGGTCCCTCAGTTAGTTAATGCGTACAGTGAAGTACGTTAGGTCCCTCAGTTAGTTAATGCGTACAGTGAAGTACGTTAGGTCCCTCAGTTAGTTAATGCGTACAGTGAAGTACGTTAGGTCCCTCAGTTAGTTAATGCGTACAGTGAAGTACGTTAGGTCCCTCAGTTAGTTAATGCGTACAGTGAAGTACGTTAGGTCCCTCAAGTTGTAAATAATTTTGACAGCATTGAGTTTGTGAGAATTACGAACACTACGACCTTGGACGTTTCGACCCCGGACTGTTCGACCTGCCAGTTCGACCACAGGACGTTTCGACCCCGGACTGTTCGACCTGCCAGTTCAACCACAGGACGTTTCGACCCCGGACTGTTCGACCTGCCAGTTCGACCACAGGACGTTTCGACCCCGGACTGTTCGACCTGCAAGTTCGACCACAGGACGTTTCGACCCCGGACTGTTCGACCTGCCAGTTCGACCACAGGACGTTTCGACCCCGGACTGTTCGACCTGCCAGTTCGACCACAGGACGTTTCGACCCCGGACTGTTCGACCTGCCAGTTCGACCACAGGGTGTTTCGTCCCCGGACTGTTCGACCTGCCAGTTCGACCACAGGACGTTTCGACCCCGGACTGTTCGACCTGCCAGTTCGACCACAGGGTGTTTCGTCCCCGGACTGTTCGACCTGCCAGTTCGACCACAGGACGTTTCGACCCCGGACTGTTCGACCTGCCAGTTCGACCACAGGACGTTTCGACCCCGGACTGTTCGACCTGCCAGTTCGACCACAGGACGTTTCGACCCCGGACTGTTCAACCTGCCAGTTCGAACACAGGACGTTTCGTCCCCGGACTGTTCAACCTGCCAGTTCGACCACAGGACGTTTCGACCCCGGACTGTTCGACCTGCCAGTTCGACCACAGGACGTTTCGTCCCCGGACTGTTCGACCTGCCAGTTCGACCACAGGACGTTTCGTCCCCGGACTGTTCGACCTGCCAGTTCGACCACAGGACGTTTCGTCCCCGGACTGTTCAACCTGCCAGTTCGACCACGGACGGTTCGACCACGGACGGTTCGACCTGCCAGTTCGACCACAGGACGTTTCGACACCGGACTGTTCGACCTGCCAGTTCGACCACAGGACGTTTCGTCCCCAGGACGTTTCGTCCCCAGGACGTTTCAACCCCGGTCGGTTCGACCACGGACGGTTCGACCACGGACGGTTCGACCACGGACGGTTCGACCACGAATGATTCGATCCCGGGTGTTCGAACCCGGACAGTTCGACCACAGATAAATGTTTTTATTTATTCTTTGTTTCTTTTTTTTGTTACATTTTTAAAATATTAATTTTCGATATATTATCCATTAAAAACAGTATCTCCACTCCTATCCCGAACTAAACACACTTAAAAAGGAACTTATTTATTATTGGGTTTTAAAAATGTATATATTTTAAGTCGTTCAAAGATTTTCCCGTGATAACAAAAGAAAGTTGATTTTTTATATTAAATTTTTTTTATATTAAAGGTGACGACATGCTGAACGCAGTCTCTGAAACCATCTTAAACCCCGCGCCCTTTGCATTCACTTCTGTTTCTTGTGTTCCTTAACATGTGTATATCTCCCTAGCAGAAATACAGATTTGGCTGATTCGTACACTTCCGACCGTGACGTCACAGCGACGCTACCGGTTGCTGGCCGAGAGTTGCTTCCCTTGAATAATGTTTGTTTTCCTGTTTTCAAAAATTGGGGGAGGGGTCTAAGGGGAGGGGGAACGCCTCCCCTTATATTTATATTTATTAGATAAGAATCATCGAATACGAAACTGCGGACATACCGAGTGATGCAATAAGCCCGCGAATTTGAAGGCTCTCTCTTTTTCGCTTTGCCAACGTAGGGCAAGCATCGCGTTGGAAATTTATTAGTGATTTGCTAAATGGAAGTTGATTATAGTGTTTTACTTGTGATATATCGGAAAAATATAACTCCAGAGTTATCTATAAATTTAGTGATAAAAGTGTATTTTTAAATCCCTTATATTAACTTCGCGGCCGTCTCTGTCTGTCTGTCGTCATCTCATCATCTCATGGGCGGGCGGAAAAACAAAAGTCGAAAATGACCCACTTCCCGTGATCCGATCGAGCTGAAATTAGGCACACGGACCCGTCTGACCTAACAATGCATCGTATCAAAATTTCAGATCGATCGAACGTACCGTAATTAAATTAATGCATTTTTAGTTTATCCTTATATGAGGTATGTAATTCAAATTCACGGTTTGTTATTGTTTTTTTCCCACGTGAAAGTTTGAGTTGACGCGTTGAGGGCGACCCATCGAAGCACCGGGGCACTTTTGTTTACATTTTACGTGTCACGCTGAGCTCGGTCAAGCGAATCGGTGACCAGACTTTTCCCCTCTCACGGGTTATGCAGCAAACTAGAGTTAAGACAGATTCAGTCTGTAAATGTTTGAAAATAATCAATACTGTTAGTTATGTTTGATATATAAGGGATTTATAGTCAAAAACTTTGTTTTTACGGGTTTGTTTTATTAACTCCCTAATATTAACTTCACCGCCATCTCTGTCTTGGGCTCGCGGACGGTCGGTCGGGAGGGCGGAAAAACAAAAGTAAAAAATGACCCACTTCTCGTGATGTCATCGAGCTGAAATTTGGCACATGGGCTCGTGTCACCTAACAATGCATCGTTTCAAAATTTCAGATCGATCGAAAGTACAGTTATTAAATTAATGCATTTTTAGTTTATCTATATAAACTATACGTAGCGGTCGCTATTGTTTACATTTTACGGGTCACTTGACTTCACGCCAGCCATCGGTGACCACATCTCGTGGAGGAGGATTTCACACAGTCTTAGGTTGTAAATATTTGTTGCGTTGGAACATAATAAATACTTTAAGTTCTGTCTCACATATAAGGGATTTATAGTCAAAAACTTTGTTTTTACGTGGTTGTTTGATTAAATCCCTTATATTAAATTCACCGCCGTCTCATGGGCGGGCGGAAAAACAAAAGTACAAAATGACCCACTTCCCGTGAAGCCATCGAGCTGAATTTGGCACACGGACCCGTGTCACCTACCAATGTATCGTATTAAAATTTCAGATCGATCGAACTTACCGTAATTAAATAAATGCATTTTTAGTTTATCTATATAAACTATATGTAGCAGTCGCTATTGTTTACATTTTACGGGTCACTTGACTTCACGCCAGCCATCGGTGAACACATCTCGTGTTTTAACCAGGTGGTTTACACCAGGAGTTGAGTTAACGCGTTGACACCACCCCTCCATTTCCACACCCCTCCCCTTTCCCCAAGTTTTAAAGCCATTGGAGCTAATATCAGTTTCAGTCTGTAAATGTTTGTCGCGTTTGAACATAATAAATACTTTAAGTTCTGTCTCACATATAAGGGATTTATAGTCAAAAACTTTGTTTTTACGTGGTTGTTTGATTAAATCCCTTATATTAAATTCACCGCCGTCTCTGTCTCTCTGTCTTGGGCGGGCGGAAAAACAAAAGTAAAAAATGACCCACTTCCCGTGAAGCCATCGAGCTGAAATTTGGCTCATGGAATCGTGTCACCTAACAATGTATCTTATCAAAATTTCAGATCGATTGAATTAATGCATTTTTAGTTTATCTCTATACGAGGAATGTAATTATATTTTACAGTTTGTTATTGTTTTTTTCCACGTGGCAGCTCAGTTCGCGCGTTGACGCGATGTACCGGGGTGCTTTTGTTTACATTTTACGTTTCACGCTGAGCTCGGTCCAGCGATCGGTGACCAGACCTTTCCCCTCTCCAACCCCCCCCCCGGGTTAAAACCAAAGGGGAGTTAAGACAGATTCAGTCTGTAAATATTTGTCACGTTTGAACATAATCAATACTATTAGTTATGTTTCATTCTTGATTATCTTCCATTGCCCGGCCCATTTCATGCATAGCAACAAAGATGGCGGCCGCAAATGACCTCATTTTGGCCCGGTCGGTATAGTTCGAATTTACCACAGATGTTAATAAGACGCACAAAGTTGTCAGTATTTAAAGTTCATAAATTTCAATAGTTAATACCGCCGCCTAGCATACAATAGCATTCAAGCTGCTGGAACTGTATGGCCTTCTGAACGTTACGTCATAGTTATTTACATTTTGTCCGAGGGTTTCATAATCCCATGTTACAAGACTAAACTCAGTGACCACCACAGCAACCCGTGTGCTGGCGAGGGTAACTAGAGTTAGTGGGGGCAGCGAGAATGTAGGCACCTTTAGAAAGGACTATCTGACCACATTGCCTTTGTATTGTCCGATTACATCGGACGGGGTTGGGGTGGAGTTGAACAGGCTTGGAAGCATTTTCTACCTCAGAGGAATGTCGCATTTATCACAATCATGAATTCGATATTGAATGTTATTTGCATATACACGGACTAGTTGTCCATGTATATACAAATAACGATTTCAAACTGTATTTCATTTTTAATAGATACAAATTTTAAGCTAAATTATTTTTTATACCAAAAAATAATTGTTAAAATAATCAATTTTTAAAAGTATATTAAAAATATATATAAAAATTATACGGTGTAGATACGAAGGGGTCGAAACGTCCAGGGTCGAAACGCCCTGGGGTCGAAACGTCCTGTGTTCGAACTGTCTGGGTCGAAGCGTCGTGGTCGAACCGTCCGGGGTCGAAGTGGGGACGCGGTGGTCGAGTGGCAGCGCACTGGACTGTCGTACCGATGGTCACGGGTTCGAATCCGTGTGAAGGCAAGGGTTTGTTCCCGGGGCCTGGGCGTCCCTGAGTCACCCCGCTCCGAATGGGTACCTAACACTTGTAGTGTTAGGCGGCTGGGTAATGCGTGGAACCCACAAAGCCGTGGCCTGTGAATGCTGCATCACTTGCCAACAGATCATCTGTCATGGTCTGTGGACGCAACTATCTTCTGCATAGAAGGAGCGTCTGTATAGATAAGATAAGATAAGAAGAAGTGTCAAACCACCAGCTCGTGAAGAACATGTTGCCATGGCGACTATCAAAGTTCCTATGTTTGTTCGTGTCTACATATGTTTACATATACCTCTATTAGTTTACATAAGCTGTTAAAATGACTTTTAAATGTTTATCTTTACATATCGAACACCTTGACTTTTTAACTTTTATCTTTACATATCGAACACCTTGACTTTTTAACTTTTATCTTTACATATCGCACACCCTGACTTTTAAATTTTTATCCTTACATATCGCACACCCTGACTTTTAAATTTTTATTTTTACATATCGCACACCTTGACTTGTAAATGTTTATCTTTACATATCGAACACCTTGACTTTTTAACTTTTATCTTTACATATCGCACACCCTGACTTTTAAAATTTTATCTTTACATATCGCACACCTTGACTTTTAAATGTTTATCTTTACATATCACACACCCTGACTTTTAAATGTTTATCTTTACATATCGCACACCCTGACTTTTAAATGTTTATCTTTACATATCGCACACCCTGACTTTTAAATGTTTATCTTTACATATCGCACACCCTGACTTTTAAATGTTTATCTTTACATATCGCACACCCTGACTTTTAAATGTTTATCCTTACATATCGCACACCCTGACTTTTAAATGTTTATCTTTACATATCGCACACCCTGACTTTTAAATGTTTATCTTTACATATCGCACACCCTGACTTTTAAATGTTTATCGTTACATATCGCACACCCTGACTTTTAAATGTTTATCTTTTCATATCGCACACATTGACTTTTAAATGTTTATCTTTACATATCGCACTCCCTGACTTTTAAATGTTTATCTTTACATATCGCACACCCTGACTTTTAAATGTTTATCTTTACATATCGCACTCCCTGACTTTTAAATGTTTATCTTTACATATCGCACACCTTGACTTTTAAAAAATGCTTGCGTTAAATATCTTTGCTGATTTCGAATATAATGTGGGAAAATTTTGACTTTTGAACCTAACTAATGATTATTTGGTGAATTTATTCTCATTAACTGACAAGAAATCATTTTGAATTTGCTGTGACAAATACTTGTTAATATTGTTTTCACCAATGATTATATCCCCATAGTGAGTGTTACATCGTACTTTCCAAGTAGTTGCAACAGTTTACAAATATTGACTTTATTTTCATTAAATTGAGTTACTGTCAGTTATTTGATTGAGTTACTGTCAGTTATTTGATTGAGTGAATGTCAGTTATTTGATTAAGTTACTGTCAGTTATTTGGTTGAGTTACTGTCAGTTATTTGACTGAGTTACTGTCAGTAATTTATTTGATTGAGTTACTGTCAGTTATTTGACTGAATTACTGTCAGTTATTTGACTGAGTTACTGCCAGTTATTTGATTGAGTTACTGTCAGTTATTTGATTGAGTGAATGTCAGTTATTTGATTAAGTTACTGTCAGTTATTTGGTTGAGTTACTGTCAGTTATTTGATTGAGTTACTATCAGTTATTTGATTGAGTTACTGTCAGTTATTTATTTGATTGAGTTACTGTCAGTTATTATATTGAGTTACTGTCAGTTATTTGATTGAGTTACTGTAAGTTATTTATTTGACTGAGTTACTATCAGTTATTTGATTGAGTTACTGTCAGTAATTTATTTGATTGAGTTACTGTCAGTTATTTGATTGAGTTACTGTCAGTTATTTGATTGAGTTACTGTCAGTTATTTGATTGAGTTACTGTCAGTTATTTGATTGAGTTACTGTCAGTTATTTGATTGAGTTACTGCCAGTTATTTGATTGAGTTACTGTCAGTTATTTGATTGAGTTACTGTCAGTTATTTGATTGAGTTACTGACAGTTATTTGATTGAGTTACTGACAGTTATTTGATTGAATTACTGCCAGTTAATCAGGACCGGACTTAGTAATTGAACCACTCCTTGCAAAAGTAAAAATAGCGCCCCTATATACAGTGCGACCTCACTAAGTTGCGTTTCATTATTTTAATTGGTTAAGTGGCGGTAACTCCATGTTTCCCATATATTGTTACGTAACATAGCAATAAATGTTAAGTTACGTATGTATGATTTACCCGCGATAAAATGTTTCTATTTGCCGTGTTAGTTGTAGTTACTGTTGAAAATTATTTTTTGTCTAAAATGTCATTTTCAAAAGAGCTGGAAAAGTCAACACGTATGCTAAAGGCTTATACTATTGAGGAAAAACTTAATATAATTGAGAGAATTCGGAAAGGTGCAAAACAAGCGGATATATGAAGGGAACTTAATTTGGCATAGTCTACCCTATGAGGCTGGTTAAAAAACGAAGAATCGGGGAGTTTGTTGATGATGTGGAGAGTGATAAGGGAATGTCAAGGAAAAGATCTAGAGCAGCACAGAACACTGATTACGACAAATGCATGCTCGATGTTTTTGTAACGAAAAGAAATGATGGTGTCCCATTGCCTGGTCTGTTTTACAGATGCAAGCGAAACATTTTAATAAAGCTTTTGGTGGTTCAGACAATTTCGGATTCCTGTAATTAACATTCTATTAAAATGGATTAAAACAAGTGTACCAGGATATATATATATATATATAAATATATATATATATATATATATATATATATAATATATATATATATATATATATATATATATATATATATATATATATATATATATATACTAGGGGCAAGTACCCAGCTTTCCAGGGTTTAACAACAACAGCAATAACAACAAAAACAACAACAGCAACAAAACAACAAAAACATACAACAAAAACAAAAAACAACAACAAACAACAACTACAACAACAACAGCAACAACGACAAAAACAACAACAGAAACAGCAACAGCAACAAAACAACAAAAACAAAGCAACAACAAAACAACATCAACAGCAACAGCAACAACAACAAAGCAACAACAGCAAAACAACAATTACAACAGCAACAACAACAAAGCAACAACAACATGAAGGACATTGTCGTCGCAGGGCAAGGGATGTGGACAACAACAACACCAGCAAAAACAACACAAAAGCAACAACAGCAACAGCAATAACAACAGCAACAACAACAGCAACAACAACAAAAACAAAACAACAACAAAAACATCAACAACAAAACAACAACAAAACAACAACAGCAACAACAACAAAGCAACAACAACAAAAAAATTATTTTATGGCGATAATCACCTTCTTGTTAATCTCGACACCAAAATGTTTACTATTTTGCGTCATTATTTTACGTCTTAATTTTCAATAATTTTATTTTATATAGCTCATATAAGGAAAAATTACATTTTGGGCCCCCGGCCCCCAGTATCTTATATATATGGAACGAAACCTGTTTAAAAACCTTTCCGGTATAATTTTGAGTACGTGTACCAAATTTCACGTTATTTGGTTGTCTGAATTTTGAGTTATTAGGGAACAGACAGACAACCAGACAGACAACAAATGCGTCTTATATGTATACTAGGGGCAAGTACCCGGCTTCTCCCGGGTTTAACAACAACAGCAACAACAACAAAAACAACAACAGCAACAAAACAACAAAAACAAACAACAAAAACAAAACAACAACAACTACAACAACAACAGCAACAACAACAAAGCAACAACAACAAAACAACAACTACAACAACAACAGCAACAATAACAGAAACAACAACAGCAACAACAAAAACAACAACAGCAACAACAACAAAAACAAAACAACAACAAAAACAACAGAAACAAAACAACAACAAAAACATCAACAACAAAACAACAACAAAGCAACAACTACAACAATAACAGCAACAACAACAAAGCAACAACAACAAAACAACAACAACAAAACAATAACTGCAACAACAAAAGCAACAAAAAAAGCAACAACATAAAGCAACAACAACAACAAAAAAATTATTTTATGGCGATAATCGCCTTCTTGTTAATCTCGACACCAAAATGTGTATTATTTTGCGTCATTATTTTACGTCTTAATTTTCAATAATTTTTATTTTATATAGCTCATATAAGGAAAAATTACATTTTGGGCCCCCGGTATCTTATATATATGGAACGAAGCTGTTTAATAACCTTTCCGGTATAATTTTGTGTACGTGTACCAAATTTCACGTTATTTGGTTGTCTGGATCTTGAGTTATTAGGGAACAGACAGACAGACATCAAGACAACAAATGCGGCTTATATATATAGAGATATAGAGATAAAGATATATATATTGTGGAGATCTTACGCGCAGTTAGAAACATTCAAAGAGACATCTGGTCCCTTGAAGTCGACGTGGCCACCGGAGTTTGACCACAAGACGCGAAATGGTATTCTTGTGTGAACTGGCCCGGTCAGTTAGACTCGGCGATGAAAGGAGGTTGCCGAGCGAGGTGACCGGAGGTGTTAAATCTGCCCAGGGGTAGATAGGAGGACAGGACGCGCAGGTGCTCTGGAGGGGGGATAGGTAAGGGGTGGGGGGTCTCACCAGAGACGGTTATGTCAAACCGGCCCCACCCCCGCACAAGTCAATCTATGGGGGGTAGTACGAGATGATGAACCTATTACAATTAGAGACTGACGGAAGACTGGACACAATGGACTGACGGGAGTTGTTTGGAGGCGTGGCCTCAGGACTGAGAGTTGGTTATAACACGGTAACCAACTAGGGACATGGGAGGAGAGGAGGAGATTGCGGAGAGGAGATAGTAGAATTGACTCAGGACAGTTGGACTTGGACTTATGGGAAGTGAGAGGACAGTGTATGTTGGAGTCAATGAGTGAAGCAATAGAGTAATCATAAGTGTTCATGCAGTTTCGGAGTTTGGTGTTTGATAATAAGAAGAATTGAGTGAAGGTATAGAGTTAGTCACACAGTTAGAAACCAAATTCTTCACAATGGTGGCAGCGGTGGGATCGAATCTTGCAATGTCTCGTTGAGAAGTACTAAGCCTTGAATGTCTTGAAAGGATTTCGCAAATTTTCTACTAACGGCATGCCAAGTTCCCGATCCACTAGAGCAACAACGATGGCGGCACAATATCAGCCAAAACCACCAACCTACAGCGGGAACTCTGACTGGCCAACGTTTATTTCCACATTTGAAACGGTTGCAAAGATATACAAGTGGAGCGAAGAGTAGAAATGTCTTTACCTACGTCTTTCAACAAGGGGGGCAGCTGAGGAATTTATACTTTTTGAGCTAAGTGAAGAGGAGAAGGATACCTTTGTGAAATTAAAAGAGGCCCTATCCAATAGATTTAAGGACCATAGGACACCTGCATTCTTTCAAAATTTACTGGAAAAACGAATGCTACTCAACACCGAATCCACGGTGGAGTACGCGTCCGCCATCACAAGGTTAGTCAAACAGAGTTTCCCAACTGCGGATCAAACAACTCGTGATGCCATCGGATTCAAACAATTTCTTCGGGGACTCCCAGATCAGTCGATGGTGTCACAAGTAGGCATTATGGCCACACCTCAAGCTGTGGACAAGGCGCGAGCGGCCCTCGACCAACTCTTAAATCTAAGGGACAATGTTTGTATGCCCGGACATAAGGTTGCCTCAGTAGCCACGGACCAATTGGCTAGAGAAATCAGTGGCCTGAGGGAGGATCTGAGATCATTCGTCGCCTCTCAGAGACAGTCAACACACCATTCGACACAGGAACCAAGGAGAGCAGAGTTGAGATGTTACGGGTGTGATAGGATCGGTCACATCGTCCGTAATTGCCCTAACAGACAATCCGTGGGGGGAAATCCACGGCGTTTAAACTAACTCGGGCCGCCTCAAGAAAACACAGTAACCAATTGAGATCACCAAGAATAATTGCTGTGTACATTCCAATAATAATTTGTGGAGTTAACACCCAGTTTCTCTTAGATACAGGGGCGGCCGTGACGATTTTATCCAAGAAAGTTTTTAGCAGATTGCAGCATCAGCTAACATTAAATGACCACCTGGTTCCATTGCATCTTCAGTCCGCCAGTGGGTCCTCGGTAAAACTCTGAGGAGTCTGTGATATAGATTTAATCCTAAACAACAAAAGCTACCCATGGACGGTCCATGTAGCGGACATAGCAGAAGATGGTTACCTAGGATTCGACTTCCTAGGCCACTACGACTTTTCCTTTTCTATTAAACGTGGACTTAATCTCCACCGACATAAAGTGCCCGTGGTGACAAAGGTTATAAATTCCGTGACTCCTCATGAGAAAAGTTTTTCCTGGGTAAAGAAATTGGTTGAAGAAACTTTGAAGAACAGTCGCCTAACCGAGGAAGAACAGGGAAAATTGTGGATTTCATTAGAGAGGAACAAGGACCTTTTCTCAACCTCTTCATTAGACGTGGGGCGAACCTCAGTAATAAAGCACGAAATCCCCACAGGTGAGGCCAGACCTATAAAAGGTCCTCCCCGACGAACTCCAAGAGCTTTTGAAAATGAAGTGGATGACGTCATCAGTGCTCAACTGGAGGCAGGGATTATTAGAGAATCAAAATCCCCGTGGTCTGCGCCACTGCACTTTATTAGGAAGAAAAACAACGAAGTCCGAGTGGTATGTGACTATAGGGAACTAAATAAGGTCACTCAAAAGGATAGTTTCCCGCTTCCTAGGTGCAATTAGCTAATAGAAGCAATGGCAGGTGCACAATATTTCTGTTCCTTAGATCTACAATCAGCATACTACCAAATAGAAGTGGAGGAAAAGGATAAGGCCAAAACAGCTTTTTCCACGCTAAATGGGCATTTCGAATACAATGTAACGCCCATGGGACTGACCGGAGCACCAGCAACCTTCCAACGGTGCATGGAAACTGTTTTCAAAGGTCTCAATTATAAAACCTTAGTTGTGTTTATCGATGACATTTGTGTTTTTTGGAGAAACTTTTCACCATTGTTTGGAGCGATTCGAAGAGGCTATGTCCAGACTACGGCAGGCAGGACTCAAACTAAAACCTGAAAAATGTGTTCTCTTCAAGCCTGAGACCCGGTTCTTGGGTTATGTGGTGTCAGGGGAGGGAGTTCAGACTGACCCCGAGAAGGTGGAGGCTATTATGCAATTTCCCAAACCACAAACTGTATCGGCACTGCGAAGTTTTCTAGGGATGGCATCATATTACAGGAGATGGATAAAAGGGCACTCCACCATAGCCGCACCCTTAAATCGTTTATTGGAAGGAGGCAAGAATAAGACCTTAGAATGGAACGAAGAGTGTGAATTAGCCTTCTCTAAATTAAAACAATGTCTTGTATCCTCTGAAATTATGGCACAGCCACAAAACGATGGCGGTAGCTTTATAATTGACTGTGACGCGAGCGCTACGGCTATAGGATGCACTCTTTCCCAGATGCAGTGGTCGAATCATGATCAGCAAATGATCGAAAGACCAATTTACCATGCTAGTAAGTCTCTTAATCGAGCTGAGAGACGTTATTGTGTAACTAGACGAGAACTTCTGGCCGTGGTGATATTCGCCAATCAGTTTCGGCATTTTCTTTTAGGACGAAAGTTCATTGTTAGGACTGACCATAGTTCCCTGAGATGGTTACTATCCTTTCGTAACCCCACAGATCAAATAGCAAGATGGCTAGAACTATTGTCACAATTTGATTTCGACATTGAACATCGTAGTGGAACCAAACACAACAACGCCGACTTTTTATCAAGAAGTGAACCAGAAGGTTGTCTGTTCTACAATAAAGATGAAATACTGCAAGACCTCCCTTGTCACGGGTGTGATCTGTGCACTAGGAGATTCAGACAATGGTCCGATTTTTATAAGGAAGAGGATATTATTCCAATGTCTACTACCAGTGCAAAGTTACCGGCTAGCACCATAGCTAAACTTAACATGGTGACAACGCGCAGTAAAACCAAAAAGACGGTGAAACCAACTGTCCCCTCGCAGGATGAGACAACTCAAAGTTCTATTGGTCTAGTAAACAGCCCTATGGACACAACTGTCCCAAATCAACCCATACAATCGCCATGTTCTGATGTGACCTCTCACACAACCGATCAAACGAATGGGGGAAAACCTGTTGAAATATTTAGTGAGGAGACCAACAGTTATAGATTTTGTGAAGGGCTGGGCGTATCGAAGGAGGAGCTTAGGAAGTTACAGGAGGAAGACAAAGATTTGAGTCATGTTTTCCAGTGGATAAGGAACAGATCCAAACCAAAGAGAGAGGAGGTTAGTGGAGAATCACCAGCTATAAGAAACCTTTGGCTGAATCTGGATCTACTCATTGTTGTGGATGGGGTGTTGTGCAAACGTTGGTTTCATCCCGGCCGGAAAGATGAATGGTTAAAGATTATGCTACCCAACTCTTTAGTAACAACAGTTTTGGAGAAAATGCATTCGTCTGTCTATGCGGGTCACCTGGACATAAACAAGGTCCTAGACAATGTTAGGAAGTATTATAGTTGGTACCGAATGAAAAAGGACATTCAGGGGTTCATCACTAACTGTGCTACCTGTCAGCACATTAAACGTCCAAAGGCGAACAGCTCAGCAAGATTACAGTCAGTTCTTACAGGATCGCCGTTACAACGAGTGTGCACTGATTTCATTGGTCCACTGCCTGTGACGGCTAAAGGAAACAGATACATCCTTGTAGTCGTGGACGCTTTCACCAAATATACCCAAGCTTACGCACTTCCAGATTGTTCTGCCGAAACAACAGCTGATACGTTGGTAAGGAAATTTTTCTCTATTTTTGGGTTCCCCCTGGAGTTACATTCTGATCAAGGATCAAATTACCAAAGTAAATTGTTTAAACAGGTCATGAACCTATTAGACATCACTCAAACCAGAACCTCATCTTTCCACCCCGCGGGTAACGGTCAGGCTGAACGTTTCAACTCAGTACTGATCAAAATGATCTCAGCCTTTGTAGCAGACAATCAAAAGGACTGGGATGTTCATCTTCCACTGTTAACCAGTGCTTATCGAAACCACAAACATCCCAGCACGGGATACAGCCCGAATTATTTAAGGTTTGGGCGGGAACTCTATCAGCCTATTCACCTGTCTATGGGTGCCCCGCTACCGGAGAAATGTCTCCATCGGCCGGTATCGGAGTACGTTATGAAACTGGAACAAAAATTGGACCAAATTCATGAGACAGCCAGAAATAACCTTAAGACAGCAGCACAGCGCCAGAAGCGAGATCATGACACCCGAGCAGTGCAAAATTCATTTAGTGTGGGGGACGTTGTCCTTTATTTGGATTTGACTAAACAAATCGGCCGAAACCCGAAACTGAACCCCAATAGATGGAAGGGGCCATTTGTTGTTAGCAGAAAATTTAGAGACGTTTTGTTTGAAATTCGCGGTGAGGGGAAGGCTAGGGCCAGAATTATTCATCATGACAATTTAAAACCCTATCATGACAATAACCCACCAGACTGGATTTTGAAGCTTCAAAATAACTGTCTGAAAGATAATTTGATGAGAACAACTACCGAACTCCCAAGAGTTCTCATACCAACTTAGTTTTTTTGTGGTTGTTTTTCTTAGGGTTGTTTTGTTTGTTTTTTTTCCCTTGAATACAAATACGATTTACAAATGATTTTATTTACTTGTGCGTGAAACATGTTAATGATGATAAAATGTCCTATGGTTTATTGGGATTGTCAAATGGTATATGTGACTATTTTTTTTTATGTGTCTTAAAATTTCACCATGACTTTGATAGTGTAGGAAAATCATTGAAGCTATTTAGAAAAAAGTATGTAAATTTTATTAACTATGTATTTTCCATGCCTATGTTTTCAAATGTTGTTCTCAATGATGTATGATGAATTTGACAATGTTAACAAACGAGACTTAATTGACAAGACGTGTAGGTTTGACATAGCTCAGAGGTCAGGGAGTAATGTTTAGGATTGGTGGAGAGGTAATGTGGTGGTGGCGGTAACACAAGAGCGTCTCGGTGTATTTGTTTTGAATTGTTTTGCCAGAGGGTCTTAGTCACTCGAAGCCAACTTAAGACAAACATATGCCGAGATGTTACGTCATGTCGAGGACGACATGTTCTTGTAAGCAGGGGAACTGTGTGGAGATCTTACGCGCAGTTAGTAGCATTCAAAGAGACATCTGGTCCTTTGAAGTCGCGCGTGGCCACCGGAGGCTGACCAGAGAACGTGAGAATTGTAATCCTTGTGTTAAATGGCCCGGTCAGTTAGACTCGGCGATGAAAGGAGGTTGCCGAGCGAGGTGACCGGAGGTGTTAAATCTGCCCAGGGGTAGATAGGATGACCAGACGCGCAGGTGCTCTGGATGGGGGGTAGGAAAGGGGTGGGGGTCTCACCAGAGACGGTTATGTCAAACCGCCCCACCCCCGCACAAGTCAATCTATGGGGGGTAGTACGAGATGATTGACAGATATGATGAACCTATTACAATTAGAGACTGACGGAAGACTGGACACAATGGACTGACGGGAGTTGTTTGGAGGCGTGGCCTCAGGACTGAGAGTTAGTTATAACACGGTAACCAACTAGGGACATGGGAGGAGAGGAGGAGATTGCGGAGAGGAGATAGTAGAATTGACTCAGGACAGTTGGACTTGGACTTATGGGAAGTGAGAGGACAGTGTATGTTGGAGTCAATGAGTGAAGCAATAGAGTAATCATAAGTGTTCATGCAGTTTCGGAGTTTGGTGTTTGATAATAAGAAGAATTGAGTGAAGGTATAGAGTTAGTCACACAGTTAGAAACCAAATTCTTCACAATATATACTAGGGGCAAGTACCCGGCTTCGCACGGGTTTAACAACAACAGCAACAACAACAAAAACAACAACAGCAACAATACAACAAAAACAAACAACAAAAACAAAACAACAACAAACAACAACAGCAACAACAACAAAGCAACAACAACAACAGAAACAGCAACAGCAACAAAACAACAAAAACAAAAAAACAACAAAATCAACAACAAAACAACAACAAAACAACTACAACAACAACAGCAACAACAACAAAGCAACAACAACAAAACAACAACTACAACAGCAACAACAACAAAGCAACAACAACATGAAGGACATTGTCGTCGCAGGGCAAGGGATGTGGACAACAACAACAACAGTAAAACAACACAAAAGCAACAACAGCAACAACAACAAAAACAACAACAACAACAACAAAAACAAAACAACAACAAAAACATCAACAACAAAACAACAACAAAACAACAACAAAATAACAACTACAACAACAGCAACAACAACAAAGAAACAACAACAAAACAACAACTACAACAACAAAAGCAACAACAACAAAGCAACAACAACAAAAAAATTATTTTATGGCGATAATCGCCTTCTTGTTAATCTCGACACCAAAATGTTTATTAATTTGCGTCATTATTTTAGTCTTAATTTTCAATAATTTTTATTTTATATAGCTCATATAGGGAAAAAACTACATTTTGGGCCCCCGGGCCCCAGTATCTTATATATAAGGAACGAAACCTGTTTAATAACCTTTCCGGTATAATTTTGTGTACGTGTACCAAATTTCACGTTATTTGGTTGTCTGGATCTTGAGTTATTAGGGAACAGACAGACAGACATCCAGACAACAAATGCGGCTTATATATATAGAGATATATTCTATTACGTGAGTATAAACTTAAATTTAATTTGAAACAAATGTTATAGGGAAGAAAACACATATTTATTTACATCCGTTATTATCGCTCAATAAGTTACACTGAAATCTGTACTAACTGAATAAGTTACACTGAAATCTGTACTAACTGAATAAGTTACACTGAAATCTGTACTAACTCAATAAGTTACACTGAAATCTGTACTAACTCAATAAGTTACACTGAAATCTGTACTAACTCAATAAGTTACACTGAAATCTGTACTAACTCAATAAGTTACACTGAAATTTGTACTAACTCAATAAGTTACACTGAAATATGTACTAACTGAATAAGTTACACTGAAATCTGTACTAACTCAATAAGTTACACTGAAATCTGTACTAACTCAATAAGTTACACTGAAATCTGTACTAACTGAATAAGTTACACTGAAATCTGTACTAACTCAATAAGTTACATTGAAATCTGTACTAACTCAATAAGTTACACTGAAATCTGTACTAACTGAATAAGTTACACTGAAATCTGTACTAACTCAATAAGTTACACTGAAATCTGTACTAACTGAATAAGTTACACTGAAATCTGTACTAACTGAATAAGTTACACTGAAATCTGTACTAACTGAATAAGTTACACTGAAATCTGTACTAACTCAATAAGTTAAACTGAAATCTGTACTAACTGAATAAGTTACACTGAAATCTGTACTAACTCAATAAGTTACACTGAAATCTGTACTAACTCAATAAGTTACACTGAAATCTGTACTAACTCAATAAGTTACACTGAAATCTGTACTAACTCAATAAGTTACACTGAAATCTGTACTAACTCAATAAGTTACTCTGAAATCTAAGTGACGATAAATCACGATTCAACAGGTCGCGATGACATATATATGGACCCGAACGATTGCGACTAAACGGGGTTGCACTGAAATTAACAATTTCAAGGCCGTACCCAGACTTTTTTAAGGGGTGGGGGGGGGTTCGCAAACTTGTCGCAAAGGTAATTCATGTTACGATAAGGCAAACCTCTCATAACGAGATTTTCGCAAAACTGGCAAAATTTTTACGGAAAAAGTTGCTCCTTTAACGAGCGAATATTCGCATAACGAGTGACACAGAAAGGGAAACTCCATTTTTTCTGGAAATTCATTAATGAGCCTGCACTTCCGCCCTGATGTATTATTCTGTGTTAAGCACCCTGTCTGTTAGCGTATTCTTTTCGTGTGTGATCAACCGATTTAACAAATTTTGTATTAAAACAGTATTTGTAATTTTTTCTGTGCAAAGTTTATAATAAACTGATACATTATTTTTGAAAAAAAAACACAATAAGACAATCATAAGAGAGGAAAAAAATAACTGTTGAAATAAAACGAAAAATCATTGAAAAGCGAGAACAAATTTGCGAATCTAGTGCGCAACTTCAACTACAATCGGCCAACATCAACGATGTGCACTATTCTCAAGAACAATTAAGGAGATGGATGCTTCAAAGGGAGTGTCAAGAATGTCTACGAAACGGTTACATCACATTTTCGTCAAATTTTGAAGCGTCTGCAAAAACAAATGTCTTTAACAGTTATGTTTTTCATTTTCAAATCTAAATTGTATTCTAGTTGTTTCACTCTTTAACAATTCATAAGCAATTTTATTTTAATAAATGTTAATAATTTGTTTTGAAAGATTAGTATTTTTTCAGCATGGAACGGATTACATTGATTTGTATGGGAACAATTGTTTCGTATAACGAGTGTTTCGCTTAACGAGTAAGACTTTGGAACTAAATAATCTCTTTGTGAGACGTTTGACTGTACCTACAATATATGGTGCTATGACTTCAAATTTGGATGAGAATGTTTAATCAATAATTCTGTACCTATGATTTATTGAGGGCGTTGGTTTCAATTTATCATCTTTTTTTCCTCGTTTTCCAGAAAAAAAAAGAAAAAGAAAAAAAGTTATTTTGAGTGCATACAGTGACCAAAAAAGTAGGGTTTCTTCCGATAAATAATTAACACTGTAAATAAAAGTTTCCAAAATAGTATTTTACTTAAAAAGGGCAAGTACTCGATCATTCATTTCTTTTCTTGTTAATAATGAAATCTGCAGGCGCAAGTTAAAGAATTTGAATTACATACATTATCGTACAGAACTGACAAGGCGGAAGACCACGATGCTATGAGGTTTATTTTAGAACATATTCGATGTAAACCTTCTTGGGTTTTTGTTAACAAATATCTGTAAAACTCTGTTTTCGTTGATATTGAAAGTGATGCATCAATGCAAGCTCGGTAAGTCTTTCCTGTCCCATTGAACATTTCATGTAATTGTGCAAACGTCGGAGTACACTGAACCTTCACTAACCCGCAAAGGAAGTCAAAGGAAGTCACAGGAATCACACACGTCAGCAATAAATATTTGGATGCATCGATCCATTGCAATGTTTTATAGCTTTTGTGCAATTTATTTTATGGGTTTGACTCTTCCCATTGGCTGAATTTCAATTTCCACCCAGTAAACTCTTCGGGCAGCACTTCTGGTAAAGGCAGATCTTGCTCATTTAAATCCACATCGCTTTCAGATCTTCATACATACAATTTCTAACAGCACTTGGCACAAAAGCTAACAGTTGTGAGAATGTCCTGGTTAAGCCGGAGATTCGCATATCTAGTTCAGCAATGATGTGCTCCAGAAATAGATTAATTATGTTCCACAGATAATGTTGCATTGGCGTTTCTAAGCAAGCATTGCTTCGGTAGATTTGCTGCTTAGCAATTCTGGGTATTGACGCTTCAGCTCCTACAGACTGCGCCATAAGAATGAAATGATCATAAGTGTTTTGAAAATAAGAATCTACATTTGCTCTAATCTCTCTAAACTCTTGCTTGACGTTTTTGATAAGTGACATAGCCTGAATTATGTCAATCGCTTCTTTCGGAAGTTGGACTGCTATTCCTTCCAGCCTAGATAACAGTTTGTAAGTTAATAATAATAATAATAAAAAATTGATTATTTATATAGCGCTCTATCCCAGTAAGGAACTGGGCTCACAGCGCTTTAAGTTACAACTAATGTCACAATAAATGTGAAGTTACACATGGAATGAAGAAGTGACGTTGCTCGAGACTTAGATCTACTGTCCGTTTCCCAATCACTATTTGTAGTCAACCTTTGATCAAATCCTTGGTCGTTGTGTTTACATCGTGGCAGTGAAATTATCTCAAGAGTGTGAAAAATGTCAACATGTTATTAATTAATAGAAGTGTTTGTATGCTTCGTGGTGCTCAGCCCATCTTGCTTTGCACAAATCTGTAAGTGCCTTCCGTTTAGCACTGTCAAAGACTTGTTTGTATGACATTTTTCAACAAGGCTTCGCGCTTTCGGCTGTTGTTAAAAAAACATGCAGGTTTCTTTTAATAAATTTGTAAATCATGTTACGCACATCGGGAAGTCTGCACGATGCGTGATCACTAGGTTTAAAGCGAGATTGCTGCAGTGTGTGTATACCGCCAAAGGGGCCCCTCGTAGAATACGCGCTTGAACTCCTGAGACAGCGCCCGACATAGATGCAGAGCCATCATAACACTGGTCCCCCATATTCTGTAGTGGGATCCCCAAATCTATCAATAATTTCAAGATCTATTTGTTACAAAAATAAGACACACATTCGCAAAAGGGGGTTCGTTCGAACATACGACTGGGTACGGCCATGAATTTAAGTGTTCTAAAAATGGTACATGTCTTTTTATATTTTTAGCGTACATCCATAAAATACACTTGCACGTAAACTTTAATACAGTAAGTAACACACATACTTGAAATTAGATTTTACTAAAAATGTTTCATTAGAAAAAAAAGAAGTGAACATGATTTTATATTCAGACTTATCTTATCTTATCTTATCTTATCTTATCTTATCTTATCTTATCTTATCTTATCTTATCTGTTTACAGACGCTCCTTCTATGCAGAAGATTATTGCGTCCTACGCTTATCTATGGTTTGTGTTTAGTCCTGACATTTTTATTAGAGATTTAAAATGTTGATAAAGTGTTGGGTTTTCTGGTTTCTTTAGGCAACCCATTCCACGAACGAAAATTTGTATGTGTTTGTTCTTGCATACGGAATAAGAAAGGTGTTTTTATCCTTATGTCTATCTGAGGGTTGTATTAAATTATCTTTGTGTTGTATTTCTAAATTAGAATTACTAGCTTTATGTATGATTACTACTTTGCTCTTGGTTCTTCTATCCTCTAGTGCAAGAGTTCCCAACCCCGTGCCCGCGGGCACCATGGCGCCCGCGGAACGATTCGTATGTGCCCGCCACTATTCGACTGAGACATAAACATTCTCTCGTGCATTTCCCACATATGAAGAAAATGCTAGGTAACAATGAATTAAATGGGTAATTATTTATTAAGCATCTTCAAGTGTTAAAAAACAGTTTGAAGAGAGATTTTTGCAGTTTACATATTTCGAGCCAATTGTTTCCTTCTGTATCAATCCTTTTACTTGCCAAATAAATGTAATGGAAATGGCCGCATGTATTGCATATTTTGTTCAAGGTAAGACAGAAGAACTAGAGTTAGAAATTTTGGATCTTAAGAATGATATTTTTGCTAAAATCCTTAATATCAGTGGACTTTTAGAATTCATTGGACAGATAAAAGTTCCCATTGTTGATAAAAGCAGCATATAAAATTGAATCATTTTTCGGTTCGAAATATTTATGCGAAAAATTGTTTTCAAACATGAAATTAATAAAATCAAGATATAGATCTCGACTCACTGATGAGCATCTTTATGATTGTTTGCTAACAGGATTATCCTCTTACTCTCCTAATTATGAGGCACTGGCCAATGAAATGCAATGCCAAAGATTACATTAACATATTGATATATCTTTTTATAAATTTATTTCTTTGTATTTGTGTTTTTTGTTTACGTTTTGTAAATACATTTCTCTCTGTGTGTGTGTGTGTGTATGTGTGTATGTGTATGTGTGTATGTGTGTATGTGTATGTGTGTGTATGTGTGTGTGTATGCAATTTAAATAATAATTTTATTATTTGGAAACATTTTTGTTTATTATTTATTAATAAATTATGAATATAAGAAAATAAATAATGGGAAAATGAGCAGTTTTGGAAGGAGTTTGTCGATTAAAAATAGGTGGTGCCCGCCACCCTACCCATATTTTAGAATGTGCCTTAGATTACAAAAAGGTTGGGAACCCCTGCTCCAGTGTTTCAAGGTTAAATGATTTAACTAATGGTGTTATTCTTGTCAGTTTTGAATATTCTCCAGTAATGAATCTGGCAGCTCTTTTTTTAATTTGTTCAAGTTTATCAATGTTTTCTTTGGTGGATGGGTCCCATACAGAAGATGCATATTCTAGTACAGGTCTCACCAACGTGAGATAGCATTTTAGTGTTATATCTCTATTACATTTGTTTCAGTTTCTTTTTAAGCCTAAGGTTTTGTTTGATTTTTTAATAACTTCATTGACATGGAGATTCCATGATAGTTTCTCATTTATTAAGACTCCTAAGTATTTTGCATTTTAGTTTGGGTCAGTTCTTTTCCATGAATGTAATATTTTGAATTTATTTGTTCTTTTTCTTTGTTACTCTTAACAGTTGACACATTTTCCCAGTTAGTTTCCCATTTTATCAATTCGTCTAAGTCTTTTTGTAAAATTTTGCTATCCTTTTCTGATTTAATTGTTCTATAGATTATACAATCATCAGCAAATAACCTAACTTTTGTTCCTGTTGAGATGTTGTTGGGTAAATCATTTATATAAATTAAAAAGAGTAAGGGACCTATCACAATTCCTTGTGGAACTCCTGAGTTAACCTTTATTGGTGCAGATTTAGATCCATTAATTATTGCAGTTTGCTCCCTACCCAAAAGGAAGTCTTGGATCCAGTGATGTAAGGGACTTGAGATTCCAAAGTAGTTAAGTTTTTTAAGTAAACTAAGGTGGTAAACTTTGTCAAATGTTTGTGAGAAGTCTAGTAATATTGTATCTATTTGATCATTATTGTCTTAGCCTTTTGATAGTCCATCTATTAAACCTATTAATTGTGTTTCACGTTATCCGTTTTTTCTAAAGCCGTGTTGATGTGGGCACAGGGCATTATATTTGTCTAGGTGGTTAACTATTGAACTATATATTATGTGTTCTAGTAATTTAAAGGAGATAATAGTAAGTGATACAGGTCTGTAATTACAAGGGTCTGATTTATCACCTTTCTTAAAGAGTGGAGTTACGTTAGCTAATTTCCAATCCTGGGGCACTTTACCCTGGTTTAGAGAGGCTTGAAAAAGAACAAAGATTGGGGACAGTTCATTGCTTAGTTCTTTTAATAACCTTGCAGGCAATTCATCTGGGCCAGTAACTTTGTTTATTTTTAGTTTTTTTAGGAGTGAATGTGTACCTATCTCGTCTACAGTTATGTTACCTATTTCTTCCATTTTATTTAAATTTATTAAAACTTTCTTGTCGCCTGAGGCAGAGAATGATGATGCAAAATATGTGTTGAGGATATTAGCTTTAGTCTCATTATCATTATAGGTTTTATCATTTGAGCCTTTTAGTGTGGCTATTCCTGTAGGTTCCATTTTTTTAGATTTGATAAAGGACCATACGTTTTTATTGTTATCTTTAGAAATTAAATTGTTTATATAATCAGTTTGGAGGTTTCGACTAAGTTTTTGTGTCAAGTGTTTAATCTTTAAGTACTTTTTGTGTATTATTTTTAAATTGGTAGCCTTAAATTTCTTAAATAAATTCTCTTTTTGTTTGCATAGCTTTCTTAATTTAAAATTGAACCAGCATTTTTTAATTTTATTTGATGTTAATTTTGTTGGAACATTCTCATCCATAATAGTTTTTAGATTTGTTTTTTTTTATTCTTTCCAAATTTCTTCTGCTGGGCTATTTGTATTAAATTTATTTAAGAATTTTTTTTGGAAGTTAGCCACTGATTGGTGTAGTTTTATGGAATTACATTTATTCTAAAGATATATTCTTCTTCTAAGTATCGTATTAATTTTAGTTTTATTATATTGGTGACCCTAACAATATCATGGTCGGACAGTCCAGGAATTATTTTGTAGTCTAACACAAGTCCTGGTCTATTTGTTAGGAATAAATGAAGTGTTTTATTTTTCCTTGTAGTTTTTTTTACTATCTGTTCTAGGTTTAAGTTGTTTATAGTGTTTATAAAGTGTTCGTTAATATCTTTATTAGTTTGATGGTCATCAATTGTATATTTTTTCCAATTTATATCTGGAAGATTAAAGTCCCCCATAATCCAAAGTGCAGAATTTTTATGATTTTCTTTTATATAATTTCATTGACTACAAAGATTCTTCATGTATTCTAGCTTTGTATTCGGTGGTCTATATATGCTGCCTACAATAAGTGGTGCTGAGTGGGGTGTAACTATTTTACAAAAAACAGACTCTATATTAAAATTTGATTGTGTAGTAATTTCTTCAGCTATGATATTTGATTTGATTACAAGCAGCACTACTCCATAATTGTCTGGTCTATCTTTTCTAAAAATATTATAATTGTTGTTAAATATTTCTGAGTTATATATGTAGGGGTACAGCCAAGTTTCAGAACCAGCAATTATGTCTGGTTCTTCTGTTTTTATAAGTAGCTCTAAATCTGGAATTTTATTTTTAATACTTTGTAAATTAATTATCAGTGTCTTGAGAATGTTTTGATTATTAATATTATTAGATTTTTTATGGTTATTTTTATGGGTTTGCGTGGCAGGTTTCATTTTATCTAGTGGGTTATTTATAATAGGATTAGCCAAAACACTGTAAGAGTTTGTGGTGATCAGGTCTCTATAGTTAAACAAATCTTAACTGATTTGGGGCAATCCACAATGTATGCAGTGCCAAGATGCATATTTATTTCCTAGGCCTATGCTATGTACTTTGGTGTGTTAGTATGCAGGCATACTGTGTGGTACCATTCATTGCAGATGTCACACTGGATGGCTCCTTGTTTGCTAGTGCATGTCTTAATACAAATTTGGAATTTAGATGATACTGGGCCTGGGCTTAGTTCTATGTCGCTGGAGAGGAGCAAAATTAAAATTAAGTGTTTTTATCTATATCTACATATTTTATGTTTCCATTGTTTGAAGGTAAATTCTTTTATTGTGCTTAAGATAGAGTTGTAGCCAGTGTGCTTTGTGTTGTGGTGGTTTTTAATAATTGATATATCACCCTGATTTTTCGGATGTGTGCTGGTTGATGTTAATGCCCTTAGAAGTTATGTGGTTATTACTAAGACTAAGATTAAGATTAAAATTCTCATTTTCAGGTTAGGCTAGGTTTAAAAAGGCAATGCTTAAGATATTACTATTACATTATTATTATAATACTATTTTGTTAAAGTATGTTTATTTGCTCTATTTTAACTAAGTTCAATTAAATTCAACTTTGCATTTATAAATTTATAAATTATGAATTCTACACCTAGTAATCTATGTTATTTGGAAGGTTAAATGATACTTTATTTTATGTAAACAACAAAAATGGCCGCCTACATAGGCTTTGGGGTTTAGTAATTTTAGTATGAAATATCATAGAATATACAACATAATATTGTTAAACAGCTAAAAAAGTTTATTACTTGGTTAATTAAAGATTAGTTAAGATTAGTTAAGAATTTTTTAAAATGAACTTTTAGTTTTAGACACTTTTCTAATTATTTTAGAAATATTGAAGCTGTTACTGAGTTCATACTCAACTGCTAATATAGCGAGGTTTGAAAATCTTGTTTGAGAAGTTGTTTCTAAAATAGTTCTTGATTGTTTTTAGTCTTCAAAAATCACTTTCCTCGGTTCGGAAGTTACTAAAATTCCTAGAGCAACGCTCAAGTTTGGAGCATATTTCATTTGTAAAAAAAGAAAAAAATTCAAAACTTCCAAAGGTTCTTTATAATTTTTCAATAGGGAATACACCTCTGATATTTCAGTAGCAATTTTATATCCACTGATTCTCCATCTGTTAAGAGGCTCTCCAAATATTTGCATTTAGCCGATATCACAGAAGAACTTAATCTTTGAGTAAATTTTATTTCATATTTCTGATATTTAAAAAAAAACAATAAAAGTAACTGTTGTTATGTTGCAGCTCAGACAATCTTTGTTTTAAAGAGTTAGTTGCAGTGTCAACAAGGTGGAAAAAGAGTTCAAATTAGCTTCTTTCCTGTGCATCCATTGTGGGCTCGACCTAATGTTCATCGACCTGGTGTTCATCAACCTGATGTTCATCGACCTGATGTTCATCGACCTGATGTTCATCGACCTGATATTCATCGACCTGATGTTCATCGACCTGATGTTCATCGACCTGATGTTCATCGACCTGATGTTCATTGACCTGATGTTCATTGACCTGATGTTCATCGACCTGATGTTCATCGACCTGATGTTCATCGACCTGATGTTCATCGACCTGATGTTCATCGACCTGATGTTCATCGAATTGAGTTTTTCTCAGACGAACTCGATGTCCTTGTATTGAGTCACATCTATTTCACTGCATCTATTTCACTTCATCTATTTCACTGCATCTATTTCACTGCATCTATTTCACTGCATCTATTTCACTGCATCTATTTCACTGCATCTGACCTGGTCAGCCGCGAGGGTCTGCTACGTATATTGGAAAAAATAGGATGCCCGCCGCGGCTTCTCTCCATCATCGAGTCCTTCCACACCAATATGCACAGCCCAGTGCTCTTCGATGGTGCCACCTCAGAACCCTTCCCAGTCTGTAGCGGAGTCAAACAGGGCTGTGTACTGGCTCCAACACTCTTCGGTATCTTTTTCTCGATGCTACTGCGTCATGCATTCGAGGACTGTTTCGAGGGTGTAAACATCCATACCAGGGCGGATGGAAATCTGTACGACATCAGCCGTCTCCGTGCAAAGAGAAAAGTGGAAAATGTTTTAATTAGAGAGCTGCTCTTCGCGGATGACGCAGCCCTTACCTCACATTCAGAGATAGGTCTCCAACTTTTGGTCGACAAGTTCTCAGAGGCATGCAAAGATTTTGGTCTAACGATAAGCCTCAGAAAGACCAACATTATGAGACAAGGTTCTGACTGCTTCCCAGCAATCTCCATTGAGGGAAACACCTTGGATGTCGTCGATGATTTTACCTACCTTGGCAGTAACATCACCAGCACACTCTCCCTGGAAAAGGAAATTGAAACCAGAATCGGCAAGGCTTCATCATTAATGGCTAGGCTGAATAAAAGAGTGTGGAATAATGCACAGCTCACTGCTAGGATATAAAATCACTGTGTACCAGGCCTGCGTGCTCAGCACACTCCTCTATGGCAGCGAGTGCTGGACGACCTATGCCAAACAAACAAAGCAACTCAACAGCTTCCACTTACGATGCTTGCGCAGGATTCTGCACATCAAGTGGCAGGACAAGATAACGAATGTCGAGGTACTCAGAAGGAGTCATATGCTGAGCATGCACTCAATCCTGAGTGAGAGGCGCCTGCGGTGGCTGGGACATGTCCGCAGGATGAACTCGGAGCGCATTCCAAGAGCCCTGCTTTACGGTGAGCTGGCAACTGGTATGCGGAAAAGAGGACGCCCCTGCTTGCGCTTCAAGGATGTCTGCAAGAAATACATGAGTCTGGCGCAGATAGACCATAAAACGTGGGAGACCATTGCTAAGGAGCGCACCTCCTGGCGGGCTAAAGTACGCGAGGGCATCCAAGTCGCGGAAGCTTCCCTTACAGTCAAGAGCGAGGAGAAAAGGGCCAGGAGAAAGGGGAAGGGGGGTAGAGGAGCAGGAGGAAACGCCATCATCCCATGAGGATGGACGGATGCAATAGCATAGTAGCATAGCATTTCACCGCATCTATTTCACTGCATCTATTTCACTGCATCTATTTCACTGCATCTATTTCAATGCATCTATTTCACTGCATCTATTTCACTGCATCTATTTCACTGCGTCTATTTCACCGCATCTATTTCACCGCATCTATTTCACTGCATCTATTTCACTGCATCTATTGCCCTGCATCTATTTCACTGCATCTATTTCACTGCATCTATTTCACTGCATCTATCTCACTGCATCTATTTCACTGCATATATTTCACTGCATCTATTTCACTGCATCTATTTCACTGCATCAATTTTACTGCATCTATTGCCCTGCATCTATTTCACTGCATCTATTTCACTGCATCTAATTCACTGCATCTATTTCACTGCATCTATTTCACTGCATCTATTTCACTGCATCTATTTCACTGCATCTATTTCACTGCGTCTATATCACTGCGTCTATTTCACTGCGTCTATTTCACTGCGTATATTTCACTGCGTCTATTTCACTGCATCTATTTCACCGCATCTATTTCACTGCATCTATTTCACTGCATCTATTTCACCGCATCTATTTCACTGCTTCAAATTAACTGCATCTATTTCACTTTATCTATTTCACTGCATCTGTTTCACTTCATCTATTTCACTGCATCTATTTCACTGTATCTATTTCACTCTATCTATTTCAGTGCATCGATTTCACTGCATCTATTTCACTACATCTATTCACTGCATCTATTTCACTGCGTCTATTTCACTGCGTCTATTTCACTGCGTTTATTTCACCGCGTCTATTTCACTGCGTCTATTTCACTGCGTCTATTTCACTGCGTCTATTTCACTGCGTCTATTTCACTGCATCTATTCCACTGCATCTATTTCACTGCATCTGTTTCACTGCATCTATTTCACTGCATCTGTTTCACTGCATCTATTTCACTTCATCTATTTCACTGCGTCTATTTCACTGCGTCTATTTCACTGCTTCTATTTCACTGCATCTATTTCACTACATCTATTTAACTGCATCTTTTTCACTGCATCTATTTATCTGCATCTATTTCACTGCATCTATTTCACTGCATCTATTTCACTGCATCTATTTCACTGCATCTATTTCACTGCATCTATTTCACTGCATCTATTTCACTGCATCTATTGCCTTGCATCTATTTCACTGCATCTATTTCACTGTATCTATTTCACTGCATCTATTTCCCTGCATATATTTCACTGCATCTATTTCACTGCAAATATTACTCTGAATTTATTTCACTTCATCTATTTCACTGCGTCTATTTCACTACGTCTATTTCACTGCATCTATTTCACTGCATCCATTTCACTGCATCTATTTCACTGCATCTATTTCACTGCATCTATTTCACTGCATCTGTTTCACTGCATCTGTTTTACTGCATCTATTACACTGCATCTGTTTCACTGCATCTGTTTCACTGCATCTGTTTCACTGCGTCTATTTCACTGCATCTATTTCACTGCATCTATTTCCCTGCATCTATTTCACTGCATCTATTTCACTGCATCTATTTCACTGCATATATTTCACTGCATCTTTTTCACTGCATCTATTTCACTGCATCTATTTGACTGCATCTATTTCACTGTATCTATTTCAAAGTATCTATTTCACTGCATCTATTTCACTGCATCTATTTCCCTGCATCTATTTCCCTGCATCTATTTCACTGCATCTATTTCACTGCATCTATTTCACTGCGTCTATATCACTGCGTCTATTTCACTGCATCTATTTCACTGCATCTATTTCACTGCATCTATTTCACTTCATCTATTTCACTGCATCTATTTCACTGCATCTATTTCACTGCATCTATTTCATTGCATCTATTTCATTGCATCTATTTGACTGCATCTATTTGACTGCGTCTATTTCACTGCATCTATTTCACTGCATGTATTTCACTGCATGTATTTCACTGCATCTATTTCACTGCATCTATTTCACTGCATCTATTTCACTGCATCTATTTCACTGTATCTATTTCACTGCATCTATTACACTGCAACTATTTCACTGCATCTATCTCACTGCATCTATTTTACTGCATCTATTTCACTGCATCTATTTCACTGCATCTATTTCACTGCATCTATTTCACTGCATCTATTACACTGCATCTATCTCACTGCATCTATTTTACTGCATCTATTTTACTGCATCTATTTCACTGCATCTATTTCACTGCATCTATTTCACTGCATCTATTTCACTGCATCTATTTCACTTCATCTATTTCACTGCATCTATTTCACTGCATCTATTTCATTGCATCTATTTCACGGCATCTATTTCACTGCATCTATTTCACTGCATCTATTTCACTGCTTCTATTTCACTTCATCTATTTCACTGCATCTATTTCACTGCATCTATTTCACTGCATCTATTTCACTGCATCTATTTCACTGCATCTATTTCACTGCATCTATTTCACCGCATCTATTTCACTGCATCTATTTCACTGCATCTATTTCACCGCATCTATTTCACTGCTTCAAATTAACTGCGTCTATTTCACTTTATCTATTTCACTGCATCTGTTTCACTTCATCTATTTCACTGCATCTATTTCACTGTATCTATTTCACTCTATCTATTTCAGTGCATCGATTTCACTGCATCTATTTCACTACATCTATTCACTGCATCTATTTCACTGCGTCTATTTCACTGCGTCTATTTCACTGCGTTTATTTCACCGCGTCTATTTCACTGCGTCTATTTCACTGCGTCTATTTCACTGCGTCTATTTCACTGCGTCTATTTCACTGCATCTATTCCACTGCATCTATTTCACTGCATCTGTTTCACTGCATCTATTTCACTGCATCTGTTTCACTGCATCTATTTCACTTCATCTATTTCACTGCATCTATTTCACTGCGTCTATTTCACTGCTTCTATTTCACTGCATCTATTTCACTACATCTATTTAACTGCATCTTTTTCACTACATCTATTTCACTGCATCTATTTCACTGCATCTATTTCACTGCATCTATTTCACTGCATCTATTTCACTGCATCTATTTCACTGCATCTATTTCACTGCATCTATTGCCTTGCATCTATTTCACTGCATCTATTTCACTGCATCTATTTCACTGCATCTATTTCACTGCATCTATTTCACTGTATCTATTTCAATGCATCTATTTCCCTGCATATATTTCACTGCATCTATTTCACTGCAAATATTACTCTGCATTTATTTCACTTCATCTATTTCACTGCGCCTATTTCACTACGTCTATTTCACTGCATCTATTTCACTGCATCCATTTCACTGCATCTATTTCACTGCATCTATTTCACTGCATCTATTTCACTGCATCTGTTTCACTGCATCTGTTTTACTGCATCTATTACACTGCATCTGTTTCACTGCATCTGTTTCACTGCATCTGTTTCACTGCATCTATTTCACTGCATCTATTTCACTGCATCTATTTCACTGCATCTGTTTCACTGCATCTGTTTTACTGCATCTATTACACTGCATCTGTTTCACTGCATCTGTTTCACTGCATCTATTTCACTTCATCTATTTCACTGCATCTATTTCACTGCATCTATTTCACTGCATCTATTTCACGGCATCTATTTCACTGCATCTATTTCACTGCTTCTATTTCACTTCATCTATTTCACTGCATCTATTTCACTGCATCTATTTCACTGCATCTATTTCACTGCATCTATTTCACTGCATCTATTTCACTGCATCTATTTCACCGCATCTATTTCACTGCATCTATTTCACTGCATCTATTTCACCGCATCTATTTCACTGCTTCAAATTAACTGCGTCTATTTCACTTTATCTATTTCACTGCATCTGTTTCACTTCATCTATTTCACTGCATCTATTTCACTGTATCTATTTCACTCTATCTATTTCAGTGCATCGATTTCACTGCATCTATTTCACTACATCTATTCACTGCATCTATTTCACTGCGTCTATTTCACTGCGTCTATTTCACTGCGTTTATTTCACCGCGTCTATTTCACTGCGTCTATTTCACTGCGTCTATTTCACTGCGTCTATTTCACTGCGTCTATTTCACTGCATCTATTCCACTGCATCTATTTCACTGCATCTGTTTCACTGCATCTATTTCACTGCATCTGTTTCACTGCATCTATTTCACTTCATCTATTTCACTGCATCTATTTCACTGCGTCTATTTCACTGCTTCTATTTCACTGCATCTATTTCACTACATCTATTTAACTGCATCTTTTTCACTACATCTATTTCACTGCATCTATTTCACTGCATCTATTTCACTGCATCTATTTCACTGCATCTATTTCACTGCATCTATTTCACTGCATCTATTTCACTGCATCTATTGCCTTGCATCTATTTCACTGCATCTATTTCACTGCATCTATTTCACTGCATCTATTTCACTGCATCTATTTCACTGTATCTATTTCACTGCATCTATTTCCCTGCATATATTTCACTGCATCTATTTCACTGCAAATATTACTCTGCATTTATTTCACTTCATCTATTTCACTGCGTCTATTTCACTACGTCTATTTCACTGCATCTATTTCACTGCATCCATTTCACTGCATCTATTTCACTGCATCTATTTCACTGCATCTATTTCACTGCATCTGTTTCACTGCATCTGTTTTACTGCATCTATTACACTGCATCTGTTTCACTGCATCTGTTTCACTGCATCTGTTTCACTGCATCTATTTCACTGCATCTATTTCACTGCATCTATTTCACTGCATCTGTTTCACTGCATCTGTTTTACTGCATCTATTACACTGCATCTGTTTCACTGCATCTGTTTCACTGCATCTATTTCACTTCATCTATTTCACTGCATCTATTTCACTGCATCTATTTCACTGCATCTATTTCATTGAATCTATTTCATTGCATCTATTTGACTGCATCTATTTGACTGCATCTATTTGACTGCGTCTATTTCACTGCATCTATTTCACTGCATGTATTTCACTGCATGTATTTCACTGCATCTATTTCACTGCATCTATTTCACTGCATCTATTTCACTGCATCTATTTCACTGTATCTATTTCACTGCATCTATTACACTGCAACTATTTCACTGCATCTATCTCACTGCATCTATTTTACTGCATCTATTTCACTGCATCTATTTCACTGCATCTATTTCACTGCATCTATTACACTGCATCTATCTCAATGCATCTATTTTACTGCATCTATTTTACTGCATCTATTTGACTGCATCTATTTCACTGCATCTATTTCACTGCATCTATTTCACTTCATCTATTTCACTGCATCTATTTCACTGCATCTATTTCACTGCATCTATTTCATTGCATCTATTTCACTGCATCTATTTCACTGCATCTATTTCACTGCTTCTATTTCACTTCATCTATTTCACTGCATCTATTTCACTGCATCTATTTCACTGCATGTATTTCACTGCATCTATTTCACTGCATCTATTTCACTGCATCTATTTCACTGCATCTATTTCACTGCATCTATTTCACTGCATCTATTTCACTGCATCTATTTCACTGCATCTATTTCACTGCATCTATTTCACTGCATCTATTTCACTGCATCTATTTCACTGCATCTATTTCACTGCATCTATTTCACTGCATCTATTTCACTGCATCTATTTCACTGCATCTTTTTCACTGCATCTATTTCACTGCATCTATTTCAATGCATCTATTTCACTGCATATATTTCACTGCATCTATTTCACTGCATCTATTTCACTGCATCTATTTCACTGCATCTATTTCAATGCATCTATTTCACTGCATCTATTTCACTGCATCTATTTCACTGCATCTATTTCACTGCATCTATTTCACTGCATCCATTTCACTGCATCTATTTCACTACATCTATTTCACTGCATCTATTTTACTGCATCTATTTCACTGCATCTATTTCACTGCATCTATTTCACTGCATCTATTTCACTGCATCTATTTCATTGCATCTATTTCACTGCATCTATTTCACTGCATCTTTTTCACTGCATCTATTTCACTGCATCTATTTCAATGCATCTATTTCACTGCATCTATTTCACTGCATCTATTTCACTGCATCTATTTCACTGCATCTATTTCACTGCATCTATTTCAATGCATCTATTTCACTGCATCTATTTCACTGCATCTATTTCACTGCATCTATTTCACTGCATCTATTTCACTGCATCCATTTCACTGCATCTATTTCACTACATCTATTTCACTGCATCTATTTTACTGCATCTATTTCACTGCATCTATTTCACTGCATCTATTTCACTGCATCTATTTCACTGCATCTATTTCGGATGTAATTTGCCAGCATCAACAAGGATGACATGATTTCAGAGTCTTGAAAAGAAATATTTAAAATTTTAACTTATCAAGTTGTATTGCCAATGAAAGATCAAAATGTTTGCACTGCATGAGTTTACTTATGAGATGACATGAGTTTACTTATGAGATGACATGAGTTTACTTATGAGATGACATGAGTTTACTTATGAGATGACATGAGTTAACTTATGAGATGACATGAGTTTACTTATGAGATGACATGAGTTTACTTATGAGATGACATGAGTTAATACCTCATACCAAATCCCGACAGAACAATACACAATTTCAATAGTTGTAGTTACGTAAGTAGTCTAGGTGCTTCATCTCTTATAGACCTATCTATGCTAAGCAATATATCATATATCTGACATATTTTTATACCACAACGAATTTCCAACCTGGTGTCACTGCGAGGTTTTAAGGTTAGTTATTTAAATGGGCCGTCTGAAAGTCGATTAAGGAAAAAAATAATGAAATTTTTGGACAATGTCAAAGATGTTGGTTTCTTCTAGTGATGATTTGACCAAATAAAATATTACCAGATTAAGTGAGTGGCTTCCACCTGATATAAAAATGCTCTAGCGTTGATGTTTCTAATATTTGCTGGCACCCCACATGTTCTCCTCATATGTTCGCCCCATTACATTTGCGTAGCTAGAACTTTTGCCGCCCGGGGGCGGTCTCCAATGTGCTGCCCTTTTTAGGGACCGTCCATAAATGACATCACGCACCTGGGGTGAGGAGGGGAGTCATACACTTGTGACGATGTGTGACGACGGGGGTGTGGTTGATAAATGTGACGTCACGTCATATTGAAGAAGGGTCTAAGTTTTTGTGACGACGTGTGACGAGGGCGGAGGGGGTGAAAAATAAGCCACAATCGCGTGACGTCATGTATGGACTGCAAATTAGTCGATTATATGATGGTTTATATAAATCAATAAACATGAATAAATAATTGTAATTGAAACGTAAAGGTAGGGAACATGTTTACCATTGCATGCCATATTTATGTCAGCGTAATAAAAGAGGCCGCATAAGATGATATACCTATAAATAAACATTTATAAAAATGCTTTAAACATTTATTAAAGGGCACAATAAAGTTACTGAGGTCGCAGGTCCTCCCCCCCCCCAACCTGAAGCAAAACAGATCCCAAATTTACTCCAAAAAAACAAACATTATCAATTATTATTTTTTTTATTTTATATTTATAAATAAATGATTTTTTTACCAAACAAAAAAGTGTATACATTAGTATGTAATCATATTTATAAATTTACCTTCCTAACTTTCATAATAGAAAAATCGTGTATTATGCTATCAAAATTTAAATTATTTGTAATATTTTGTTCTATGGACAATATTGCAAGAATTTTTTGTATTTAATCACTCATTGTGGAACGAAGATACTTTTTATCAACTTCACGTTGGAGAAGCTCCTTTCACAACTAGCGACACTGATAGCAATTGTTGAAAAAATCATAGCAAAATTACAATGTTGGGTACAGAATTTTCCAATCTTACTGTTGAATAAATTTTAATAGATCAAGGGGCTTCCCCACCCCCACCCCCATTTTTCTAATATTATGCCTCTTCTTGTAGTGTAGGTACAGCCATAAAAACCTGGATCCTCATTCTTTCAATATTGAACTGTTCTTTATCAATGTCAATAAAGTAATTTATTTGATGTTCAAATGCTTCATTTAGTAGGTTAAATGGTATCATATACGAACATTTTCTTGCAAGGACTTGCAACTCATCAAAGAGTTCTTTTATTTTCTTTTATAATTCCATCCATGGATAAAAACATCTCCCGTTATACTTATCGTTCTAAAGACAGAACCACGTCTTCTTAATTTTCCCCACTCATATTTTTTCCCCTTCTAACTCAGCTTTCAGTTGATATCTCTAACTCTTCACAAATTGCTTGTTTGATATAACAGCGTTTTGTATTAGCACATCTCTTTGCTCCATGCAACGGGTTTGCATTAATTAAAAAAATATGGGTTCCATAAATTGAGATAACTTAGAAAAGAAAAAGATTGCATTGAGATGAGTAAAATTCCAGCATCTGATCTCGTTTTAATAGCTACTTTTTCAGATGTCACTTTTTCCAAGACTCTTGAAATTTTAAAGTATGTCCTTTCCGAAATGATTTATGCCTATGGTAGTGTTTATTAACGGAGAAATTTGAATATTTTCATGTTCTTGCCATAAATCTTTATAATTTTCCATAAAATAGACGAATTCGAATTATTTGCACATAACTTTAATTGGATAGGCGTAAAATGTTTAATGAATGACCGCATTTTAATGAAAAACACACCTTATTTTTGCTACTTCAATGCAATAAAAACAAAATAAATTTAATTTTTAATAACGTACATCACAATAAGTTTCTGAAAACTGAAACAGTAAAATAAATTACTACTTTCAAGTTAAACACAATATTTGAACCACCATGAATTGTTGGTACTTGTTCAAGCATCATTCTGCGAATGTCGAAATTCAACGCAAAAAACCATCGTGGTGATATTAATAGCACATCTTATTTGACCCAGCGGTGATGTGTTTTTGTGTAGTTTTCTTATTAAAACTTCATATGGTCGTATACCGCTTAATTTCCCAAACAAATCGACACCTTTTTTGAGTGATTTTAAATTTTTGAAAGATTTTGCGTTAGTTATAACGTCCACTATGTAATCAAACAAATGTTGTGGGAATCCGTTAATTAAGACTAGAAATTACGAATATTTTTGTTTCACCTTGGTTTTCACTCTTCAAAATAAAAAGGGCGGTTGTCGGAATAGGTTGCATTTTTCAAATGCCCACAAATGGCGCCCCTATATGTGTGCCGCCCGGGGCGGACCGCCCCCACCGCCCCCCTCTAGCTACGCCACTGCCCCATTATCATATCCATGGTCACTCATGTTTTCCAAAGGCAATTTTGCCATCGAAAGAAAGGGCCAAAAATGTTCATGAAAGTTGATGTATTCTTGTTCACTCGACACATACCTTATCATGAAGGTTATTTGTTCTGTTTTATTTAATTCAGGTTTGCAATGTAAATATTTGAGTAATATTTTGATAGTTTTAAATACTTTATATTAACTTGTGGTGTCTGTTTGAGCCCTTGTTTGCTTGTTTGTTTGTCGCCAAAACTTTGGATCGATTTTAACCCACTTCCTCGTAAGCTAGCGAGCTGAAATTATGCAGGCAGTTTTGTGCCGATGATAAGAACGATGTATCAAAATTTCAAATCGATCGCATTTACTGTCATTAAATTATTGAATTTTTATATTATTTTATTCATCTCTATGTATCATGTTAAATTTTTGAAATAGAGTGTCGCTGTGCGTATTTTATTGAACAACCTTTCTGTCGCGCAATAAGGTGCGTATTTTATTGACAACACTTTTTAAAAACATATTCCAGATCGGTGCGCATTATATGAAACACGTTTTACGAGACATAACTACAATTTTGTATTTTTGGATGGTCTTGCGCTGCGTATTATAATGAACATTCTTTTAGTTTTGTTTCGTACATAAAGGATTTATAGTGAACAACTTGTTTTTTACGGGTTTTTAAAAAATTAAATCCTCTATATTATCTCGTGGTGTCTGGTTGATTGCTTGCTTGCTTGTCGCCAAAATTTGGATCGATTTTTAACCCACTTCCTCGTAAGCTAGCGAGCTGAAATTTTGCAGGCAGTTTTATGCCGATGATAAAAACGATGTATAAAAATTTTAAATCGATCGCATCTACTGTAATTAAATTTTTGAATTTTTAGATTATTTTATTTATTTCTATTTATCATGTCATTTTTTGAGATAGAGTGTCACGGTGCGTATTATGTTGAATAACCTTTATGTCGCGCAATAAGGTGCGTATTTTATTGACAACACTGTTTATAACATTTACCTGATCGGTGCGCATTATATGAAACATGTTTTACGACATAAATGCAATTTTGTATTTTTGGATGGTCTTGCGCTGCGTATTATAATGAACACTAGCGTACACCCGTCAAAATTGACGGCAGTTTTCAGCTGAAATCTCTTTATTTTATAAAAAAATGCAATTTTTATAGTGCGCCTACGGCGCCGACCTTTTTCAAAAGCCCAACTAACTTTGTCCTTGTTTGATAAATACGAAATATTAAACTTTCTGAAATGCACACAAAGCATTTTATAATAGGATTTACAGGGCGCCTAGGGCGCCCCCTTTGTTTTTTGATTTTATAATTAACCATCATCAAATACTCTTTTTACATTGTTCCCTTTTCCAAAATTAAAATATGAGCTAAATCAATGAAGTCATATAATATTTTTACAGCGCATCTTTAATTTGCACACCTTTTGGTGCATTGGTGCAGTAATTTGGTTTTCCCTGCTTTCTAAAATTAGTAGCGTCAGGACTGACTGACAGACACTACTGACTTGCGTGACAATTGCAAGTTATATAGTTTTATTCTTTTAGTTATGTCTCGTACATAAAGGATTTATAGTCAAAAACTAGTCTTTTTAGGTTTTTTTTATATTTCACTTCATCTAATATATGACTTTTGATATTATTGGCAATTACTTTTATGACGTCATTTTGAATGGTCTTATTCAAGTTAATGTTTTTTACATGATCCCCAAAACGTAAAATTTTGTATGTTCCCGTTATTTGGCACTGGTCGGCTCGGAGGAAGTCTATGCGTTAAGTCGTGAGGGGGGGCACCATGAGCTAACGCACTTGTTGACACCAACCCTAGCGACGCCTCTGATCATGTTCATATAACGTTTCTTTGCTTTCCCTAAATGCAAAGCAGCTATAGCATATGTTTGATGATCGAAAATATCCGTTGACAGAGTCCAATAATGGATTTCTGCTTTCCAAAATCTTTGAGACGTATCATCTATTGTTTGCGAAGTTTAAAACGAACACTCAATTCAAGACAGGACTTTTGGCTTTAAAATGTTTTTAGTAGTTTCATGATTTTTTAAGGGATTTGTACTATATGCTGCCAATCTCCATAACCATCGTTTGCTAAGAAAGATGTAGCCATTGCAAAAAATTTGCAGAAGAGGAAAAAAATACATAATCTTTAGCTACAGAATAAATCAAACATTTCTGGTAATTTTCTCTAACATGTCTTATATAATGGTTTAATGTGAACCTACGTCACAGCTCGTACCAGTAGGAACATCAAAGTTAAACCCTTTGTACTGTGCGCCGGTCCAAGTCGTAACAATGTGGGGCAGTGAGGTAAACATGTCCCCGGGCTCCAAGGTGCAGGGGCGCAAACAAAATAGGTTAACAACGTTATATCAAAGTAAAATTTAATGAAACGGCAAGGGTCAGGGCACCAGTTTTATAATTTTTAAAATAAATTTTCCCTTGGGCGCAAAATATCCTAGTTACACCATTTGCACCGGAGACCGAAATGTAAAAAAACACTCGTCATCAAACTCACTGCGGCCCGGGTTAAATTCGAATTTTTTCTTTATAATATAATAGTTATGAATCGTCTATTATTTCAAAGGATAATTTTATACACTACACTATTTTTTTTAAAAATACGATTTATGGCCTCATTTTGGGACTTGTTTTTTTAATTCATTTTTCGGATCACTCTGTTCTGTCTCAGATGTTAGGTGGATTGGGACTTGCTCTCTACTTACTTTCAACGCTCAAGAAGTGACACAATTTGAGGTAACAATCCAATGTTTATTCTACTGTACACAACTGTACAGTCTGGTTGCCCTGTGTGGACAGTAAATACATCGATATACAATTGCCTGTACCCTCAAGCATGCTTCGGTCCAACCTCACCGCCTCTGGGTGACGTTACAATCTCAACCCTTGTCTCACTGTAACTCCTCGGTCTAACCCGACCGGTCCCTCCGCAACACACTGCGTCCCCTCGTCCCGACTCCACTCATTCCCCTTTTTAAGCCCCAAACTGGTTCCAACTGATCCTGGCGCGTCCTCTGGCCACACACCCGTGTGACCAGGAGTTCACTCAAAACATATTCATGAAGAGAGTTAACACAGTCAATAAGCATTAACTCAGTGATTCTCATACCCCTGACACACTCCTCCACATTTCCACAAAATTAATTTTGCGCCCCTCGATTTTTTCACTCCGTGCATTTGCACGGAAAGACGGAGTGTTAGTCCGGCCCTGCCTCAATATCCTACACGTGGAAGAAGACCTACCTCGGGTGTAACCCCCACTGGAAGGTTTCCTCTGAGCTGGCGTCCGCTGCGTTATTCGCGGTACCTTTTGCTAATACGTACTGGCGCTCCTGGCCCTAAACCTACACCGCTCAATGGCGTTGCTAGTAAAAAGAGGGGGACGAAACGGTCGCTTCGGAATAACCCAGTCGCCAGCCCTCAACGGGTGCTGTGGTTTTCATCATGGGCATTGCATCTTATGCTCTGCCTAAGATCCGTACAGCGACTGTAATCATATGTGACTAACACCTAAGATCCGTACAGCGACTGTAATCATATGTGACTAACACCTAAGATCCGTACAGCGACTGTAATCATATGTGACTAACACCTAAGATCCGTAAAGCGACTGTAATCATATGTGACTAACACCTAACACCTAACACCTGACTATCGGGTTTCGGCATTGCCTGCCAGGAGTTTTCGGTTTCGGGTTGCGGCCAGCTCATTAACCCTACTCGTATGGTGAATCACGTAGAGGCCAAACCCTTTTTCAGCCATTATCCCCCCCTCACATTTTCTCTTCACTCACCTTTTCACATCAATCACCTTCTCTCACACCTCAACTTTTCTCCCCCCCCCACATTTTCCAACCCATCATTGTGACCTTACACCCCCCCCCCATTATAACTATTTCCCCCTCGGTGTTTAGTTTATATATGGAGGAAGATATCGTTTTTGTCTCTATTGTCTCTATTGCGTCTATTGTCTCTATTGTGTCTATTGCCTATATAGTCTCTATGCCTCTATTGTCTCTATTGTCTCTATTGTCTCTATTGTCTCTATTGTCTCTATTGTGTCTATTGTCTCTATTGTCTCTATTGTCTCTATTGTCTCTATTGTCTCTATTGTGTCTATTGCCTCTATTGTGTCTATTGTCTCTATTGCCTCTATTGTCTCCATTGTCTCTATTGCGTCTATTGTCTCTATTGTGTCTATTGTCTCTATTGTGTCTATTGCCTCTATTGTCTCTATTATCTCTATTGTCTCTATTGTCTCTATTGTGTCTATTACCTCTATTGTGTCTATTGTCTCTATTGTCTCTATTGTCTCTATTGTCTCTATTGTGTCTATTGCCTCTATTGTGTCTATTGTCTCTATTGCCTCTATTGTCTCCATTGTCTCTATTGCGTCTATTGTCTCTATTGTGTCTATTGTCTCTATTGTGTCTATTGCCTCTATTGCCTCTATTGTCTCTATTATCTCTATTGTCTCTATTGTCTCTATTGTGTCTATTGACTCTATTATCTCTATTGCCTCTATTGTCTCTATTGTCTCTAGTGTCTCTATTGCCTCTATTGTGTCTATTGTCTTTTTTGTCTCCATTGTCTCTATTGTCTCTATTGCGTCTATTGTCTCTATTGTGTCTATTGCCTCTATTGTCTCTATTGCCTCTATTGTCTCTATTGTCTCTATTGTGTATATTGTGTCTTTTGTGTCTATTGTGTCTATTGTGTCTATTGTGTCAAATGTCTCCATTGTCTCTATTGTCTCTATTGCCTCTCTTGTGTCTATTGTGTCTATTGGCTCTATTGTCTCTATGTTCTCTATTGTCTCTTTTGTCTCTATTGTCTCTATTGTGTCTATTGTGTCCATTGTCTCTATTGTCTCTATTGTCTCCATTGTCTCTTTTGTCTCTATTGCCTCTATTGTCTCCATTGTCTCTATTGCCTCTATTGTCTCTATTGTCTCTATTAACTCTATTGTCTCTATTGTCTCTATTGTGTCTATTGTGTCTATTGTCTCTATTTTCTCTATTGTCTCTATTGTCTCTATTGCATCTATTGTCTCTATTGGCTCTCTTGTGTCTATTGGCTCTATTGTGTCTATTGTGTCAAATGTCTCCATTGTCTCTATTGTCTCTTTTGTCTCTATTGTCTCTATTGTGTCCATTGTCTCTATTGTCTCTATTGTCTCTATTGCCTCTCTTGTGTCTATTGTGTCTATTGGCTCTATTGTGTCTATTGTCTCTATTGTGTCTATTGTGTCTATTGTCTCTATTTTCTCTATTGCCTCTATTGTCTCTATTGTCTCTATTGTCACTATTGGCTCTCTTGTGTCTATTGGCTCTATTGTGTCTATTGTGTCAAATGTCTCCATTGTCTCTATTGTCTCTTTTGTCTCTATTGTCTCTATTGTGTCCATTGTCTCTATTGTCTCTATTGTCTCTATTGCCTCTCTTGTGTCTATTGTCTCTATTGTGTCTATTGTGTCTATTGTCTCTATTTTCTCTATTGCCTCTATTGTCACTATTGCCTCTCTTGTGTCTATTGGCTCTATTGTGTCTATTGTGTCAAATGTCTCCATTGTCTCTATTGTCTCTTTTGTCTCTATTGTCACTATTGCCTCTCTTGTGTCTATTGGCTCTATTGTGTCTATTGTGTCAAATGTCTCCATTGTCTCTATTGTCTCTTTTGTCTCTATTGTGTCTATTGGATCTATTGTGTCTATTGTGTCTATTGTCTCTATTGCCTCTATTGTCTCTATTGTCTCTATTGCGTCTATTGTCTCTATTGTGTCTATTGTCTCTATTGTGTCTATTGCCTCTATTGTCTCTATTATCTCTATTGTCTCTATTGTCTCTATTGTGTCTATTGCCTCTATTGTCTCTATTATCTCTATTGTCTCTATTGTCTCTATTGTGTCTATTACCTCTATTGTCTCTATTATCTCTATTGTCTCTATTGTCTCTATTGTTTCTATTGACTCTATTATCTCTATTGCCTCTATTGTCTCTATTGTCTCTAGTGTCTCTATTGTGTCTATTGTGTCTATTGTCTCTATTGTATCTATTGTGTCAAATGTCTCCATTGTCTCTATTGTCTCTATTGTCTCTATCGTCTCTAATGCCTCTATTGTGTCTATTGTCTTTTTTGTCTCCATTGTCTCTATTGCGTCTATTGTCTCTATTGTGTCTATTGTCTCTATTGTGTCTATTGCCTCTATTGTCTCTATTATCTCTATTGTCTCTATTGTCTCTATTGTGTCTATTGACTCTATTGTGTCTATTGCCTCTATTGTCTCTATTGTCTCTATTGTCTCTATTGCCTCTATTGTCTCTATTATCTCTATTGTCTCTATTGTCTCTATTGTGTCTATTGACTCTATTATCTCTATTGCCTCTATTGTCTCTATTGTCTCTAGTGTCTCTATTGTGTCTATTGTGTCTATTGTCTCTATTGTATCTATTGTGTCAAATGTCTCCATTGTCTCTATTGTCTCTATTGTCTCTATCGTCTCTATTGCCTCTATTGTGTCTATTGTCTTTTTTGTCTCCATTGTCTCTATTGTCTCTATTGCGTCTATTGTCTCTATTGTGTCTATTGCCTCTATTGTCTCTATTGCCTCTATTGTCTCTATTGTCTCTATTGTGTATATTGTGTCTTTTGTGTCTATTGTGTCTATTGTGTCTATTGTGTCAAATGTCTCCATTGTCTCTATTGTCTCTATTGCCTCTCTTGTGTCTATTGTGTCTATTGGCTCTATTGTCTCTATGTTCTCTATTGTCTCTTTTGTCTCTATTGTCTCTATTGTGTCTATTGTGTCTATTGTGTTAAATGTCTCCATTGTCTCTTTTGTCTCTATTGTCTCTATTGTCTCCATTGTCTCTATTGCCTCTATTGTCTCTATTGTCTCTATTAACTCTATTGTCTCTATTGTCTCTATTGTGTCTATTGTGTCTATTGTCTCTATTTTCTCTATTGTCTCTATTGTCTCTATTGCATCTATTGTCTCTATTGGCTCTCTTGTGTCTATTGGCTCTATTGTGTCTATTGTGTCAAATGTCTCCATTGTCTCTATTGTCTCTTTTGTCTCTATTGTCTCTATTGTGTCCATTGTCTCTATTGTCTCTATTGTCTCTATTGCCTCTCTTGTGTCTATTGTGTCTATTGGCTCTATTGTGTCTATTGTCTCTATTGTGTCTATTGTGTCTATTGTCTCTATTTTCTCTATTGCCTCTATTGTCTCTATTGTCTCTATTGTCACTATTGGCTCTCTTGTGTCTATTGGCTCTATTGTGTCTATTGTGTCAAATGTCTCCATTGTCTCTATTGTCTCTTTTGTCTCTATTGTCTCTATTGTGTCCATTGTCTCTATTGTCTCTATTGTCTCTATTGCCTCTCTTGTGTCTATTGTGTCTATTGGCTCTCTTGTGTCTATTGTCTCTATTGTGTCTATTGTGTCTATTGTCTCTATTTTCTCTATTGCCTCTCTTGTGTCTATTGGCTCTATTGTGTCTATTGGCTCTATTGTGTCTATTGTGTCAAATGTCTCCATTGTCTCTATTGTCTCTTTTGTCTCTATTGTCTCTATTGTGTCCATTGTCTCTATTGTCTCTATTGTCTCTATTGCCTCTCTTGTGTCTATTGTGTCTATTGGCTCTCTTGTGTCTATTGTCTCTATTGTGTCTATTGTCTCTATTGTCTCTATTGTCACTATTGCCTCTCTTGTGTCTATTGGCTCTATTGTGTCTATTGTGTCAAATGTCTCCATTGTCTCTATTGTCTCTTTTGTCTCTATTGTGTCTATTGGATCTATTGTGTCAAATGTCTCCATTGCCTCTATTGTCTCTATTGTGTCTATTGTGTCTATTGGATCTATTGTCTCTATTGTCTCTATTGTCTCTATTGTGTCCTTTGTCTTTATTGTCTCTATTGTCTCTATGATCTCTATTGTGTCTATTGTGTCTATTGGCTCTATTGTCTCTATTGTCTCTATTGTCTATATTGTCTCTATTATCTCTATTGCCTCTATTGTCTCTATTGTCTCTATTGTGTCTATTGTCTCTTTTGTCTCTATTGTCTCTATTGTCTCTATTGCCTCTATTGTGTCTATTGTGTCTATTGCCTCTATTGTCTATATTGTCTCTATTGTCTCTATTGTCTCTATTGCCTCTATTGTCTCTATTGTCTCTATTGCCTCTCTTGTGTCTATTGTGTCTATTGGTTCTATTGTGTCTATTGTGTCAAATGTCTCCATTGTCTCTATTGTCTCTATTGTCTCTATTGTCTCTATTGTCTCTATTGTCTCTATTGTCTCTATTGTCTCTATTGTGTCTATTTTCTCTATTGTCTCTATTGTCTCTATTGTCTCTATTGTCTCTATTGTATCTATTGTCTCTATTGTGTCTATTGTGTCTATTGGCTCTATTGTCTCTATTGTCTCTATTGTCTGTATTGTCTCTATTGCCTCTATTGTCTCTATTGTCTCTATTGTGTCAATTGAGTCTATTGTCTATATTGTCTCTATTTTCTCTATTGTCTATAATATCTCTATTGTCTATATTGTTTCTATTTTCTGTATTGTCTATTTTGTCTCTATTGTCTCTATTGTCTCATTTTGTCTCTTTTGTATCTATTGTCTATTTTTTTTCTATTGTGTCTATTTTGTATCTATTGTCTTTTTTCAGCATAGAGAGGTAGCCGGGACACTGTCAAGACCTTAAAAAGGAAAGTACCCTTATGTCCATGTTGTAGCTGTTTGTGGCTTACTGATTTGGACGTATAGTGTCCCAGAAAGTACCATTATTTACAAGTTGCAGCTGCACCATTGTACGTTAAACCTCAGTATCTTACGTCACGTCACCGACTTTGCACTGCCACTCTATTAAATTAGAAGGTTATAGGGAACATAGTCCTTAGGCAGACGGAAACAATGGCTGTCCGTGTTTACTGTCTGTTAAGCCAGTTTGGCTTATGTCTGCCGTGGGTGATAGGAAACGGAATATCTCGAGCCCAATCTCGGGTTGCGACTCCAAGAAGCGAGAAAACTGGGCGAAATATGTCAGACGTGTGTCTCAGAATAGTATGTGATAGTGTAGCTCTGGGGCCGTATTGTTAGCACATTGTATTTGATACTGTAGCCCTAGGTTCTTTTTAGTAGCACATAGTATATGATACTTTAGCACTAGTGCCTCATTTGCAGTACATAACAATATCTATAAAGAAATTTCACTCTAAAAAGTATGTTATACTGGAGCACTGAGGCCATATTGGTAGCACAATGTATGTGATGCAGCAGCACTAAAGCAATATTGGTAGCACAATGTATGTGATGCAGCAGCACTAAAGCCATATTGGTAGCACAATGTATGTGATGCAGCAGCACTAAAGCCATATTGGAAGCACAATGTATGTGATGCAGCAGCACTAAAGCCATATTGGTAGCACAATGTATGTGATGCAGCAGCACTAAAGCCATATTGGTAGCACAATGTATGTGATGCAGCAGCACTAAAGCCATGTTGGTAGCACAATGTATGTGATGCAGCAGCACTAAAGCCATATTGGTAGCACAATGTATGTGATGCAGCAGCACTAAAGCCATATTGGTAGCACAATGTATGTGATGCAGCAGCACTAAAGCCATATTGGTAGCACAATGTATGTGATGCAGCAGCACTAAAGCCATATTGGTAGCACAATGTATGTGATGCAGCAGCACTAAAGCCATATTGGTAGCACAATGTATGTGATGCAGCAGCACTAAAGCCATATTAATAGCACAATGTATGTGATGCGGCAGCACTAAAGCCATATTGGTAGCACAATGTATGTGATGCAGCAGCACTAAAGCCATATTGGAAGCAAAATGTATGTGATGCAGCAGCACTAAAGCCATATTGGTAGCACAATGTATGTGATGCAGCAGCACTAAAGCCATATTGGTAGCACACTGTATGTGATGCAGCAGCACTAAAGCCATATTGGTAGCACAATGTATGTGATGCAGCAGCACTAAAGCCATATTGGTAGCACAATATATGTGATGCAGCAGCACTAAAGCCATATTGGTAGCACAATGTATGTGATGCAGCAGCACTAAAGCCATATTGGTAGCACAATGTATGTAATGCAGCAGCACTAAAGCCATATTAATAGCACAATGTATGTGATGCGGCAGCACTAAAGCCATATTGGTAGCACAATGTATGTGATGCAGCAGCACTAAAGCCATATTGGAAGCACAATGTATGTGATGCAGCAGCACTAAAGCCATATTGGTAGCACAATGTATGTGATGCAGCAGCACTAAAGCCATATTGGTAGCACACTGTATGTGATGCAGCAGCACTAAAGCCATATTGGTAGCACAATGTATGTGATGCAGCAGCACTAAAGCCATATTGGTAGCACAATGTATGTGATGCAGCAGCACTAAAGCCATATTGGTACACATAGTAATGTGATGCAGCAGCACTAAAGCCATATTGGTAACACATAGTAATGTGATGCAGCAGCACTAAAGCCATATTGGTAGCACAATGTATGTGATGCAGCAGCACTAAAGCCATATTGGTAGCACAATGTATGTGATGCAGCCGCACTAAAGCCATATTGGTAGCACTATGTATGTGATGCGGCAGCACTAAAGCCATATTGGTAGCACAAAGTATGTGATGCGGCACCACTAAAGCCATATTGGTAGCACAATGTATGTGATGCGGCAGCACTAAAGCCATATTGGTAGCACAATGTATGTGATGCGGCAGCACTAAAGCCATATTGGTAGCACAATGTATGTGATGCGGCACCACTAAAGCCATATTGGTAGCACAATGTATGTGATGCGGCAGCACTAAAGCCATATTGGTAGCACAATGTATGTGATGCAGCAGCACTAAAGCCATATTGGTAGCACAATGTATGTGATGCGGCAGCACTAAAGCCATATTGGTAGCACAATGTATGTGATGCGGCACCACTAAAGCCATATTGGTAGCACAATGTATGTGATGCAGCAGCACTAAAGCCATATTGGTAGCACAATGTATGTGATGCAGCAGCACTAAAGCCATATTGGTAGCACAATGTATGTGATGCAGCAGCACTAAAGCCATATTGGTAGCACAATGTATGTGATGCAGCAGCACTAAAGCCATATTAATAGCACAATGTATGTGATGCGGCAGCACTAAAGCCATATTGGTAGCACAATGTATGTGATGCAGCAGCACTAAAGCCATATTGGAAGCACAATGTATGTGATGCAGCAGCACTAAAGCCATATTGGTAGCACAATGTATGTGATGCAGCAGCACTAAAGCCATATTGGTAGCACACTGTATGTGATGCAGCAGCACTAAAGCCATATTGGTAGCACAATGTATGTGATGCAGCAGCACTAAAGCCATATTGGTAGCACAATGTATGTGATGCAGCAGCACTAAATCCATATTGGTAGCACAATGTATGTGATGCAGCAGCACTAAAGCCATATTGGTAGCACAATGTGTGTGATGCAGCAGCACTAAAGCCATATTGGTAGCACAATGTATGTGATGCAGCAGCACTGAAACCATATTGGTAGCACATAGTAATGTGATGCAGCAGCACTAAAGCCATATTGGTAGCACATAGTAATGTGATGCAGCAGCACTAAAGCCATATTGGTAGCACAATGTATGTGATGCAGCAGCACTAAAGCCATATTGGTAGCACATAGTAATGTGATGCAGCAGCACTAAAGCCATATTGGTGGCACAATGTATGTGATGCAGCAGCACTAAAGCCATATTGGTAGCACATAGTAATGTGATGCAGCAGCACTAAAGCCATATTGGTAACACATAGTAATGTGATGCAGCAGCACTAAAGCCATATTGGTAGCACAATGTATGTGATGCAGCAGCACTAAAGCCATATTGGTAGCACAATGTATGTGATGCAGCCGCACTAAAGCCATATTGGTAGCACTATGTATGTGATGCGGCAGCACTAAAGCCATATTGGTAGCACAATGTATGTGATGCGGCACCACTAAAGCCATATTGGTAGCACAATGTATGTGATGCGGCAGCACTAAAGCCATATTGGTAGCACAATGTATGTGATGCGGCAGCACTAAAGCCATATTGGTAGCACAATGTATGTGATGCGGCACCACTAAAGCCATATTGGTAGCACAATGTATGTGATGCGGCAGCACTAAAGCCATATTGGTAGCACAATGTATGTGATGCGGCCCCACTAAAGCCATATTGGTAGCACAATGTATGTGATGCGGCACCACTAAAGCCATATTGGTAGCACAATGTTTGTGATGCGGCAGCACTAAAGCCATATTGGTAGCACAATGTATGTGATGCAGCAGCACTAAAGCCATATTGGTAGCACAATGTATGTGATGCAGCAGCACTAAAGCCATATTGGTAGCACAATGTATGTGATGCAGCAGCACTAAAGCCATATTGGTAGCACAATGTATGTGATGCAGCAGCACTAAAGCCATATTGGTAGCACAATGTATGTGATGCAGCAGCACTAAAGCCATATTGGTAGCACAATGTATGTGATGCAGCAGCACTAAAGCCATATTGGTAGCACAATGTATGTGATGCAGCAGCACTAAAGCCATATTGGTAGCACAATGTATGTGATGCAGCAGCACTAAAGCCATATTGGAAGCACAATGTATGTGATGCAGCAGCACTAAAGCCATATTGGTAGCACAATGTATGTGATGCAGCAGCACTAAAGCCATATTGGTAGCACACTGTATGTGATGCAGCAGCACTAAAGCCATATTGGTAGCACAATGTATGTGATGCAGCAGCACTAAAGCCATATTGGTAGCACAATGTATGTGATGCAGCAGCACTAAAGCCATATTGGTAGCACAATGTATGTGATGCAGCAGCACTAAAGCCATATTGGTAGCACAATGTGTGTGATGCAGCAGCACTAAAGCCATATTGGTAGCACAATGTATGTGATGCAGCAGCACTGAAACCATATTGGTAGCACATAGTAATGTGATGCAGCAGCACTAAAGCCATATTGGTAGCACATAGTAATGTGATGCAGCAGCACTAAAGCCATATTGGTAGCACAATGTATGTGATGCAGCAGCACTAAAGCCATATTGGTAGCACATAGTAATGTGATGCAGCAGCACTAAAGCCATATTGGTGGCACAATGTATGTGATGCAGCAGCACTAAAGCCATATTGGTAGCACATAGTAATGTGATGCAGCAGCACTAAAGCCATATTGGTAGCACATAGTAATGTGATGCAGCAGCACTAAAGCCATATTGGTAGCACAATGTATGTGATGCAGCAGCACTAAAGCCATATTGGTAGCACAATGTATGTGATGCAGCCGCACTAAAGCCATATTGGTAGCACTATGTATGTGATGCGGCAGCACTAAAGCCATATTGGTAGCACAATGTATGTGATGCGGCACCACTAAAGCCATATTGGTAGCACAATGTATGTGATGCGGCAGCACTAAAGCCATATTGGTAGCACAATGTATGTGATGCGGCAGCACTAAAGCCATATTGGTAGCACAATGTATGTGATGCGGCACCACTAAAGCCATATTGGTAGCACAATGTATGTGATGCGGCAGCACTAAAGCCATATTGGTAGCACAATGTATGTGATGCGGCACCACTAAAGCCATATTGGTAGCACAATGTATGTGATGCGGCACCACTAAAGCCATATTGGTAGCACAATGTATGTGATGCGGCAGCACTAAAGCCATATTGGTAGCAAATTGTATGTGATGCGGCACCACTAAAGCCATATTGGTAGCACAATGTATGTGATGCGGCAGCACTAAAGCCATATTGGTAGCACAATGTATGTGATGCAGCAGCACTAAAGCCATATTGGTAGCACAATGTATGTGATGCAGCAGCACTAAAGCCATATTGGTAGCACAATGTATGTGATGCAGCAGCACTAAAGCCATATTGGTAGCACAATGTATGTGATGCAGCAGCACTAAAGCCATATTGGTAGCACAATGTATGTGATGCAGCAGCACTAAAGCCATATTGGTAGCACAATGTATGTGATGCAGCAGCACTAAAGCCATATTGGTAGCACAATGTATGTGATGCAGCAGCACTAAAGCCATATTGGTAGCACAATGTATGTGATGCAGCAGCACTAAAGCCATATTGGTAGCACAATGTATGTGATGCAGCAGCACTAAAGCCATATTGGTAGCACAATGTATGTGATGCAGCAGCACTAAAGCCATATTGGTAGCACAATGTATGTGATGCAGCAGCACTAAAGCCATATTGGTAGCACATAGTAATGTGATGCAGCAGCACTAAAGCCATATTGGTAGCACATAGTAATGTGATGCAGCAGCACTAAAGCCATATTGGTAGCACATAGTAATGTGATGCAGCAGCACTAAAGCCATATTGGTAGCACATAGTAATGTGATGCAGCAGCACTAAAGCCATATTGGTAGCACATAGTAATGTGATGCAGCAGCACTAAAGCCATATTGGTAGCACATAGTAATGTGATGCAGCAGCACTAAAGCCATATTGGTAGCACATAGTAATGTGATGCAGCAGCACTAAAGCCATATTGGTAGCACAATGTATGTGATGCAGCAGCACTAAAGCCATATTGGTAGCACAATGTATGTGATGCAGCAGCACTAAAGCCATATTGGTAGCACAATGTATGTGATGCAGCAGCACTAAAGCCATATTGGTAGCACATAGTAATGTGATGCAGCAGCACTAAAGCCATATTGGTAGCACATAGTAATGTGATGCAGCAGCACTAAAGCCATATTGGTAGCACATAGTAATGTGATGCAGCAGCACTAAAGCCATATTGGTAGCACATAGTAATGTGATGCAGCAGCACTAAAGCCATATTGGTAGCACATAGTAATGTGATGCAGCAGCACTAAAGCCATATTGGTAGCACATAGTAATGTGATGCAGCAGCACTAAAGCCATATTGGTAGCACATAGTATGTGATGCAGCAGCACTAAAGCCATATTGGTAGCACATAGTAATGTGATGCAGCAGCACTAAAGCCATATTGGTAGCACATAGTAATGTGATGCAGCAGCACTAAAGCCATATTGGTAGCACAATGTATGTGATGCAGCAGCACTAAAGCCATATTGGTAGCACATAGTAATGTGATGCAGCAGCACTAAAGCCATATTGGTAGCACATAGTAATGTGATGCAGCAGCACTAAAGCCATATTGGTAGCACAATGTATGTGATGCAGCAGCACTAAAGCCATATTGGTAGCACATAGTAATGTGATGCAGCAGCACTAAAGCCATATTGGTAGCACATAGTAATGTGATGCAGCAGCACTAAAGCCATATTGGTAGCACATAGTAATGTGATGCAGCAGCACTAAAGCCATATTGGTAGCACATAGTAATGTGATGCAGCAGCACTAAAGCCATATTGGTAGCACAATGTATGTGATGCAGCAGCACTAAAGCCATATTGGTAGCACATAGTAATGTGATGCAGCAGCACTAAAGCCATATTGGTAGCACATAGTAATGTGATGCAGCAGCACTAAAGCCATATTGGTAGCACAATGTATGTGATGCACCACTAAAGCCATATTGGTAGCACATAGTAATGTGATGCAGCACTAAAGCCATATTGGTAGCACATAGTAATGTGATGCAGCAGCACTAAAGCCATATTGGTAGCACAATGTATGTGATGCACCACTAAAGCCATATTGGTAGCACATAGTAATGTGATGCAGCACTAAAGCCATATTGATAGCACATAGTAATGTGATGCAGCACTAAAGCCATATTGGTAGCACATAGTAATGTGATGCAGCACTAAAGCCATATTGGTAGCACAATGTATGTGATGCAGCAGCACTAAAGCCATATTGGTAGCACAATGTATGTGATGCACCACTAAAGCCATATTGGTAGCACATAGTAATGTGATGCAGCACTAAAGCCATATTGATAGCACATAGTAATGTGATGCAGCACTAAAGCCATATTGGTAGCACATAGTAATGTGATGCAGCAGCACTAAAGCCATATTGGTAGCACAATGTATGTGATGCACCACTAAAGCCATATTGGTAGCACATAGTTATGTAATGCAGCACTAAAGCCATATTGGTAGCACATAGTAATGTGATGCAGCACTAAAGCCATATTGGTAGCACAATGTATGTGATGCAGCAGCACTAAAGCCATATTGGTAGCACAATGTATGTGATGCACCACTAAAGCCATATTGGTAGCACATAGTAATGTGATGCAGCACTAAAGCCATATTGGTAGCACATAGTAATGTGATGCAGCAGCACTAAAGCCATATTGGTAGCACAATGTATGTGATGCACCACTAAAGCCATATTGGTAGCACATAGTAATGTGATGCAGCAGCACTAAAGCCATATTGGTAGCACAATGTATGTGATGCACCACTAAAGCCATATTGGTAGCACATAGTAATGTGATGCAGCACTAAAGCCATATTGGTAGCACAATGTATGTGATGCACCACTAAAGCCATATTGGTAGCACATAGTAATGTGATGCAGCACTAAAGCCATATTGGTAGCACAAATGTATGTGATGCACCACTAAAGCCATATTGGTAGCACATAGTAATGTGATGCAGCAGCACTAAAGCCATATTGGTAGCACAATGTATGTGATGCACCACTAAAGCCATATTGGTAGCACATAGTAATGTGATGCACCACTAAAGCCATATTGGTAGCACAATGTATGTGATGCACCACTAAAGCCATATTGGTAGCACATAGTAATGTGATGCAGCACCACTAAAGCCATATTGGTAGCACAATGTATGTGATGCAGCAGCACTAAAGCCATATTGGTAGCACAATGTATGTGATGCAGCAGCACTAAAGCCATATTGGTAGCACAATGTATGTGATGCAGCAGCACTAAAGCCATATTGGTAGCACATAGTAATGTGATGCAGCAGCACTAAAGCCATATTGGTAGCACATAGTAATGTGATGCAGCAGCACTAAAGCCATATTGGTAGCACATAGTAATGTGATGCAGCAGCACTAAAGCCATATTGGTAGCACATAGTAATGTGATGCAGCAGCACTAAAGCCATATTGGTAGCACATAGTAATGTGATGCAGCAGCACTAAAGCCATATTGGTAGCACATAGTAATGTGATGCAGCAGCACTAAAGCCATATTGGTAGCACATAGTAATGTGATGCAGCACTAAAGCCATATTGGTAGCACATAGTAATGTGATGCAGCAGCACTAAAGCCATATTGGTAGCACATAGTAATGTGATGCAGCAGCACTAAAGCCATATTGGTAGCACAATGTATGTGATGCAGCAGCACTAAAGCCATATTGGTAGCACATAGTAATGTGATGCAGCAGCACTAAAGCCATATTGGTAGCACATAGTAATGTGATGCAGCAGCACTAAAGCCATATTGGTAGCACAATGTATGTGATGCAGCAGCACTAAAGCCATATTGGTAGCACAATGTATGTGATGCAGCAGCACTAAAGCCATATTGGTAGCACAATGTATGTGATGCAGCAGCACTAAAGCCATATTGGTAGCACAATGTATGTGATGCAGCAGCACTAAAGCCATATTGGTAGCACAATGTATGTGATGCAGCAGCACTGAAAGCCATATTGGTAGCACAATGTATGTGATGCAGCAGCACTAAAGCCATATTGGTAGCACAATGTATGTGATGCAGCAGCACTAAAGCCATATTGGTAGCACAATGTATGTGATGCAGCAGCACTAAAGCCATATTGGTAGCACATAGTAATGTGATGCAGCAGCACTAAAGCCATATTGGTAGCACATAGTAATGTGATGCAGCAGCACTAAAGCCATATTGGTAGCACATAGTAATGTGATGCAGCAGCACTAAAGCCATATTGGTAGCACATAGTAATGTGATGCAGCAGCACTAAAGCCATATTGGTAGCACATAGTAATGTGATGCAGCAGCACTAAAGCCATATTGGTAGCACATAGTAATGTGATGCAGCAGCACTAAAGCCATATTGGTAGCACATAGTAATGTGATGCAGCAGCACTAAAGCCATATTGGTAGCACAATGTATGTGATGCAGCAGCACTAAAGCCATATTGGTAGCACAATGTATGTGATGCAGCAGCACTAAAGCCATATTGGTAGCACAATGTATGTGATGCAGCAGCACTAAAGCCATATTGGTAGCACATAGTAATGTGATGCAGCAGCACTAAAGCCATATTGGTAGCACATAGTAATGTGATGCAGCAGCACTAAAGCCCATATTGGTAGCACATAGTAATGTGATGCAGCAGCACTAAAGCCATATTGGTAGCACATAGTAATGTGATGCAGCAGCACTAAAGCCATATTGGTAGCACATAGTAATGTGATGCAGCAGCACTAAAGCCATATTGGTAGCACATAGTAATGTGATGCAGCAGCACTAAAGCCATATTGGTAGCACATAGTCATGTGATGCAGCAGCACTAAAGCCATATTGGTAGCACATAGTAATGTGATGCAGCAGCACTAAAGCCATATTGGTAGCACATAGTAATGTGATGCAGCAGCACTAAAGCCATATTGGTAGCACAATGTATGTGATGCAGCAGCACTAAAGCCATATTGGTAGCACATAGTAATGTGATGCAGCAGCACTAAAGCCATATTGGTAGCACATAGTAATGTGATGCAGCAGCACTAAAGCCATATTGGTAGCACATAGTATGTGATGCAGCAGCACTAAAGCCATATTGGTAGCACATAGTAATGTGATGCAGCAGCACTAAAGCCATATTGGTAGCACATAGTAATGTGATGCAGCAGCACTAAAGCCATATTGGTAGCACATAGTAATGTGATGCAGCAGCACTAAAGCCATATTGGTAGCACATAGTAATGTGATGCAGCAGCACTAAAGCCATATTGGTAGCACAATGTATGTGATGCAGCAGCACTAAAGCCATATTGATAGCACATAGTAATGTGATGCAGCAGCACTAAAGCCATATTGGTAGCACATAGTAATGTGATGCAGCAGCACTAAAGCCATATTGGTAGCACAATGTATGTGATGCACCACTAAAGCCATATTGGTAGCACATAGTAATGTGATGCAGCACTAAAGCCATATTGGTAGCACATAGTAATGTGATGCAGCAGCACTAAAGCCATATTGGTAGCACAATGTATGTGATGCACCACTAAAGCCATATTGGTAGCACATAGTAATGTGATGCAGCACTAAAGCCATATTGATAGCACATAGTAATGTGATGCAGCACTAAAGCCATATTGGTAGCACATAGTAATGTGATGCAGCACTAAAGCCATATTGGTAGCACAATGTATGTGATGCAGCAGCACTAAAGCCATATTGGTAGCACAATGTATGTGATGCACCACTAAAGCCATATTGGTAGCACATAGTAATGTGATGCAGCACTAAAGCCATATTGATAGCACATAGTAATGTGATGCAGCACTAAAGCCATATTGGTAGCACATAGTAATGTGATGCAGCAGCACTAAAGCCATATTGGTAGCACAATGTATGTGATGCACCACTAAAGCCATATTGGTAGCACATAGTTATGTAATGCAGCACTAAAGCCATATTGGTAGCACATAGTAATGTGATGCAGCACTAAAGCCATATTGGTAGCACAATGTATGTGATGCAGCAGCACTAAAGCCATATTGGTAGCACAATGTATGTGATGCACCACTAAAGCCATATTGGTAGCACATAGTAATGTGATGCAGCACTAAAGCCATATTGGTAGCACATAGTAATGTGATGCAGCAGCACTAAAGCCATATTGGTAGCACAATGTATGTGATGCACCACTAAAGCCATATTGGTAGCACATAGTAATGTGATGCAGCAGCACTAAAGCCATATTGGTAGCACAATGTATGTGATGTACCACTAAAGCCATATTGGTAGCACATAGTAATGTGATGCAGCACTAAAGCCATATTGGTAGCACAATGTATGTGATGCACCACTAAAGCCATATTGGTAGCACATAGTAATGTGATGCAGCACTAAAGCCATATTGGTAGCACAATGTATGTGATGCACCACTAAAGCCATATTGGTAGCACATAGTAATGTGATGCAGCAGCACTAAAGCCATATTGGTAGCACAATGTATGTGATGCACCACTAAAGCCATATTGGTAGCACATAGTAATGTGATGCACCACTAAAGCCATATTGGTAGCACAATGTATGTGATGCACCACTAAAGCCATATTGGTAGCACATAGTAATGTGATGCAGCACCACTTAAGCCATATTGGTAGCACAATGTATGTGATGCAGCAGCACTAAAGCAATATTGGTAGCACAATGTATGTGATGCAGCAGCACTAAAACCATATTGGTAGCACAATGTATGTGATGCAGCAGCACTAAAGCCATATTGGTAGCACATAGTAATGTGATGCAGCAGCACTAAAGCCATATTGGTAGCACATAGTAATGTGATGCAGCAGCACTAAAGCCCATATTGGTAGCACATAGTAATGTGATGCAGCAGCACTAAAGCCATATTGGTAGCACATAGTAATGTGATGCAGCAGCACTAAAGCCATATTGGTAGCACATAGTAATGTGATGCAGCAGCACTAAAGCCATATTGGTAGCACATAGTAATGTGATGCAGCAGCACTAAAGCCATATTGGTAGCACATAGTCATGTGATGCACCACTAAAGCCATATTGGTAGCACATAGTAATGTGATGCAGCAGCACTAAAGCCATATTGGTAGCACATAGTAATGTGATGCAGCAGCACTAAAGCCATATTGGTAGCACAATGTATGTGATGCAGCAGCACTAAAGCCATATTGGTAGCACATAGTAATGTGATGCAGCAGCACTAAAGCCATATTGGTAGCACATAGTAATGTGATGCAGCAGCACTAAAGCCATATTGGTAGCACAATGTATGTGATGCAGCAGCACTAAAGCCATATTGGTAGCACATAGTAATGTGATGCAGCAGCACTAAAGCCATATTGGTAGCACATAGTAATGTGATGCAGCAGCACTAAAGCCATATTGGTAGCACATAGTAATGTGATGCAGCAGCACTAAAGCCATATTGGTAGCACAATGTATGTGATGCAGCAGCACTAAAGCCATATTGGTAGCACATAGTAATGTGATGCAGCAGCACTAAAGCCATATTGGTAGCACATAGTCATGTGATGCAGCAGCACTAAAGCCATATTGGTAGCACATAGTAATGTGATGCAGCAGCACTAAAGCCATATTGGTAGCACATAGTAATGTGATGCAGCAGCACTAAAGCCATATTGGTAGCACAATGTATGTGATGCAGCAGCACTAAAGCCATATTGGTAGCACATAGTAATGTGATGCAGCAGCACTAAAGCCATATTGATAGCACATAGTAATGTGATGCAGCAGCACTAAAGCCATATTGGTAGCACAATGTATGTGATGCAGCAGCACTAAAGCCATATTGGTAGCACATAGTAATGTGATGCAGCAGCACTAAAGCCATATTGGTAGCACATAGTAATGTGATGCAGCAGCACTAAAGCCATATTGGTAGCACATAGTAATGTGATGCAGCAGCACTAAAGCCATATTGGTAGCACAATGTATGTGATGCAGCAGCACTAAAGCCATATTGATAGCACATAGTAATGTGATGCAGCAGCACTAAAGCCATATTGGTAGCACATAGTAATGTGATGCAGCAGCACTAAAGCCATATTGGTAGCACAATGTATGTGATGCACCACTAAAGCCATATTGGTAGCACATAGTAATGTGATGCAGCACTAAAGCCATATTGGTAGCACATAGTAATGTGATGCAGCAGCACTAAAGCCATATTGGTAGCACAATGTATGTGATGCACCACTAAAGCCATATTGGTAGCACATAGTAATGTGATGCAGCACTAAAGCCATATTGATAGCACATAGTAATGTGATGCAGCACTAAAGCCATTTTGGTAGCACATAGTAATGTGATGCAGCACTAAAGCCATATTGGTAGCACAATGTATGTGATGCAGCAGCACTAAAGCCATATTGGTAGCACAATGTATGTGATGCACCACTAAAGCTATATTGGTAGCACATAGTAATGTGATGCAGCACTAAAGCCATATTGATAGCACATAGTAATGTGATGCAGCACTAAAGCCATATTGGTAGCACATAGTAATGTGATGCAGCAGCACTAAAGCCATATTGGTAGCACAATGTATATGATGCACCACTAAAGCCATATTGGTAGCACATAGTAATGTGATGCAGCACTAAAGTCATATTGGTAGCACAATGTATGTGATGCAGCACTAAAGCCATATTGGTAGCACAATGTATGTGATGCAGCAGCACTAAAGCCATATTGGTAGCACAATGTATGTGATGCACCACTAAAGCCATATTGGTAGCACATAGTAATGTGATGCAGCACTAAAGCCATATTGGTAGCACATAGTAATGTGATGCAGCAGCACTAAAGCCATATTGGTAGCACAATGTATGTTATGCACCACTAAAGCCATATTGGTAGCACATAGTAATGTGATGCAGCAGCACTAAAGCCATATTGGTAGCACAATGTATGTGATGCACCACTAAAGCCATATTGGTAGCACATAGTAATGTGATGCAGCACTAAAGCCATATTGGTAGCACAATGTATGTGATGCACCACTAAAGCCATATTGGTAGCACATAGTAATGTGATGCAGCACTAAAGCCATATTGGTAGCACAATGTATGTGATGCACCACTAAAGCCATATTGGTAGCACATAGTAATGTGATGCAGCAGCACTAAAGCCATATTGGTAGCACAATGTATGTGATGCACCACTAAAGCCATATTGGTAGCACATAGTAATGTGATGCAGCACTAAAGCCATATTGGTAGCACAATGTATGTGATGCACCACTAAAGCCATATTGGTAGCACATAGTAATGTGATGCAGCACCACTAAGCCATATTGGTAGCACATAGTAATGTGATGCAGCACCACTAAAGCCATATTGGTAGCACATAGTAATGTGATGCAGCACTAAAGCCATATTGGTAGCACAATGTATGTGATGAACCATTAAAGCCATATTGGTAGCACATAGTAATGTGATGCAGCACCACTAAAGCCATATTGGTAGCACATAGTAATGTGATGCAGCACCACTAAAGCCATATTGGTAGCACATAGTAATGTGATGCAGCACACTAAAGCCGTATTGGTAGCACATAGTAATGTGATGCAGCACACTAAAGCCATATTGGTAGCACATAGTAATGTGTTGCAGCACACTAAAGCCGAATTGGTAGCACATAGTAATGTGATGCAGCACACTAAAGCCATATTGGTAGCACATAGTAATGTGATGCAGCACTAAAGCCATATTGGTAGCACATAGTAATGTGATGCAGCACTAAAGCCATATTGGTAGCACATAGTAATGTGATGCAGCACTAAAGCCATATTGGTAGCACATAGTAATGTGATGCAGCACTAAAGCCATATTGGTAGCACATAGTAATGTGATGCACACACTAAAGCCATATTGGTAGCACATAGTAATGTGATGCAGCACTAAAGCCATATTGGTAGCACATAGTAATGTGATGCAGCACTAAAGCCATATTGGTAGCACATAGTAATGTGATGCAGCACTAAAGCCATATTGGTAGCACAATGTAATGTGATGCACCACTAAAGCCATATTGGTAGCACATAGTAATGTGATGCAGCACACTAAAGCCATATTGGTAGCACATAGTAATGTGATGCAGCACACTAAAGCCATATTGGTAGCACATAGTAATGTGATGCAGCACCACTAAAGCCATATTGGTAGCACATAGTAATGTGATGCAGCACCACTAAAGCCATATTGGTAGCACATAGTAATGTGATGCAGCACTAAAGCCATATTGGTAGCACATAGTAATGTGATGCAGCACTAAAGCCATATTGGTAGCACATAGTAATGTGATGCAGCACCACTAAAGCCATATTGGTAGCACATAGTAATGTGATGCAGCACTAAAGCCATATTGGTAGCACATAGTAATGTGATGCAGCACCACTAAAGCCATATTGGTAGCACATAGTAATGTGATGCAGCACTAAAGCCATATTGGTAGCACATAGTAATGTGATGCAGCACTAAAGCCATATTGGTAGCACATAGTAATGTGATGCAGCACTAAAGCCATATTGGTAGCACATAGTAATGTGATGCAGCACTAAAGCCATATTGGTAGCACATAGTAATGTGATGCAGCACACTAAAGCCATATTGGTAGCACATAGTAATGTGATGCAGCACTAAAGCCATATTGGTAGCACATAGTAATGTGATGCAGCACTAAAGCCATATTGGTAGCACAATGTATGTGATGCAGCACACTAAAGCCATATTGGTAGCACATAGTAATGTGATGCAGCACACTAAAGCCATATTGGTAGCACATAGTAATGTGATGCAGCACACTAAAGCCATATTGGTAGCACATAGTAATGTGATGCAGCACTAAAGCCATATTGGTAGCACATAGTAATGTGATGCAGCACTAAAGCCATATTGGTAGCACATAGTAATGTGATGCAGCCCACTAAAGCCATATTGGTAGCACATAGTAATGTGATGCAGCACTAAAGCCATATTGGTAGCACATAGTAATGTGATGCAGCACACTAAAGCCATATTGGTAGCACATAGTAATGTGATGCAGCACTAAAGCCATATTGGTAGCACATAGTAATGTGATGCAGCACTAAAGCCATATTGGTAGCACATAGTAATGTGATGCAGCACTAAAGCCATATTGGTAGCACATAGTAATGTGATGCAGCACTAAAGCCATATTGGTAGCACATAGTAATGTGATGCACCACTAAAGCCATATTGGTAGCACATAGTAATGTGATGCAGCACTAAAGCCATATTGGTAGCACATAGTAATGTGATGCAGCACTAAAGCCATATTGGTAGCACATAGTAATGTGATGCACCACTAAAGCCATATTGGTAGCACATAGTAATGTGATGCAGCACTAAAGCCATATTGGTAGCACATAGTAATGTGATGCACCACTAAAGCCATATTGGTAGCACATAGTAATGTGATGCACCACTAAAGCCATATTGGTAGCACATAGTAATGTGATGCACCACTAAAGCCATATTGGTAGCACATAGTAATGTGATGCACCACTAAAGCCATATTGGTAGCACAATGTATGTGATGCACCACTAAAGCCATATTGGTAGCACATAGTAATGTGATGCACCACTAAAGCCATATTGGTAGCACATAGTAATGTGATGCACCACTAAAGCCATATTGGTAGCACATAGTAATGTGATGCACCACTAAAGCCATATTGGTAGCACAATGTATGTGATGCACCACTAAAGCCATATTGGTAGCACATAGTAATGTGATGCACCACTAAAGCCATATTGGTAGCACATAGTAATGTGATGCACCACTAAAGCCATATTGGTAGCACATAGTAATGTGATGCACCACTAAAGCCATATTGGTAGCACATAGTAATGTGATGCACCACTAAAGCCATATTGGTAGCACATAGTAATGTGATGCACCACTAAAGCCATATTGGTAGCACATAGTAATGTGATGCACCACTAAAGCCATATTGGTAGCACATAGTAATGTGATGCACCACTAAAGCCATATTGGTAGCACATAGTAATGTGATGCACCACTAAAGCCATATTGGTAGCACATAGTAATGTGATGCACCACTAAAGCCATATTGGTAGCACATAGTAATGTGATGCACCACTAAAGCCATATTGGTAGCACATAGTAATGTGATGCACCACTAAAGCCATATTGGTAGCACATAGTAATGTGATGCACCACTAAAGCCATATTGGTAGCACATAGTAATGTGATGCAGCACACTAAAGCCATATTGGTAGCACATAGTAATGTGATGCACCACTAAAGCCATATTGGTAGCACATAGTAATGTGATGCACCACTAAAGCCATATTGGTAGCACATAGTAATGTGATGCACCACTAAAGCCATATTGGTAGCACATAGTAATGTGATGCACCACTAAAGCCATATTGGTAGCACATAGTAATGTGATGCACCACTAAAGCCATATTGGTAGCACATAGTAATGTGATGCACCACTAAAGCCATATTGGTAGCACAATGTATGTGATGCACCACTAAAGCCATATTGGTAGCACATAGTAATGTGATGCACCACTAAAGCCATATTGGTAGCACAATGTATGTGATGCACCACTAAAGCCATATTGGTAGCACATAGTAATGTGATGCACCACTAAAGCCATATTGGTAGCACATAGTAATGTGATGCACCACTAAAGCCATATTGGTAGCACATAGTAATGTGATGCACCACTAAAGCCATATTGGTAGCACATAGTAATGTGATGCACCACTAAAGCCATATTGGTAGCACATAGTAATGTGATGCACCACTAAAGCCATATTGGTAGCACATAGTAATGTGATGCACCACTAAAGCCATATTGGTAGCACATAGTAATGTGATGCACCACTAAAGCCATATTGGTAGCACATAGTAATGTGATGCACCACTAAAGCCATATTGGTAGCACATAGTAATGTGATGCACCACTAAAGCCATATTGGTAGCACATAGTAATGTGATGCACCACTAAAGCCATATTGGTAGCACATAGTAATGTGATGCACCACTAAAGCCATATTGGTAGCACATAGTAATGTGATGCACCACTAAAGCCATATTGGTAGCACATAGTAATGTGATGCAGCACTAAAGCCATATTGGTAGCACATAGTAATGTGATGCACCACTAAAGCCATATTGGTAGCACATAGTAATGTGATGCACCACTAAAGCCATATTGGTAGCACATAGTAATGTGATGCACCACTAAAGCCATATTGGTAGCACATAGTAATGTGATGCACCACTAAAGCCATATTGGTAGCACATAGTAATGTGATGCACCACTAAAGCCATATTGGTAGCACATAGTAATGTGATGCAGCCACTAAAGCCATATTGGTAGCACATAGTAATGTGATGCACCACTAAAGCCATATTGGTAGCACATAGTAATGTGATGCACCACTAAAGCCATATTGGTAGCACATAGTAATGTGATGCAGCACACTAAAGCCATATTGGTAGCACATAGTAATGTGATGCAGCCACTAAAGCCATATTGGTAGCACATAGTAATGTGATGCAGCACTAAAGCCATATTGGTAGCACATAGTAATGTGATGCACCACTAAAGCCATATTGGTAGCACATAGTAATGTGATGCACCACTAAAGCCATATTGGTAGCACATAGTAATGTGATGCAGCACTAAAGCCATATTGGTAGCACATAGTAATGTGATGCAGCCACTAAAGCCATATTGGTAGCACATAGTAATGTGATGCACCACTAAAGCCATATTGGTAGCACATAGTAATGTGATGCAGCACTAAAGCCATATTGGTAGCACATAGTAATGTGATGCAGCCACTAAAGCCATATTGGTAGCACATAGTAATGTGATGCACCACTAAAGCCATATTGGTAGCACATAGTAATGTGATGCAGCACTAAAGCCATATTGGTAGCACATAGTAATGTGATGCAGCACTAAAGCCATATTGGTAGCACATAGTAATGTGATGCAGCACTAAAGCCATATTGGTAGCACATAGTAATGTGATGCAGCCACTAAAGCCATATTGGTAGCACATAGTAATGTGATGCACCACTAAAGCCATATTGGTAGCACATAGTAATGTGATGCAGCACTAAAGCCATATTGGTAGCACATAGTAATGTGATGCAGCACTAAAGCCATATTGGTAGCACATAGTAATGTGATGCAGCACACTAAAGCCATATTGGTAGCACAATGTAATGTGATGCACCACTAAAGCCATATTGGTAGCACATAGTAATGTGATGCAGCACTAAAGCCATATTGGTAGCACATAGTAATGTGATGCAGCACTAAAGCCATATTGGTAGCACATAGTAATGTGATGCAGCACACTAAAGCCATATTGGTAGCACATAGTAATGTGATGCACCACTAAAGCCATATTGGTAGCACATAGTAATGTGATGCAGCACTAAAGCCATATTGGTAGCACATAGTAATGTGATGCAGCACACTAAAGCCATATTGGTAGCACATAGTAATGTGATGCAGCAGCACTAAAGCCATATTGGTAGCACATAGTAATGTGATGCAGCCACTAAAGCCATATTGGTAGCACATAGTAATGTGATGCAGCACTAAAGCCATATTGGTAGCACATAGTAATGTGATGCACGCACTAAAGCCATATTGGTAGCACATAGTAATGTGATGCAGCACACTAAAGCCATATTGGTAGCACATAGTAATGTGATGCAGCCACTAAAGCCATATTGGTAGCACAATGTATGTGATGCAGCACACTAAAGCCATATTGGTAGCACATAGTAATGTGATGCAGCACTAAAGCCATATTGGTAGCACATAGTAATGTGATGCAGCAGCACTAAAGCCATATTGGTAGCACAATGTATGTGATGCACCACTAAAGCCATATTGGTAGCACATAGTAATGTGATGCAGCACTAAAGCCATATTGGTAGCACATAGTAATGTGATGCAGCAGCACTAAAGCCATATTGGTAGCACATGTATGTGATGCACCACTAAAGCCATATTGGTAGCACATAGTAATGTGATGCAGCACTAAAGCCATATTGGTAGCACATAGTAATGTGATGCAGCACTAAAGCCATATTGGTAGCACATAGTAATGTGATGCAGCACTAAAGCCATATTGGTAGAACAATGTATGTGATGCAGCAGCACTAAAGCCATATTGGTAGCACAATGTATGTGATGCACCACTAAAGCCATATTGGTAGCACATAGTAATGTGATGCAGCACTAAAGCCATATTGATAGCACATAGTAATGTGATGCAGCACTAAAGCCATATTGGTAGCACATAGTAATGTGATGCAGCAGCACTAAAGCCATATTGGTAGCACAATGTATGTGATGCACCACTAAAGCCATATTGGTAGCACATAGTTATGTAATGCAGCACTAAAGCCATATTGGTAGCACATAGTAATGTGATGCAGCACTAAAGCCATATTGGTAGCACAATGTATGTGATGCAGCAGCACTAAAGCCATATTGGTAGCACAATGTATGTGATGCACCACTAAAGCCATATTGGTAGCACATAGTAATGTGATGCAGCACTAAAGCCATATTGGTAGCACATAGTAATGTGATGCAGCAGCACTAAAGCCATATTGGTAGCACAATGTATGTGATGCACCACTAAAGCCATATTGGTAGCACATAGTAATGTGATGCAGCAGCACTAAAGCCATATTGGTAGCACAATGTATGTGATGTACCACTAAAGCCATATTGGTAGCACATAGTAATGTGATGCAGCACTAAAGCCATATTGGTAGCACAATGTATGTGATGCACCACTAAAGCCATATTGGTAGCACATAGTAATGTGATGCAGCACTAAAGCCATATTGGTAGCACAATGTATGTGATGCACCACTAAAGCCATATTGGTAGCACATAGTAATGTGATGCAGCAGCACTAAAGCCATATTGGTAGCACAATGTATGTGATGCACCACTAAAGCCATATTGGTAGCACATAGTAATGTGATGCACCACTAAAGCCATATTGGTAGCACAATGTATGTGATGCACCACTAAAGCCATATTGGTAGCACATAGTAATGTGATGCAGCACCACTTAAGCCATATTGGTAGCACAATGTATGTGATGCAGCAGCACTAAAGCAATATTGGTAGCACAATGTATGTGATGCAGCAGCACTAAAACCATATTGGTAGCACAATGTATGTGATGCAGCAGCACTAAAGCCATATTGGTAGCACATAGTAATGTGATGCAGCAGCACTAAAGCCATATTGGTAGCACATAGTAATGTGATGCAGCAGCACTAAACCCATATTGGTAGCACATAGTAATGTGATGCAGCAGCACTAAAGCCATATTGGTAGCACATAGTAATGTGATGCAGCAGCACTAAAGCCATATTGGTAGCACATAGTAATGTGATGCAGCAGCACTAAAGCCATATTGGTAGCACATAGTAATGTGATGCAGCAGCACTAAAGCCATATTGGTAGCACATAGTCATGTGATGCACCACTAAAGCCATATTGGTAGCACATAGTAATGTGATGCAGCAGCACTAAAGCCATATTGGTAGCACATAGTAATGTGATGCAGCAGCACTAAAGCCATATTGGTAGCACAATGTATGTGATGCAGCAGCACTAAAGCCATATTGGTAGCACATAGTAATGTGATGCAGCAGCACTAAAGCCATATTGGTAGCACATAGTAATGTGATGCAGCAGCACTAAAGCCATATTGGTAGCACAATGTATGTGATGCAGCAGCACTAAAGCCATATTGGTAGCACATAGTAATGTGATGCAGCAGCACTAAAGCCATATTGGTAGCACATAGTAATGTGATGCAGCAGCACTAAAGCCATATTGGTAGCACATAGTAATGTGATGCAGCAGCACTAAAGCCATATTGGTAGCACAATGTATGTGATGCAGCAGCACTAAAGCCATATTGGTAGCACATAGTAATGTGATGCAGCAGCACTAAAGCCATATTGGTAGCACATAGTCATGTGATGCAGCAGCACTAAAGCCATATTGGTAGCACATAGTAATGTGATGCAGCAGCACTAAAGCCATATTGGTAGCACATAGTAATGTGATGCAGCAGCACTAAAGCCATATTGGTAGCACAATGTATGTGATGCAGCAGCACTAAAGCCATATTGGTAGCACATAGTAATGTGATGCAGCAGCACTAAAGCCATATTGATAGCACATAGTAATGTGATGCAGCAGCACTAAAGCCATATTGGTAGCACAATGTATGTGATGCAGCAGCACTAAAGCCATATTGGTAGCACATAGTAATGTGATGCAGCAGCACTAAAGCCATATTGGTAGCACATAGTAATGTGATGCAGCAGCACTAAAGCCATATTGGTAGCACATAGTAATGTGATGCAGCAGCACTAAAGCCATATTGGTAGCACAATGTATGTGATGCAGCAGCACTAAAGCCATATTGATAGCACATAGTAATGTGATGCAGCAGCACTAAAGCCATATTGGTAGCACATAGTAATGTGATGCAGCAGCACTAAAGCCATATTGGTAGCACAATGTATGTGATGCACCACTAAAGCCATATTGGTAGCACATAGTAATGTGATGCAGCACTAAAGCCATATTGGTAGCACATAGTAATGTGATGCAGCAGCACTAAAGCCATATTGGTAGCACAATGTATGTGATGCACCACTAAAGCCATATTGGTAGCACATAGTAATGTGATGCAGCACTAAAGCCATATTGATAGCACATAGTAATGTGATGCAGCACTAAAGCCATTTTGGTAGCACATAGTAATGTGATGCAGCACTAAAGCCATATTGGTAGCACAATGTATGTGATGCAGCAGCACTAAAGCCATATTGGTAGCACAATGTATGTGATGCACCACTAAAGCTATATTGGTAGCACATAGTAATGTGATGCAGCACTAAAGCCATATTGATAGCACATAGTAATGTGATGCAGCACTAAAGCCATATTGGTAGCACATAGTAATGTGATGCAGCAGCACTAAAGCCATATTGGTAGCACAATGTATATGATGCACCACTAAAGCCATATTGGTAGCACATAGTAATGTGATGCAGCACTAAAGTCATATTGGTAGCACAATGTATGTGATGCAGCACTAAAGCCATATTGGTAGCACAATGTATGTGATGCAGCAGCACTAAAGCCATATTGGTAGCACAATGTATGTGATGCACCACTAAAGCCATATTGGTAGCACATAGTAATGTGATGCAGCACTAAAGCCATATTGGTAGCACATAGTAATGTGATGCAGCAGCACTAAAGCCATATTGGTAGCACAATGTATGTTATGCACCACTAAAGCCATATTGGTAGCACATAGTAATGTGATGCAGCAGCACTAAAGCCATATTGGTAGCACAATGTATGTGATGCACCACTAAAGCCATATTGGTAGCACATAGTAATGTGATGCAGCACTAAAGCCATATTGGTAGCACAATGTATGTGATGCACCACTAAAGCCATATTGGTAGCACATAGTAATGTGATGCAGCACTAAAGCCATATTGGTAGCACAATGTATGTGATGCACCACTAAAGCCATATTGGTAGCACATAGTAATGTGATGCAGCAGCACTAAAGCCATATTGGTAGCACAATGTATGTGATGCACCACTAAAGCCATATTGGTAGCACATAGTAATGTGATGCAGCACTAAAGCCATATTGGTAGCACAATGTATGTGATCCACCACTAAAGCCATATTGGTAGCACATAGTAATGTGATGCAGCACCACTAAGCCATATTGGTAGCACATAGTAATGTGATGCAGCACCACTAAAGCCATATTGGTAGCACATAGTAATGTGATGCAGCACTAAAGCCATATTGGTAGCACAATGTATGTGATGAACCATTAAAGCCATATTGGTAGCACATAGTAATGTGATGCAGCACCACTAAAGCCATATTGGTAGCACATAGTAATGTGATGCAGCACCACTAAAGCCATATTGGTAGCACATAGTAATGTGATGCAGCACCACTAAAGCCGTATTGGTAGCACATAGTAATGTGATGCAGCACCACTAAAGCCATATTGGTAGCACATAGTAATGTGTTGCAGCACCACTAAAGCCGAATTGGTAGCACATAGTAATGTGATGCAGCACCACTAAAGCCATATTGGTAGCACATAGCAATGTGATGCAGCACTAAAGCCATATTGGTAGCACATAGTAATGTGATGCAGCACTAAAGCCATATTGGTAGCACATAGTAATGTGATGCAGCACTAAAGCCATATTGGTAGCACATAGTAATGTGATGCAGCACTAAAGCCATATTGGTAGCACATAGTAATGTGATGCATCACCACTAAAGCCATATTGGTAGCACATAGTAATGTGATGCAGCACTAAAGCCATATTGGTAGCACATAGTAATGTGATGCAGCACTAAAGCCATATTGGTAGCACATAGTAATGTGATGCAGCACTAAAGCCATATTGGTAGCACAATGTATGTGATGCACCACTAAAGCCATATTGGTAGCACATAGTAATGTGATGCAGCACCACTAAAGCCATATTGGTAGCACATAGTAATGTGATGCAGCACCACTAAAGCCATATTGGTAGCACATAGTAATGTGATGCAGCACCACTAAAGCCGTATTGGTAGCACATAGTAATGTGATGCAGCACCACTAAAGCCATATTGGTAGCACATAGTAATGTGATGCAGCACTAAAGCCATATTGGTAGCACATAGTAATGTGATGCAGCACTAAAGCCATATTGGTAGCACATAGTAATGTGATGCAGCACCACTAAAGCCATATTGGTAGCACATAGTAATGTAATGCAGCACTAAAGCCATATTGGTAGCACATAGTAATGTGATGCAGCACCACTAAAGCCATATTGGTAGCACATAGTAATGTGATGCAGCACTAAAGCCATATTGGTAGCACATAGTAATGTGATGCAGCACTAAAGCCATATTGGTAGCACATAGTAATGTGATGCAGCACTAAAGCCATATTGGTAGCACATAATAATGTGATGCAGCACTAAAGCCATATTGGTAGCACATAGTAATGTGATGCAGCACCACTAAAGCCATATTGGTAGCACATAGTAATGTGATGCAGCACTCAAGCCATATTGATAGCACATAGTAATGTGATGCAGCACTAAAGCCATATTGGTAGCACAATGTATGTGATGCAGCACCACTAAAGCCATATTGGTAGCACATAGTAATGTGATGCAGCACCACTAAAGCCATATTGGTAGCACATAGTAATGTGATGCAGCACCACTAAAGCCATATTGGTAGCACATAGTAATGTGATGCAGCACTAAAGCCATATTGGTAGCACATAGTAATGTGATGCAGCACTAAAGCCATATTGGTAGCACATAGTAATGTGATGCAGCACTAAAGCCATATTGGTAGCACATAGTAATGTGATGCAGCACTAAAGCCATATTGGTAGCACATAGTAATGTGATGCAGCACACTAAAGCCATATTGGTAGCACATAGTAATGTGATGCAGCACTAAAGCCATATTGGTAGCACATAGTAATGTGATGCAGCACTAAAGCCATATTGGTAGCACATAGTAATGTGATGCAGCACTAAAGCCATATTGGTAGCACATAGTAATGTGATGCAGCACTAAAGCCATATTGGTAGCACATAGTAATGTGATGCAGCACTAAAGCCATATTGGTAGCACATAGTAATGTGATGCACCACTAAAGCCATATTGGTAGCACATAGTAATGTGATGCACCACTAAAGCCATATTGGTAGCACATAGTAATGTGATGCACCACTAAAGCCATATTGGTAGCACAATGTATGTGATGCACCACTAAAGCCATATTGGTAGCACATAGTAATGTGATGCACCACTAAAGCCATATTGGTAGCACAATGTATGTGATGCACCACTAAAGCCATATTGGTAGCACATAGTAATGTGATGCACCACTAAAGCCATATTGGTAGCACATAGTAATGTGATGCACCACTAAAGCCATATTGGTAGCACATAGTAATGTGATGCACCACTAAAGCCATATTGGTAGCACATAGTAATGTGATGCACCACTAAAGCCATATTGGTAGCACATAGTAATGTGATGCACCACTAAAGCCATATTGGTAGCACATAGTAATGTGATGCACCACTAAAGCCATATTGGTAGCACATAGTAATGTGATGCACCACTAAAGCCATATTGGTAGCACAATGTATGTGATGCACCACTAAAGCCATATTGGTAGCACATAGTAATGTGATGCACCACTAAAGCCATATTGGTAGCACAATGTATGTGATGCACCACTAAAGCCATATTGGTAGCACATAGTAATGTGATGCACCACTAAAGCCATATTGGTAGCACAATGTATGTGATGCACCACTAAAGCCATATTGGTAGCACATAGTAATGTGATGCACCACTAAAGCCATATTGGTAGCACATAGTAATGTGATGCACCACTAAAGCCATATTGGTAGCACATAGTAATGTGATGCACCACTAAAGCCATATTGGTAGCACATAGTAATGTGATGCACCACTAAAGCCATATTGGTAGCACATAGTAATGTGATGCACCACTAAAGCCATATTGGTAGCACATAGTAATGTGATGCACCACTAAAGCCATATTGGTAGCACATAGTAATGTGATGCACCACTAAAGCCATATTGGTAGCACATAGTAATGTGATGCACCACTAAAGCCATATTGGTAGCACATAGTAATGTGATGCACCACTAAAGCCATATTGGTAGCACATAGTAATGTGATGCACCACTAAAGCCATATTGGTAGCACATAGTAATGTGATGCACCACTAAAGCCATATTGGTAGCACATAGTAATGTGATGCACCACTAAAGCCATATTGGTAGCACATAGTAATGTGATGCACCACTAAAGCCATATTGGTAGCACATAGTAATGTGATGCACCACTAAAGCCATATTGGTAGCACATAGTAATGTGATGCACCACTAAAGCCATATTGGTAGCACATAGTAATGTGATGCACCACTAAAGCCATATTGGTAGCACATAGTAATGTGATGCACCACTAAAGCCATATTGGTAGCACATAGTAATGTGATGCACCACTAAAGCCATATTGGTAGCACATAGTAATGTGATGCACCACTAAAGCCATATTGGTAGCACATAGTAATGTGATGCACCACTAAAGCCATATTGGTAGCACATAGTAATGTGATGCACCACTAAAGCCATATTGGTAGCACATAGTAATGTGATGCACCACTAAAGCCATATTGGTAGCACATAGTAATGTGATGCACCACTAAAGCCATATTGGTAGCACATAGTAATGTGATGCACCACTAAAGCCATATTGGTAGCACATAGTAATGTGATGCACCACTAAAGCCATATTGGTAGCACATAGTAATGTGATGCACCACTAAAGCCATATTGGTAGCACATAGTAATGTGATGCACCACTAAAGCCATATTGGTAGCACATAGTAATGTGATGCACCACTAAAGCCATATTGGTAGCACATAGTAATGTGATGCACCACTAAAGCCATATTGGTAGCACATAGTAATGTGATGCACCACTAAAGCCATATTGGTAGCACATAGTAATGTGATGCACCACTAAAGCCATATTGGTAGCACATAGTAATGTGATGCACCACTAAAGCCATATTGGTAGCACATAGTAATGTGATGCACCACTAAAGCCATATTGGTAGCACATAGTAATGTGATGCACCACTAAAGCCATATTGGTAGCACATAGTAATGTGATGCACCACTAAAGCCATATTGGTAGCACATAGTAATGTGATGCACCACTAAAGCCATATTGGTAGCACATAGTAATGTGATGCACCACTAAAGCCATATTGGTAGCACATAGTAATGTGATGCACCACTAAAGCCATATTGGTAGCACATAGTAATGTGATGCACCACTAAAGCCATATTGGTAGCACATAGTAATGTGATGCACCACTAAAGCCATATTGGTAGCACATAGTAATGTGATGCACCACTAAAGCCATATTGGTAGCACATAGTAATGTGATGCACCACTAAAGCCATATTGGTAGCACATAGTAATGTGATGCACCACTAAAGCCATATTGGTAGCACATAGTAATGTGATGCACCACTAAAGCCATATTGGTAGCACATAGTAATGTGATGCAGCACTAAAGCCATATTGGTAGCACATAGTAATGTGATGCACCACTAAAGCCATATTGGTAGCACATAGTAATGTGATGCACCACTAAAGCCATATTGGTAGCACATAGTAATGTGATGCACCACTAAAGCCATATTGGTAGCACATAGTAATGTGATGCACCACTAAAGCCATATTGGTAGCACATAGTAATGTGATGCACCACTAAAGCCATATTGGTAGCACATAGTAATGTGATGCACCACTAAAGCCATATTGGTAGCACATAGTAATGTGATGCACCACTAAAGCCATATTGGTAGCACATAGTAATGTGATGCACCACTAAAGCCATATTGGTAGCACATAGTAATGTGATGCACCACTAAAGCCATATTGGTAGCACATAGTAATGTGATGCACCACTAAAGCCATATTGGTAGCACATAGTAATGTGATGCACCACTAAAGCCATATTGGTAGCACATAGTAATGTGATGCACCACTAAAGCCATATTGGTAGCACATAGTAATGTGATGCACCACTAAAGCCATATTGGTAGCACATAGTAAT